>CM042148.1:77717795-77725295 GCA_023376005.1 Doryteuthis pealeii
GGGAGATATTCCCTTGTTACAGGTGACTATGACCCAGTCAATAAAGCCTAAGTCATAAAACTACCTCTTGCCTTTTGTTGCATACCCTTCTTCACTTCTATTCTTCTTCTGTTCTTCTGGCCGTCTTTGGAATCTTATAACATCTTGTCTTGGCCTGGAATTTTCTAAGGTCTGGATTTTCTTGGGGACTTCTGGTCTGGTCTTCTATTGGGGATTTCTCTTTATCAGAAGCCCTGTGTCATTGTTAGTTTTTAGAGGCAATAACACAAGACTCCGATTTGCTTTGATCTTACTTTATTTTTAAATCCCCAACCAGACAATCTGCGCAGATTAAGATGGGAGCGCGTGTAACGCTACTTACCCTTCCGTCAAGCTCGGCTGCTAGTCTCTAACTAACTGAAACCCACTTACTACCTAAACTGGAAGAGAGGGACCTCTCTACCGGTTCTCACGGCTATCCCTGGAAGGAAGGATCAGGACAGGTCAAGCCTTGTCATTCAAATCCTTCAAGGCCATGGGCTGCAGCTTATAACGGCCATTTTGATTTCTACACTATTGCACACAAATATTAGGTATCTAAAAATTATGTAACACTTTGTCTCTTCCTTTTGTTCCTTAAATTCCTTCTTTTCAGCGCGATACAAAATGAGATGGGGTACCAAGCATAAAACCCTAAGAACACGCAACCAAAAATATAAAGCTACCTTTAAACCTGTAAAACACTCGAAACCACTTATACCCCATATGTGTAAAAAAAATATTGAGAGTTTTTGTAATTTTTGACAAACCTTGTATTCTAAAAAAACAAAATGTTCCATTTATTATTCATTTCTATCTTGGTAAATATAGCTTTAAACTTGGTACTTTTTGACACACCTTGAAATTCTGAAAAATCTTATGAATGGAACATTTTTTTTTTTTTCAGAATACAGGATGTGTCAAAAAGTACAAAAAAATCTCAATGCTTTTTTTGACACACCTTATATATATATTTTTTCTTTTTTAAGAGAGGATAACTTAATGGAGAAGACAAAAAATCGACCATGTCACAATTTTGACCATCAATAAAAAGAAGTAACCAGATAAGTCAGAATTATGAATGAACGTAAAAGTGCTAAAATACATTTGTAGACCTGGTTTAGAAAACCAATAAAATCGGAATATTTTAACCCAAGTTTCATTGACAGGATTCTCAGGACAGATATATAATATATATATATATATATATATATATATATATATATATATATATATATATATGGTGGGACAGGCTCCTTGGTATAACTTTTTCGAAGATGCAGTTCTTAAGGAACATTCTTCTATTCCGTAAGGAGTAAGCAGAAATTAGTAGGTTTTTATATTTTCTTATGTTCCTGTAGTCGTACATGGTTTACGGTTGTTGTAGTGATGGTAGATGTTTTCGTTCAATTGTGTGTGTTTTCAAAGACAGGATATAAGTTAAGAGTAAGGAAATGAATCCGACTGTAGAAGTATAGATAAAAGGATATGAAAACACATAATGCTGTTAAAATATTTTCATTTTAACAGCATTGTGTGTTTTCATATCCTTTTATCTATACTTATACTGTCGGATTCATTTCCTTACTCTTAACTTATATCCTGTCTTTAGGAAACACACAATTGAATGAAAACATCTACTATCACTACAACAACCATATATATATATATATATATATATATATATATATATAAAGGTATGTCTGTATCTGCATAGATCCAGTCAATAACATATTTTTCAGGAAATTTTATTCATGGATTCAATAATGCATTTTATAAAAAAAAATAATAAAATTCCTGTGCACACACACAGACATATGCACACAACACACACACACATACGCGACACCACACACACACACACACACACACATTAATAAATGATGATGATGATGATGATGATGATGATGATGATAATGTGTGTGTGTGTGTGTGCATATGTGTGTGAGTGTGGATAATATTTTTTAGGAAATTTTACACATGGATTTGATAATGAATGTTTATCTAAAATAATTAAATTCCTACACACACACACACACACCACACACAGACACACACAACACACACACACACACACACACCACACACACACTCTCTCTCTCTCTCTCTCTCTCTCTCTCTCTCTCTTCTCTCTCTCTCTCTTAATAAAGGGTGATGAAGATGATGATGTGTGTATATGTGTGTGTATGTTTTGAGTGCGTGTGTGTGTGTGTGTGTGTGTGTGTGTGTGCTGAATATTTTTTAAGAACTCTTTCACATGGATTTATTAATGCATTTTATCTAAAATAGTTTAACTTAAAAAAAAATGATTGAAATATGTTGCAATCAGGTGATTTTTAATCTGCTAATGATTGATGAAAAAGTGACTTTTAAAGTTGAAGAATTATTTGAATATTTCTGTTTCTCTTTGTTTGACAGAAAGAAAAAGAAAATGATCCACTTTTGTCAGTCAGAGAAAAAAAAAAAAGGTTTTAAAGAAAAAGAGTCATTAGGATAACACTCCAAAATGACTCGGTCTTCCTATTTTTTTTTGTATTTGTTTTCCCCATTCATCAATTTCTTTATGGGGTCTAAGGTTTTTATGAATGGGATTAGGCTCTTGGTTATTTGGTGCATGCTGCTGCTGCTGCTGGTGTAGCTAGTTTCTTTTCTTAAATCCCATTACATACATGGTTTTCTTTCTTGTGGTTGTCAGGCAGAAAAGGAAAAGAAAAGAAGGGACAAAGACAAATGATGCTTCTAAGGTTTAGACTTTATTTCTAGGTTCATGGCTATTTTTTGGAGAGGTAATTTCTTCCTGAGTCAGTAGCGTCTGTGTTTGAAATGTCCGGGGGATCTTTTTGATGCCAGGAAGCCTCTGTTGTTTCTGCACATGCCTAGATAGTTCTTCCTGTCTGAGGCCTTCTGGGAGGTTGTTATCTTTTTATTTTTTATCTAATTCAATTTTAATTTTATTTAAAGTTAAAAAAAACCTGGAAGTCTTGGTTTCTACGGATGTGCGGAAGTGGATATGACCTTCCCCCACCCCTGGGACCACAAACGGAAGTAAATTTGGCCTCTTTCTTGCCGGACCCAAGGAGGGTTGGACGCGTTTGTTGGAGCTCGGTCGTGACATATCTAGAGGAGCAACAAACAGCGTGCAGGAACGGGATTTAAGATAGAACAGCTCAACCTTACTCTCTCACTCTCCTTCTCTCTGAAAAAAAGAACCCATGAGCCTAGAAAAAAATAAACAACCCCTTTGTGACTATACAACTTTGTATGCTGTTTCTGAACTAACGACAATCACTACTACTAACGACTACAACTACAACTCGAATTTAGCCCGTGCAACATTTATGGATATACTATTTATCAGAATGATAAAATTTTCATCTCTTGCATAATTTCCAGAGGATCACCTTTCCCACCATGGCATGTCCCATCTTGTATTCCGCCCTGTTAGCTGGGGCTGTAGAATACACAGACTGCACCTCTGCAGAGGGGTAAAATCCCTCCAATGGAGCCACCATTGAAAATATATGGGTTAAATAGATAAAAAAGATGAGCATTAAAAATGTTTTTAAAAAATTGAGTTTGAAAAAAAAAATTGAATACCCAGTAAGAGTGAATAAAACAAAATGTTTTCAGCATGAAATAAACTTTGATGGGTTGACATGCTGTAAAATCCATCCAACCAACCAACCAACCAATTGTTTGCATTCCTTCTGTGCCAGTTTGCTGTATTCACTTATTAACCATTTCATCTGTGTCATCAGATGACCTACACTTGCTATTCTGTTGCATATTATCAATTTTTGCTTTTAAATAAAAACCTTCATATTTTTTTTCTTTGTGTAATGCTCATTTTTTTTGTTTTTTTTTGATGTTGTTGTTTTTTTTTATGTTGCTGTTACTTTGGATTGTTCTGCTGGATCAATGCAAACAAAAGTCATCGGAAAAGGCATGGAAATTCCCAGGCTACAATACGTAACATTTAGATATATAAGAGTGCTATATCTGAAAAAGGATAGAGTTATTTACTGATACATCATTTCTGAGATTTCATACATGCACAGGGAACAGAATATTTTTTTATTTTCCCATTTTTTTTCCACCTCCACAATAAATCTTATTTATAATATTTACAATTGTAAATACCAATGAAAACAATACAATGGACATTGTAAGCATCAGTTTTTTTCCCCGGCAAAAGGTCAGCTGGCCTTTAGAGAGTAAGTTGGCAGTGAGGGGGTGGCAGGAGTGACCGGGGGGGGGTGGTCGTAGGATGAACGGCTATTTCTGGCTTGGCTGCTACTTGTAATGTCTGGGCCATTTGTCAGATGAGATTTTTAGAAAGAAAATATTTGGTTTAGTGGCAAACGGACACAAGCATGAGGAGAAAAGCCCAGTCCTTCTTCTCACTTCATAATCGACATTGTATCCCCTGATTTTCTCTTATCAATAAATGACAATAGATATGAAGAGTTTATACACTATCACCCACAAATAAGTTCTCCTCTAACATTTTTTATAAAATGTTGATTTTCTTCAAAATCAAAGATAGCAGGGTTTTATCATATCAAGAGGAACATTATACAATCAAAATTAATATTAAGTGTTACAGTATCACCCATAAACAAGTACACACCTAACATCTTTTTTTGTTATAAAAAGTTAATTTTTAACAAAACCAAAGATGCCACGATTTTATTATTTATAGTGGAACATTATACAATCAAAATGAATATTATCAACTATTACCGTATCACCCATAAATAAACACACCTTTTCTCTAATATTTTTATTAAAATCTTGATTTTCTTCAAAAGCGAAGACAGCAAGATTTTATCATATCTAGAGGAACATTATACAATCAAAATGAATATTATTAAGTGTTGCAGTATCACCTATAAACCCAACAATCTTTTTAATAAAGAAATTAATTTTCTTCTAAACAACAGATACCAGGAAAAAATAACAGTACCTCTGTAACCAAAAGAAAATACAGTACTTCTGTAACCCAAAAAATTACAGTAACTCTGTAACCAAAAAAATACAGTATTTCTGTAACCAAAAAAATTACAGTAATTCTGTAACAAAAAAAAAATTACAGTAACTCTGTAACCAAAAAATTACAGTAGTTCTGTAACCAAAAAAGAAAAATACAGTACTTCTGTAACCAAAAGAAAATACAGTACTTCTGTAACACAACAAATTACAGTAACTCTGTAACTAAAAAATTACAGTAATTCTGTAACAAAAAAAAATTACAGTACCTCTGTAACCAAAAAATTACAGTAGTTCTGTAACCAAAAAAAAAAAAAAAATACAGTACTTCTGTAACCAAAAGAAAATACAGTACTTCTGTAACACAACAAATTACAGTAACTCTGTAACTAAAAAATTACAGTAATTCTGTAAAAAAAAAAAAAAATTACAGTACCTCTGTAACCAAAAGAAAATACAGTACTTCTGTAACCCAAAAATTACAGTAACTCTGTAACCAAAAAATGCAGTACTTCTGTAACCCCCCAAAAATTACAGTAATTCTGTAACCAAAAAAAAAAAAAAAAAAAAATTACAGTAACTCTGTAACCAAAAATTCAGTACTTCTGTAACCAAAAAAATTACAGTATCTCTGTAACCAAAAAAAAAAAAATTACAGTAATTCTGTAACCAAAAAAAAAAAAAAATTACAGTAACTCTGTAACCAAAAAATACAGTACTTCTGTAACCAAAAAATAATTTTTAAAAATACAGTACTTCTGTAACCGAAAAAATTACAGTACCTCTGTAACCAAAAAATTACAGTAATTCTGTAACCTAAAAAATTACAGTAATTCTGTAACCAAAAAAAATACAGTAATTCTGTAGCCAAAAAAATTACAGTACCCTGTAACGAAAAAAATACAGTACTTCTGTAACCAAAAAAATTACAGTACCTCTGTAACCAAAAAATACAGTACTTCAGTAACCCCCAAAAATACAGTACATCAGTAACACCCAAAATTACAGTACTTCTATAACCAAAAAAATTGCAGTACCTCTGTAACCAAAAAATTACAGTACCTATGTAACCAAAAATTACAGTACCTCTGTAACCCAAAAATTACATTAACTATGTAACCAAAAAACAAACAAACAATAAAAAATAACGGCACCTATGTAACAAAAACAAAATACTGTACCTCTGTAACCAAAAATAAACATTGCATAAATATATATTATTTTCAGATTGCTACATATAAAGAAACCCTGAGGAAAAGTCTCATAGTTCATAATATATATATATATATATATATATCGTCGTCGTCGGGGCGGCCTAATGTCGGTATCAGCCATGCAGCAAGGGAGTCTATCCCCTTTTCACTAGCGTCTGAGGTGGAGCGCCACACGTACCATCAGCTCCTCACTTTACCGCACATATCCCTGTGCTACTCATACGCTGAGTTGGCGTGGGCGGGTATCGAACTAGGAAATGTGTGGTTTCTAGCCGAACGCTCTACCGACTGAGCTAACCCGGCCCTAAATATATATATATATATATATATATATATATATATATATTTATATATATATATCTAAGTTAGGTTACCAAAGACAGGAAGTCAATTGCACTTGGTCGTCAGTGCTATTGTGTGTGTGTGTGTGTGTGAGAAAGAGTGTGAGTAAATGAGTGAGTGAGTGAGTGAGTGAGTCAGAGAATGGAAATGAATAACATTAGAGATATTTTATTCAAATACCACCAAAGAAAATTACAGTCTTATGATATTTTAATAACACAAACAAACATGACCACAATGATCAGACAAAAATAAGAACTCTGCCAACAATTTTCCTGGAACCATTTATTAAATGTTCAAGTTGTTCCGGATCTCCGGATATATATGTTTATATGCAATTATATATATATATATATATATATATATATATATATATATATATATATATGTCAATGATCACATAGAAAGTTTGTTTTGATAATATTTTACTAATTTTATTTTATTTTTGGTTTTCTTGGTTGGATTTTACTGTATGTCAACCTTTGATGGGTTATTTTGCATCAAAGATTTTTTTTTTTTTATTAATTCTTGATGGGTATTTTTTTTTCTAAACTCAATTTTTTAAAAACATTTTTTAAAACTCATTTTTTCTATTTAACCCATAGATGGGACCCGAACATGTACCACCACTCTGGTCAGATTGGACCTGGGAGTAATGGCAATGAAGGGGTACTCCACACTTCCCAGAGATCCAGAACTGGAACTTTACCATTAGATGCAGTTTAATGTCATACCCAGGAACCCTTTTTATTTTTAAACAAAACTACTAATATTTGGTTTAAGCTTGTACAGAATTTGTGCAAACTTTTCCTCCAAAGCACTTTCATGTGTCATTTGTCATTTTCTAGGGATAAGATTGAGATGTTATTGGAAAATTTCTATACAAGTTTAAAGTGAAGATTTGTTGTCTTATGTGAAGACAGGAGAAACCAATAAA
>CM042148.1:77730295-77750295 GCA_023376005.1 Doryteuthis pealeii
GGAATAGCTTCCTGGGATCAACACTGTTGTACAGCCTGATAACACTGAAAATTTCAGTAGTATTGAGAATTCTGAGGTATGGGGGTTATCGTCCTTGTCTACAAGCCTCTGTTTCGAAACAACCAATCAAAGGCTAGAATACTTTGGCGGCAAACCCAAAGTGGGAAATTCTTCCTTTTTTCTGCTCGACCAGCATTGAAGACAGACCACAAATTGAACGTCTCTCATATCCAACATTACGACAGATAAGCCGTAGCAGGGGATCCGATAATTCACCCTACCTCAGGAGTCAGCTAAGTTTTTTACAAATTACATACATTTGTGCAGACGCACTAAAAGTTTGCAACCTTATTGTTATATATATATATTCTGTAATACACGTCTTTATTCCTATTTCAAGTTGTTCGTTTTATTCTTAACTCTTGACCTGTCTGTCACCATTCATGGTTAAATCTTTATAGTAGCAATTGGTTCTATGATGGGCCTGTTTGACAGAGATGCAGATTTTGGTCAGTTTCTGTTCCTCAGCATCTCAGCTAGCCGATTCCAAGTTTCAGTGCTCACAAAAAAAGGATTGCACTGATTCTGGATGAGCAGAGCAGTTGGTAAATACACACAAAGCATGGTGTAATGGTTATTGCCAGAGGAAATGGACAGCAAGTTCAGATCCTGGATGACTCCTTTTTGCATTTCACATAGCGCTATTCTCCCTCCAGCTATGGGTAAATAGTAGGGCAGACAGGGCTCTTTAATCGTGGTATGCTAACCGATCTAGGAGAAAGAAAACTGAATTCAAAGCAAAGGGGCTCTCTTCTCAGTCAAAAATACCTTGAGAGCTCCACCTCCTCTTGTCACCTCTCTCTCTCTCTCTCTCTCTCTCTCTCTGTATATATATATATATGTGTGTGTGGTGTGTGTGTGTGTGTGTGTGTATGTATATGCATGTGTTGGCAAAAGAGTCTCTTTATTGATAAAGTTCTTGCATTACAAAACTATGACATCACATTTGAGGTAGATACATTTGAGATCTGATATAATGGAATGACCCATCTTCCCCGTACGTCAGCAGTGGTGGGACTGGTGCTAGCCACAAGTACACACAGATCACTCTGTATGGGACTTATGTGAAGGACGCTCCTCATAATACTCCTGTGATCAAACACTTGCTATAACTGTATATAAATAAATATATGTGTTCTTCCTTAGACATGTTCTGATTTTCAGGTGGAACATGGTAACAAATGAGATGCACTCATTGTAAGGATTTCAGCTCTATAGTAGCACCCCCCTAAATATAAGGAGAGGGTCTGACCCCTCTCTTAACTCAAATTCTGCTTGTCACTTTCCCCTCTCTGTATGTATATCTTGATTATCTCCTCGTTATATATGTTTATCTCCTCGTTATATATCTTAGTTTCTCAGTAAGTGTAGAGAAAGAGATTTGAGAGTTATGAAATGTATTTGTATGTTAAGTTTCATAAGCAGCCAACCAGGCCAACATCTTGGCTCGTAATAAATTTAAATTAGATCAAACATTCCCTTTCTCAGAAATATTACAAAATGATCTTATTGTTGTTTTTTTTTATTCTCCGATTGTATTTATTTATTTAAAAAATTTGTAATTCACTTTGCAAACTCACTTTTCCCTAATCCCAATTATCTCCTAGAGCTCATTGGGTGCTCAATGGAGCATGTTTTGTCTAGTATATATATATATATATATATATATATATATATATATATTCGCCATACAGTAGGTCTTTGGGATGCAGCCTTTGTCCATCCTCCTGACATGACCGAGCCAACGCAGGCATCTCTCACAGATAATAGCAGGCATGCTGTTCATGTTTTTTCTTTCCAGCACATCTGTGTTGGGCACTTTGTCCTGCCAACATATGCGTAGAATGTGGTGTAGGCATCTGAGGTGGAAATTGTCCTGTTTCCTCACGTGGCAGGAGTATGGGATCCAGGCTTCGCTAATGTAAAGGAGAATACTGAGAATACATGCTTTGTAAATGTGTAGTTCGGTTCTCTTGGTGATGCTGGCATTGTCACAGACTCTCTGGCTCAGTTTGGCCATAACTACCACTGCTCTCATGATTCTGCTGTTGACTTCACTGTGAGTGGTGACTGTATTGGCAATGGTGGACCCAAGGTACTTGAAGCTCTCCACTGCTTCCAGGTTGTGCCCATTATGCTATGACTTTTGTCTTATTTAGACTTATGGTAAGTCCGAACTCCTTGCAAGCCTGTGTGAGTCGACTGACAAGCTGTTGCAGTCCGTGCTCAGTGTGTGACATTAAGGCTGCATATATACATATATATATATATATATATATATATATATATATATATATATATATGCAGCCTTAACATCACACACTGAGCACGGACTACTACAGCTATATATATATATATATATATATATATATATATATATATATATATATATATATATATATATATATATATATATATATATAAACAGTTAAAATTATTTTCAAATAACAACCCAGCCTTTCATTATCATATGAAATATTGTTAAAAATGTTCAATTTTAATACTCCCATGAATGCTAATCCCCAAGTATTTGTGAGTCTATCAGCTTTAAGATGTAAACAGTCTTAAAATAAAAACACCTCCTGATGATGGCCTAAGGCTAAAACCAGTTGGGATTAACAAATTCCTAAAATTTATTTACCAATGTTTACATGCCTATTTTTTGTTCACACACCCACTATATATATATATATATATATATATATATATATATATATATACTGTGAAATTTAGATGGGTGGACTTTTATTTTTTTGAGAATCAGATTCAATTTTCTTTCTCATACCCAGTTTTCCCTGAGGGTAAGAATGTGACACCAGACCGAGATTATTTTGGGGAACCTCACACATGTACATGCTCTGTGCTTAGTCTGACAAACAGATCTTAGGTTACTTATTAACAGTACTTGTTGTTATTAACAGGTCACCCATCTAAGTACCTAGCAAGCTAATCTTTGCTTAACTTCAGTGGGAACTACCGCTTTCAGTTGACAATGTTGTCCAGTTCCATCGACCCTTCTTTTTTGGGGATACCTCACACATTAGTTGTTGATCCATGTTTAATAGGCGAGGGCAGCAGGGAATGGGGGCTAAACAGCACCCCCAAAAGTACACATTTGATTTCTATTTTTAAAGGTAAAGAAAACAATCATTTCTAAACATAAATTCTTAAAGAATGCACCTTTTCCTAATTAGCATTGGTTTTAAATTATTGTCATATCATCATCATCATCATCATCATCATCATCATCATCAAGGATATATGTTAGCATTAAATATTCTATTAATAATGGAGATTCGCTTCCGGTTTTTGTCTGTACCAAAAACTATGTCACTGCTTATGTCACATTACCCAAAATCATCATAACATAGAATAAATACACTCAAAATTTGAACATGGAACATTAGACAGTCCTCATTGTTTTTTAAAACAAGTTTTAATAAATACATGCCTGGTATTATTTTAATACATATTTAAAGTTTACATTTCAAATTGTTTTATCTTTCAATCTTTTAATGAATTTGATGATTTTACTTACTTAGGGTACAAACCTGCTGACATTGAATTTTTAACTTCCACCCCTCAGGCAATATGTTTCAAAAATCTATTTTTACATCGTTTTTTATTTTGCTAGTATTTATAATATGTCTAGACTGTGTACTTCAAACATCATTGGATCCCCCCCCCCCCAAAAAAAAGGCTTCACCCTAAAAAAGGCTCACCCTTAAAAAAAAAAGCAAGAAGCAAGTGATATCCTGCAGAAACTATTATGGATGCAGATTATACAGATGATCTGGTGCTTCTTCTTAACACACCTGTACAAGCTGAATCACTACTACATAGCCAGAAAGAAGGCAGCTAGAAACATCAGCCTCTATGTAAACTCTGATAATACTGAGTTCATGTGTTTTAAACAGAAAGGCTGCATCTCCACACTTGATGGTAAACCTTTAAAATTGGTGGGATTGTCATATAGTACCTTAATAATGATAATGGAATCATCTGTTTTATTTTTTTTATAATGTCTGGCAAAACCTTGGAAGAGAGAAGCAACAAATTCTCACAGGACTCATTAATTCAATCTTTCAATTGCAGGTATTTGCTTCATACCCCACTTGTATGGGCTGGGCACAAAGCCTTGTTTTAACAATGACCCACCCACAAGCCGAAGCTCATGGGTGGGAAAGAACAAAAATTGTGTCGATCCCTTCGGCATTCCCCCACAAGGGGGGCGCCTCAGGCGCTGGACAATAAACCCAGCTCTACCCCTTTAAATCAAGGGGGCAGGTATTGCCTGGGGGGACAGCCTCCTGGGATCGACACTATTAACTTGTAAAGATCCATGGCCGAAGCCACTGGCCCCCCCACCCCGATGGACGGGTTTCAATCTTTCAATTGCAAATTACTTACCTTGTTCACTTTGTATCTTTGCTTAGTAAACCTTTTTTTTTTCTATCTTTAATACTTGTTGTGTTTCTTTCTATTATTTCTCTTTTAAATCTGATAGTCAATTTACAACAGTTATAATGTCCTGAAGAATTTTTGTCTTAATCTCTGAGATGATGAATTTTATTATTCACAGCACTAATTTGAGTGGACAAGTGTGATGATTTTTTAGTTTTACCTGATGAATATCAAAAGGATTTTTTAAATTTATTAAATGAATTGGTCACAGTAGAAAACTATTTAAATCCCTTTCAAAGAATAAGAATCCAATCAAAACTATCAGAAATTGGGTTATCTGCCCCTACTAGTTCCTGGAATCTGACGCCAGGGGCAGACCCCTAAAATTCCACAGAACAGGCAAAGGGAACACAACTAGCTGGCACTGGGGAACAACATTTCAAGTAACGGCCGATAAACACTGTCTTGGCACCTAGGGGGTAAGACCAGACGAACTAAAGGAACAACCACAGAACCAACTGCAGAGACAACATGACACAAGTTAAGTTTCTTAAACCTCTACATACCTAATATCTCCGCCGAGTGAACATCTCTGGCAACCATTTGCGAACTCTTACCCTTTAACGAACTCTTGCATACATTTCAAACACATGTTGTACCTCTTACAGACATTTAAACACCATTTGTATACTAACGCATTTAACATTGCACCAATAAACTATTAACCCAATTATATACTCTATAATTGCCTTGTCTACTTTCCTTTACGACAGAGATACTAATTCAACGCAGTATTTCTGTTAAAACTTTAAAATAAATCATATTTTAAGAATTCTAATGCCTTATAATCAAAAGGTTTCTTGTATATATCTTATCACTCACATCCAGCATTTATTTACATACATATGTGGAGAAAGGTAGACAAACATGGGATGTTGTACCAAATGGATGTTTATTGTGGGTGGTGATGTTGACGTTATAATGTTTTGGTCTGTTAGACCATCTTCAGGACATTGGATTGAGTTCTTGCTTCAACGGTGAACATTTTCCTTCTGAGAGTTAGGAGGTTGTGAATAGGGGAGGGGTTGTCAATTGTTGGTGTGAGCAGGGTGTTTAAGTTGGTAGTGGAAGTTTATTTATTTATTTTTTTTTTCTGATGGGGTGTGTAGCTAGTAGGGTCCTGTTAATGATGCCACAGGTGTTAGGTATTGGGTCATATGCACTGGGTTTGGTGTCATATACAAATGGCAAATGATAGTTGGGATTGTTATAAGTGTGTGTGTGTGTGTGTGTGTGTGTGTGTGTGTGTGTGTTATTATTTAAATTTTTTTTTTTCTAAGTATCTTCTTGTTGTCATTTTGGTCTGTAACTGTTTATGATGGCTTTTCCTAGGGGAGGAAATATTAAAGAAGCATGGATCTACAACTAACATTTGGTGTGTTGCTTATAACACTGGCTTACATACATATACACATTAGTTGACAATGAATAAAATGTAGGTTTATTGGTTTGTTAGTTTGTCTAATGGATCCGTGGGACTGGCTTGCTAACTATTAAACCATGATGGAATGCCTCTTTTACCCAACCCATTTGCCTCACATAGGATGTGACACAAGGTCCAAGTATGGGTCATCCAGTGAGGATCAAACTCACTGTTCAGTAGTAATGTATCTGTGAGACTAGCTTGTTAACCATCACACCATGATGGGATGCCTCTCTTCCCCAATTCATTTGCCACAAATATAGGATGTGACATTAACTAGTAAGAATGGGACATCCAGCGAGGATCAAACTAAGTGTTCAGTAGTAATGGATCTGCAAGGACTAGTTTGGTAACTATTACACCACAATGGGATTCCCCTTATTTACCCAACCAATGTATAATTACATTAGTACAGGTACAGCAGACCTACCACTGATTTTTTCACAGGAATAGCGAGACTAGCTTGTTAACCATGACACCATGATGGGATGCCTCTCTTACCCAATTCATTTGCCACAGATAGGATGTGACATTAGCTAGTAAGTATGGGACATCCAGA
The DNA here is from genome assembly GCA_023376005.1 of Doryteuthis pealeii. Taxonomy (NCBI): domain Eukaryota; kingdom Metazoa; phylum Mollusca; class Cephalopoda; order Myopsida; family Loliginidae; genus Doryteuthis; species Doryteuthis pealeii. The sequence continues at coordinate 77,736,802 of CM042148.1, forward strand.
GGTCAAACTAAGTGGATCTGCAAGACTAGTTTGGTAACTATTATACTGCAATGGGATTCCCTTATTTACCCAACCAATGTATAATTACATTAGTACAGGTACAGCAGACCTACCACTGATTTTTTCACAGGATTAGCGGGTAAGAAGTTAATGTTTGTAAATGAAGTGTTTTGTTTTTAGAGATGATGTTTACACAATTTTTTTTCTTTCTGTAGATAATTGGATGTTGATCTATTTCAAATAAGTATATACCTTCTTTACTTATTTATTTATTTTATTCTTTTTCACTTAGTTCTATCAGATGTTTCATAGCACAACCAAAACAGATCATTACCTCTTGGTCCTATTTTCTATCCAATCCTGATCGTAGTGTCGAGACAGGCATACTAATTATTGCAACTAAGAGGTGAGGGTTTTTTTTGTGTGTTGTTTTTTTTGTTTTTTTTTTTTTTTCACTTGTAAAACAAAATCTTGGCTTAAAGGATGCCACTAACTATTAGTTTCTAAGTTTCTTGATATTTTCTGAAACCATTGAGGAAACATTTGTACATCTGCTGTATTTTCCACTGCATTTGGCATCGTACTCTCAACAATACAGCTGTACCTAATTTGCAAGAATGCTTCAAGTTGCAGATTCCCTTATGCACATGATTAAAATGGCTGCTGGCAAGTTGAGACTCAGTCAGTGGATTAATGATAAAACCCAAAAAAAGAAACCTGCTCAAGATAGAGTAATGTAAAGAAATAATCAAAAAGTAAATTAATGATAACAAAAAGTATTTCTTCCTGCGATGATTTACTTCTTGAAAAATAATGAGAAGTTGATGTGAACTAATAAATTCTAAGATAGTTGTTGTGACAGATCCAGGGAAAATGTTGATTCCTTTTAATCTTTGTATTTAGTTTTTAGTTTTTGAATTCTGAATCTACAGGAATTCCATGGTGTACCTGTCAAAATGATTTATTTTATAATGATTCAATTTTTGTATATATAGCGGACTATATGACCTTTAGGCACCCCTTTTTTGATCTCGTTTCATCAGGACATTTTTTTCATTTATACCATCAAAATCCGGTTGTTTGTTAACAGATGATTTTAGAGTTTTAAATTATAAAACTAACCCCTAACCCCTAACCCTAACCCCTAACCCTAACGCCTAAAAACAACCGGATTTTGACGGTGTAAATGAAAAAAATGTCCTGATGAAACAAGATCGAAAAAGGGGTGCCTAAAGGTCATATGGTCCTATATAGCTATAATGACAAACGATAACACCGATAGACTTTGGAAAGCTTTATTCTACATAGAATAATTGGTACACTTATTCAGAGTTTATATAATCTAGTATTCCGTAGAGAGTTCTCCAAAGGGGAGTTAATCATAAAGTAGGGGAGGTAACTCTCAATTACTTATTACAATAGGTATCTGGTAAGTAAAGAGTTAGGTATGCAAAGTATGGTTTTCAGCCTGCAAACTTAATGGTGGAGGTACACAGGGCCCCATGCACCGCTGGTATCCATGGCAAACAGGTTGGGTAAATATCTATTTCTTACATATGCATTTAATATTTACTAAGCATTGCAATATGATAGGTATTCTACAGTTATTTACTAAGCTGAGCTTATGGGTATCCCATCGTGGTGTAATGGTTACCAAGCTAGTCTCACAGACCCCAGCTGGGGCTTTTGAATACACTGACTGCACCTCTGCAGAGAGGTAAGACCCACCCACCCAATGGGGCCCACCTGTTGGCCATGGGTCGCCACCCATGATGCTTAAGGAAGGAACCCTGGTGGCTGAGCAGTCTATGAAAAGCAACTCTCCACTTTGGCTTTCACAGAGGCCCCCTCCGATCAATTGGCTGGTCATGTCAAGCCCTAGCACCTATATGATTGTTCCAACCCTATTTCCCTTATGGCAAGCCCCAACCCATATACATATACATGTGCTAGAAGGTGGTAGCTGGGTATGACGTTAAACTGCATCTAGGGATGAAGTTCCAGTTCTGGAACAGTGGGGAATGTGGAATACCCCTTCATCACCATTAGTCCCAGGTCTACTCTGACCCGGAGTGGTAGTACCTATTAGGGTCCTGTCTATGGATTAAATAGAAAAAAATGAGTTTGAAAAATGTGTTTTAAAAAAATTGAGTTCAATAAAAATTGAATACCCATCAAGAATGAATAAAACAAAAATATCTTCGGCATGAAATGACCCAATTAAACTCATTTTTTTTATTTAAACCCATTCCCTACTGTTCCAGAACTGGAACTTCACCCCTAGATGCAGTTTAACGTCATACCCAGGACACTAGAGCTCCAGAATTGGAACTTCGCCATCTGATAGAGTTTAATGTCATACCTATGATATGAAGACCCTCAGCCACCGCCTTCTAGCCCATACATGATAAAAAGTAATGGAATTTGCCATAAGGGCAGGAATAGCCTGGCCAACCCATCCCTCTCCAGATCTTCAATAAGTACTACTAAAATCTGTCATTGTTTCATGTAGTTAATCTATATATTAATACTCTTGTTCCTTAATTGTACGACCGTTATCATCTTGCAACACCCTCTGGTTTAAAATGAGATCATACAAATCATCCAAGATGAAATGCAAAAATGTAAATCCTGATTATCTAGTGTTGCTTATCCTATGAATTATTATTTCTTATGAGTGTTGTCACCTCAGCTAAACAATAGACTATTCTGTTTTTATCATAAGAAAGAAAAGAAAGAAAAAGGACATGCTACTCAGAAAAAATATAAGAAAGAAAGAAAGAAAGAGAGAGAGAGAGAGAGAGTAGAGGAAACATAGAGAGAGGGGGTGAGTGAGTGCAAACGATGATGCTAATCTGTTTCAATCAAACATAATGAAAAGATGAAAAGAAAGAAAGGAAGAAAAAAAAGAGTGCGAGAGAGTTAAATCAAGATTATTATACTTTTTACATATTGAAATATTTAGCAATAGCTCTTAAGTAAACATATCAAATGTTATAATAATTAAATTATCATACTACAGTATATCCACAGGTCCTGCTATTTTGTAATAAATCAGTAGTACATTTTTTTTTTCTGTCTTACAGGATTTAAATTCTTTTTGAGTCTATGAAGTAAAGGGAGATAATTATAAAAAAATAATTCTGTGTCTATTTGCTTCAGTTGGAGTTCTAAATCAAATTATATCGGATTTATTTTTGGATCTTATGCCAGTGAAGAAACTCTGACTGTACAGATCCATCCTGATTATCACGCTACAAGAAAGTAACTTGAAATAATCACAATGCAATCAATGAATGAATGGAAGTTGCTGTAATGGGGGTGAATTGGCATTTCCATTCCTTCTGGGCTTCCATATCTTGAAAAATGTATCCTATTGTGTTTTGGTCTAACCTTTTTTGTTTTTTTTTTTGGTTTATTTTTTTTTTGTTAGTTCTACTCAATCCGTCTTTGGTTCGTGCTGTTTGCAGAACCAGAAAATTACAAGAGCATGTTAACCCTACAGTAATCCATGAATAGTTTGTCAATCTCAATGTGTTAAGAACAACAAAATTTTTGTCCTTTCCATTGTGTATAGTGACTGAGGCATGATAGTGAAGAATCTGTAACAGAAGAGGAGAAAAGAAAAAAAAAAAAAAACGAAACATTTTCTCTCTATCTTTTTTTTTTTTCTTTTTCTCCTTTTCCTGTGGGATGTGTGATTGGATAACGTTTTTTCCTTTTTTCTTTCTTTTTTTTTTTTTTTTTTTCAGAACTCGATGCATTTTCCTCTCACCTGACCAAAGCAGAACACGCACACACACACAAAATAAATACATAATTTCTTTTTCTTTAATTTTTTTTCTTTATTTTTTTGTTTTTATGTTTGCTGATTATGTTCCAGGACATTTTGGATAATGGATTAGCCGTGACACCTGTGATTCGATATGCTACAAACAATAAGAAGCAGGAGGAGAAAAAAAACAGAAAAAGAAAAAGAAGAAAAGAAAAAGTAAATTTGTTGGATTATTACGCATGACTTTTATTTTTCTTGTCTCTCTCTCTTTTCAAACGCAAATAAACCTCCTATTTTTTCTTCTCCAACCTCCTCCTCCTACTGCTGCTGCTCCTCCTCCATCTTCCCACTCCTCATCCCCTTCCTCCTCCTCCTCCTCCTTCCTCCACTTCCTCCTCCTCCACTCCTTCCTCCTCCCTCTTCCCACTCCTCTTTGTCCTTTTTGCATTTTTAGTCATCTATATTTCCCTTTTTCTTTCATTTTTCTTTTTTCTTTTTTCTTTTTAAACTTTCATTTCTCTTTTCTGTTTATTTGGTTGTTGGCTGACCCCAGTATATATACATGCATATGTGTATCTATGTATGTATCTACCCAACCGTGAGTATGACATGACATAAGGTCAGTTTTTAAGCTGAATACAACTGGTTTGAATTCAGAGTTTTCCTTTTCCTAGATTGGTTGCTTTGCCAGGGCTAAATAACCCAGTCTGCCCTAATATTTGCCCATAGATGGGAGAGAAAAATATGGATTTATGCCTTTCCAAAGTGTGTTAGCACAAAGTAAAATACAAATAGCCTCATCCAGGATTCAAACTCAGGTCACCAATTCCATTAGCCTCTACACTATAGGGATTCCCTCTCTTGGGAAAAGTCAGACTTTAGATGTAATCTTGGTATATCCAGGTTAAGGGATATATTCTGAAGTTTGTATTTGGTATATTATCGCAGTAGTAATTGGTACATCGAATAGCAATCCGTCTCCGAGCAGTCGTGGTGTCGTCTAGCGAGTAAGTTTAGCTTGTAGGCATTAGGTAGAGGACCAACACAGTGTTGACTATTTATACATGACACTGTCCAATCAGATTATAGTGAGGGGGTACCAAGGTATTTACATATTCATTATATCAAATCTCAATATCTTATAGTCTGTTTCATTTTCTTTGGTTTAATGGCATATCAACCTTCATAGATTATTTAATGCCAAAACCATCCATGAAGAAGAAAATGGACCTAGTCACCCAAGTCCAAATCTAGGACAAGGCTTTTGCATTTCATATAGAACTTATCCCCTTGGAAAAGGCATGAATCTAACTATTCTCCCTCTAGCTATGGTTTATTTGTTTAATGGCATATCAACCTTCATTGGTTATTTAATGTTTATCAAGACCGCCTTCGGTGGCGGCAGAATCTCCATAGAGGACTGTACATGTCAGAAGTCACCCTGATACAACATCATGAAGCTAAGAGGTCCATAAGAAAGCAACAGCAACAAAGCATCAGAACATCATCATCTACGGGGACAACCTACAAATGCAAAATCTGTGGTCGAGAATGTTTCTCAAACATAGGACTTCATAGTCACAGGAGGCGCTGCAACTTCAGGGGCACACAAAAACTTTTATCATAGTCTTTCGAGACTGAATTGCCAATGATTAAGCTGGAGGGTTATGAGGGGGTTCATACCTCTCCCAAGTGTAATTATCCGAAAGTGAACATAATAGCACAACTGAAGTTTGAACATGCTTACTACAATGTCGCAGTCCAGAATCTTAGCCTCTATGCCACTGGGGATCAGGCTAGTCATCTGGTCTCTATTAAAATTCTTCAGTTTGTTGTTTGTATGTCTGTTTTTCTATAACTTGAAAAATATTTCTAATGCTTTCAAAAATTTTAATTCAAGTTGACTTGCAATACGATACAAGGGAAAAAGACTTGCCAAAATTAATTTTTATTATCAAAATGGGGAGAGTTAATAAAAACAGTGCTGTTTTAATTTCATGGGATTATGTCTCTTATACGAAGCAGATTGGGAGGTGTAAAGTGGGATTAGAATATTTGATACTTTCTTTAAAGATTTCTATTCCTTTTTTTATCCTTTAACTCTTTCAACATCCCACATTGTAAATTTTTTTCATCTTGTTAATTTTTTCTCTTGACTTTCTCTCTCATTTTAAAGGGGTGAGTCCCTGGGAGCTAGTTGGTTGTGTTGGTTGGGTTGGTTAGTTTTATGGCATGTCAACCTTGTTGAGTTATTTTATGCTAAAGATATTTTGTTTTATTCATTCAACATCCACATTGTAAATTTTTTAATCTTGTTAATTTTTTCTCTTGACTTTCTCTCTCATTTTAAAGGGGTGAGTCCCTGGAACATAGTGGCTGATGTACTGGTTGGTTGGTTAGTTTTATGGTATGTCAACCCTTGTTGAGTTATTTTATGCGAAGACATTTTTGTTTTATTCATTTTTGACGGGTATTCAATCTTTTTTTTAAACTCAATTTTTTTAAACACATTTTTTTCTATTTAACCCATAGATAGGACCCTAACAGATACTACCACTCCTGGTTAGAAGGGACCTGGGATTAATGATGATAAATGGGTACTCTACATTCCCCAGAGCTCCAGAATTGGAACTTCCCCTCTAGAAGCAGTTTAACGTCATACCCAGGACTAACATTCTGGACAGCAACATTGTAGTTAGCGAGTTTGAACTTTAGTCACTCTATTATGTTCACTTTCAGACTAATACCCTTGAGAAAGTTATGAAACCCCTTATCCCCTCAGTTATGGTTTAAATAGTACCACTACTGTTTTTCTACAAGGATGCCTTTGGCATTAGATAACCAATGAAGGTTGATATGCCATTAAACAAATAAACCATAGCTAGAAGGAGAATAGTTTGATTCATACCTTTTCCAAGGGTATTAGTACTAGGTGAAATGCAAAGAGCCTAGTCCTGGATTTGGACTCAAGTGAACAAGTCCATTTTCTTCTTCATGGATGGTTTTGGCATTAAATAATCTATGAAGGTTGATATGCCATTAAACCAAAGAAACCAAAACAGACTATAAGATATTGAGATTACATCTAAAGGTTAGAGTCTGACTTTCCCCAAAAGAGGGAATCCCTATAGTGTAGTGGCTAATGTGCTGGACAGTGTCATTATAGTAAGTGAGTTCAAATTCCAGTTGTGCTGTTACATTCACTTTTGGACAAATACACCTGGGAAATAAACTCTCTTTTTAATAAATGTTTCTTTTTATTTTCTTTCTTTTTTTTTCTATATTATTTTCAAAATCTTTTCCATTGTTTTTTTTTTCCTTTTGTACATTTAATTTCTTTTCATTTCTCTCTTTTTTTATTACTTTATCTGTTCAACTACAGTGCACAATGGTTATTGTTGAAATGTGTGTGTTTTGCCACTACCATTCACATCCATACATTAACACATGTTCATGCCATATACATACACACATACCTACACATTTGCACATTGTAAACCCTTTTTCTGTAGTTGTTGTTGGTAACTGACTTGTTTCTGCGACCCGTGTAACTGGGTCAGACACATGGCTGTACACGCGCACAAGTCGCGTGAACACTGTGTCCCTTTGGATCAACTGAAAATATCTTCAGCAACAGGTAAACAGAAAAGATGCAACCCCGAGTAGCTGAACTTTTTTTTACCTCCTCTTATTTATGGTCTGTTAAGAAATTTGAACTTTTTCCTTTGTATTATTTGTAAACTTGTTCGTTTGTGTTTGTCAATACATATATTTATCATTCTAATTCATTCCATCATTTTCAGTTTTTTCCTTTATTGTTTATTGTTTTCGTAGATCGTATCGGTTAAACTATCTGTCAAGTTACCTAGCCTAAGAGCACAGAATAGTGTGAATTAGTTCACTTTTGAATTGAACAACAAGTACTCAGGAATATTCCATACTTGCATCTGGGTGATCCCATTCCTTGAGTCCTGATTGGCTGCTGGTCTTAGTGTGGTTATGGTGCTAGATAAATATCTACCATTCTGCATTATGCTTGCAGCAATGGCAGGTTCTTTTTGAGTAACAGCTTGCTTGCTGCCTTGTCTGCCAATTCGACGGTAATTGGAATCCCACTGTAATGGTGAGTATTGTATTGCTTCTAAATTTTCCAAAGACATTAGGTAGGAAGTGAACACAAACAGCTTGAATTAAAAAAGTGCTTTACCTATTTCAAAATATCTGATCACAGTACATATCTTTTCTGTTGAATTGAATAACAGCAACTAAGTATAACTGAATTTGTACATCAAGCAGTTGGTATTTATAGCACTCAGGAATATTCCATACTTGCATCTGGGTGATCCCATTCCTTGAGTCCTGATTGGCTGCTGGTTTCAGTGTGGTTATGGTACCAGATAAATAATTCACCATTCTGCTCTATGTTTGCGCCAAAGCAGAAACCGTATTGAGTTGCTAGTTGCCTTGTCTGCCAATTTGACAGTAATTGGAATCCCACTGCAATGATAAGTATTGAAACATGTGCCTCAACCCCATGATCAAAACAAAGCTGAAAAGTTCATAGTCTGACCAAGATACTCTCATGGAATGTGACCAAATGAGACTTAGCAAACAACCAATCTAGGAGGAAAACTAAATTCAAATCATCTGCAGTCCGCTTAAGAATTGACCTTGTGTCACTTCCTGCTCATGGTGGAGGGACTGGGTAAATACATACTGTGTGAGGGTGGTTAGAAAGTTATCTTGCAGACCCATTTATTATTGCAATCAGTCTGAACCTCACTAGGTATGCCACCACCATGGCCTTATGCTAAGCTTTGTAAATAAGCATATATGTCTCCTCCTAGGAAGCGCGTGGTGTAATGATTAAAGTCATGGGAAATGAACTTGTCACCCCGAGTTCAAATCCTGGATGTGGTAATTGCATTTCACTTAGTGCTAATACCCTTGGGAAAGTTATGAATCCTACTCTCCCTCCAGCTATGGATAAATAGTAGGGCAGACTGGGATCTTTAACCTTAGTTAGGCAACCAGTCTAGGAGAAGGAAAACTCTGAATTCAAATTTGTTGAACTCTGCTTAAAAAATTGACCTTGTGTCACATCCTGCTTGTGGGAAGGGGTTGGTAAATATATATATCTTTCCTCCTATTTATTGTAATATATTCACCAGCATGATTTGAGCACAAAGGTTAAATCTGCTATGATTAAAGAACATGCCTGTAAATAAGTGCAAGTTATCTCCCTTGCTTTGTTTACGGGTATTTTATGGTGAGGGCACATTTACTATTTTACACCACCTTCAGACAGCCAGTGGCAAAGTATGATTTGTGGTAGCAGGCAAATTTGAGGCACAAAAGAGGTAAGCACTTACATATGAAATTCTCTCTATCTATTCAAATTATTGTATGAATAGTATTATAGGGTACTCTTCACGTTTTTGAGGCAGGAACCATCCCGGCCTCCTGCCTCAAAAACCGCTAGCCGGTGGCTGCTGAAAAAAAAAACACCAGCTACAATTCAAGTCCGTAGCCATTTGCGGTGTCACTTGCAAAAAAAACAAAAAAAAACAACCAACTTAGGGTGTTTTTCCCGAAAACCCAATCCCAACCCCAATCCTAACCCTAACCCTAAACCCTAACCCTAAACCCCCTAGTTAAAATAAACAGTTTTATAACAAAATTTGTGGGTTCTGTTTGTTCTGGGTCACCCTGTATATGGGGTGACCCAGAAAAAACAGAGCCCAAATTATTTATTTATTTTCCCATTGAACTAACCCTAAAAGAGTACCTATTATAGAAATTGTTTATATTTAGTATTATTTGTATTATTTGTACTATTGTCCTCATCTTCATTGTTATCTGTACAACATTTTGATCAATGTGCCCTCTGGCCTTCTTCAGGTATTTCTTGTTGGACTCGGGAACCATCTCGGACTCAGGAACCTTTTTGTTGTAATCAGGAACCTTCTTGTCATTATCGGGAGCAATCACAGAACTTTGAACCTAACCCTTTATTCGGTCCATGGAGGTATCCTGTTCTCATTCCGCTAATCATAGCTGGGTAGAGGTGTTAAGCTGTGTTAATTATTATTCTATGTTACTGCTGCCCCTGACCAGAGGGCACATTGGTTGAATGAAGATGAGGATAATAGTCTGAATAATACAAATAATACTAATTATCAAGCCTCATCTCAAAAATTCAGAGAAATATTTTTATATTTGTTTATATTTGTTTATAGTTTCAGGTTGAAGAATCCAAGCGAGTCATTTGAAGACTATTAGTGAATTACACAATTCTTCACCAGTTAAGCTCTCATCCATCATTTTTGCCTGAAAGCTACACTTACATTGCCCATTTTACACATCATCATAGACTATGTAATTTGGTTTCGTATTTTAAGTATACATCAGTGTAATATAGTGAAGTAATTAGAAGTTTCTGTTTCAAAACACTACTACTATAAATTATATGTTTATTATTTAGTCTCCAATAAGTTTAAAATTCAGAGGTACTAATGGTGTAATGGTTATTGTAATAGTAAATGAACTCGATGACCCAAGTTCAAATCCTGGACTAGGCTGCTTGCATTTCACATGGCACTAATACTCTTGTGTTAAGCAAAAGTTAAAGAGCCCAGTCTGCCCTACTATTTAGCCATAGATGGAGGGAGAATACTTTGATGCATACCTTTCCCAAGGGTTTTAGCACTATGTGAAACAGAAACAGCCTCATCCAGAATTTGGACTCAGGTCGCAGAGTCCATTTCTTACAATAATAACCATTACACAGCCTCCAACCATATATATACATATATATTTATTTTTGTATTTCACATAGTGCTAATGCCGTATGCATTATACTACTCTCCTTTCAGCTATGGGTAAATAGTAGGGCAGACTGGGCTCTTTAACCTTGGCTAGGTAACCAGTCTATGTGTAGGAATACTCTGAATTCAAACCTGTTAAACTCTACTAAACAAATCGTGTCAAATCCTGCTCATGCAGAGGAGTATATATATATATATATATATATATATATATATATATATATATATATATATATATATATATATATATATATATATATATATATATATATATATATATATATATATATATATATATATATATATATATGCGTATATAAAACAATTAGTACAATTGCAAATATTGGTTAAAAAATAAAATGCCTGAAAGCTGAGCGGCATAAAAACTAAAAAGCAATCATTTACAATTTTTACTCGGGTTTCATGCTGCGAAAAATCTACAGTTTGGTTTTTGGCTGAATGAAACTTGAGTCATAGGGAAAAAAATGTAAATGATTGCTTGTCAGCTTATATATATATATATATGATTGTGTAAATGAACTATTGGGATTTTTTTTAACTTATATATATTATTGCATTTTAATTTGTCTATTTATATACTTACATATCTTTGTAGTGTGGCTATGTCAATACAATTCGGATTATATGGCTTTAGTCATGAAAGTCTAAAAAGCTACAAGCTATTCCCAGGGGGAGTCATCAATCAGCAGGAGTCAAAGAAAATTCCTGCAGCTCTGCTTTTCTGGGATGGGGAAAAATCATCATCATCATTACTATGACTTAAACTATGGGTATTTCTCAGGGCACAGACCAGGGGCTGGAATATGAAAAAAAGTTTTCATTTACCAACAAAAATCAAAATGTATTTACCCAACCCCTCCATCATAGGCAGGATGCAACGCAAAGCCAATTTTTAAGTAGAGTACACAGAGTGGACAATTGTCAGTATCAGCTGGACAGTGAGGGAGTCTATCCTCTTTTTGCTAGCACTGTACCAGGGAGATTGCTTTTGCTGAGGTGGTGCACCACACCTACCGTCAGCTCCTCACTTTGCAGCATAGACCAGATTACCCAATCTGTGTAAGTCATGCGCTGTGATGGTGGGGACAGTATTGAACCAGTAACCTTGCAATTCCTCAGCCGATGCTCTACCAACTGAGCTAAAGTTTTCCTTCTCCTAGATTAGTTGCCATAATAAGACTAAAGAGCCCAGTCTGCTTTACTTATAGATGAGGGGAGAAGATATAGATTCATGCATTTCCCAAGGGCATTAATGCAAAAGTGAAATGCAAACTGCTTCACCTGGGATTTGAACTTGGGTTGTTGAGCCCATTTTCTAGGACAATAACCATTTTGCCATATGTTGGCATGGCACAAAATCAAAAATGTAAGGTAAAAATGACGCTAAAATTTTACTTAACATAAGGAAAATGAAACCTTTGTTTAACATCCTTCTCTTTCTATTCTGCATTTGAGTAAAGTGAGAATTTTCAGACCATATGACCTTTAGGCACCCCTTTTGATCTCGATTAAGAAAGGAAATGTTTTTCATTTACACCGTTAATATCCGGTTGTTTTAACAGACGATTTTTAGATTTTTTTTTTATTTATAAAACTAACTCCCAGCCCTAACCCTAATCCTAACCCACAACCGGATATTGACGGTGTAAATGAAAAACATGCCCTTTCTTAATCGAGATCAAAAAGGGGTACCTAAAGGTCATATGGTCCAAATTTTCAACCACAAGGACAAAAGTCTGAATTGTGACTTTTCTATAAACCACCACAGATCACTGGCCTTGCAAAACGTCACAATATAGGATTGGTTCTTTTTTTGAATGGCACTTTTTTATTTGAGTAATCATATGATTAGCTCTTAGACTAATAATGCACACACAGTCATATGGGTTCGGTTTAGATCTGTCAGTATAGCATTCACCTAGGAATTGCAAGGTTCCAGGTTCGATACCAGTCACCGTTAACTCAGTACATGGGCAGCACAGCTTGTGTAATCTGATCTGAGTGGTAAAGCATCTAGGAGTTAACGGTAGGTGTGGTGATCCACCTCAACAGAACAATCTCCCTGGTCTGGTGCTAGCGAAAAGGGGATAGACCCTCTCAGCTTATACTGACAATAGGTCAATCTGCCAACTTTATATGGTTTCAAGTATTCTGATCTAATATTAATAATTTCTGAAAAGATTTATTTGATTCTAACAGGTATTACCACTCCAGATCAGAGTGGACCTGGGAGTAATAGCAACAAAGAAGTACTTCATGCTCACCAGAATTCCAGAACAGGAGCCTCACCACCAGATTCAGTTTAGTGTCATACTTAGGACATTCCTTTACTTACTGGCATGATAGGAATGTGGAAATGAATGTCAAATTCACTGAACAGAGAATTGAATGTGAAATTCCCATGTAATATATTGTTTATTGTCAAGACTTTGGTATCAAGCCAAAAACACTGTCCAGAAAGTGGTAAAATAGAATGACTAGCAGTGATACCTGGTGATACCCAGGAAAAATTATAAGAGAGAAAACGTATTAATGAAATAATTCTGATTTATATTTTAGCAAGTTTCTATGGATACAAAAATAAGATCTCATTCAAATAATGGATTTTACACCTTGAGTTGTACAGGAAACGCCAATAAATGTTGTTCTTGTTCCTCTAAATGATCATGATTCTCTTCATGACACATGTTGGAAAAAAGTTCTTTGATGCCTGTTTGATCAACTGTCAAACTATTAAAAATTATTTCCCAGGTTGGCTCAGATACACAGGAAATACCTGAGGAAGACTGGAGGAAACAGTGGATGAAACATTGGGTTTATTCATACTACAATAAAGGTGAGGACAACAGTCCAAAAAATCAAAATTAAATG
>CM042148.1:77760295-78052795 GCA_023376005.1 Doryteuthis pealeii
ATACCAATTGTAGTTGGTGCACTTGGAACAGTCCCAAAAGGATTAGAAAAGGGTTTGGAAAATTTGGATATCAGAGGAAGGATTGAAACCATTCAGAACACTGCACTGCTGCAATCTGCCAGAATACTCAGAAGAGTCCTGGAGACCTGAGGAGACTTGCTGTCACTCAGACTCCAGTGAAAGACCATCAGCTAACACTGATGTGAAAACTCAAAAGGAATAATAATAATAGATATAAAGAAGCCTATGTTGATAATAATTCACCAACAGAAGGTTAAATATCAATTCAATTAAATATCAGTTAATTATGAATTTTCTTTCTCCTAGACTGGTGGCCTAACCAAAATAAAGATCCCAATCTGCCCGACTATCAGTTGCCAGGAAATGGCAAGTAAATTTCAACTTGTCAGCATACCTTGGACTGAGGTGTTGAAATATTTAAGAGATATTTAGTGCTGTGAGGAAATTTGTACAGTCATGGAGAAGTTTTCTGGTTTGATAAAAAAAAGCCATGCAGTAGTGTTTGATTCTAGACTTTCAAATCAGATACGACTTTCATCTATGGAGTGGAAAAGCCAGAAAAGAATTCCAATGAGCTTGTTATAAAACTAACACATTGTTGACATATTCATTGTTAGCGAGAGTTATACAAAAAAATTGCATTCTTTCATTGTGTACGCAGAGTATCAAACAAAGAAAATCAAAGCATTTTTGCTTTGATTCAAAAAATATTTTATTTTTATTTTTTGTAATCGGCGTTTTCTAAGATTTTACAAGTATGAAAAAAAGAAAAGTTTTTACAAAGAGAAAAGCATGATGGTTATTCTTGATTTTTCAGGCTGTTGTGTAGCAAGATGGGGATATTATCCTGACTACTATATTAGAAAAGGAGGAAGAAGAAATAAGAGATGATAAAGATTTTAAAAAGAGTAATGAACACAAAACAGGATGAACGATGATTTGACCATAGTGTGAACCCGAATGGAGAATTGAGTGTCAAACCGGAAGTTTCGGGTGTTGACCGGAAGTCACGTGGTGACGTAGAACGACGAAGAAAAGGACGAGCCTCTTTTTGCTTTCAGACGCATAGGGAAACGGACGGGCCTTTGGTGCCTAGTATGGGGTCACAGTAATCAAGTAGTGTTCTCTCTCTCTTTCTCTCTGCCCTTCCTCCTCTCCGATACAGCACACAAGGCGAGCACGATAATAAAGGCTAGCAGTTGTGACTACATATTTCTCGCGTTGTAATTTTTATCAACAAGAATACATTTTTAGTAACGTGAATATATCGCCGCCACCACCACCACCACCACCCCGTTATGTATATCGCTTTGGGTACTGTTACCAGATATACGACAACGTTACAGATATTGTTTTAGTGCCCAGAAAAAAGGGACAACATTACAGTTGTCTTCATCTTTATTGTGGTATGTATAAACACAACGTTTCAGATGCTGTATCATTTGGTCTTCCTCAGGTGTTCATGAGTCTTCTCATTGTAACATAATAGAATGGAAATGCCAGCAACATGGAAAGATTTTTGGATGAGTCATCCCAACACCACATTTTTTACTGGTCAAGAGATATCATGTGGCAAAATGTGGAAGAGTGGTAGTAAGAGGAGAAAATGTAAGGTTAGTTTGGAATGAGGCATTGGCTGGACATAAGTCTGTTACCCAAGGTATTTTGACTTGGGGATAAAAATGAAAATATATGATGAGAAAAAAATAAGATCGCCTTGTGTTATTATTAAAAACTATGACACAAGGCAAGATATCCTCCAGCAATCCCAAGTCTTTTCCAAACTCAAAAGACCATGAATGCCAGCCACTTCAACATCAGATCCAACAACCAGATTCCAGCCTCTCAAAGTAGAACAGGAATAGAGATAATTATTGTACCATTATTATTATTAACACATCACCACTCCCTTACAAAATGAGAGCTGCTACATAACATTGGGACATATGTCTGATATGTCCAGAAAATATTTATAGATATCAACTTTTTAGCTTTGTTTTCGTTTGTAGGATTGTTAAAAATTAAATCTTAAGAGATTTTTTTTTCTTAGAAAGTTTACCTACTAACTGCAACAGGAGAAACTCTTGTGGGATAAAGTTAAAATAAAAAATAAGGAAGGACATTAGAAAAGAAAATGTCTCAAAGAAGCAGTGCATATGTTAGGCTTTAGTGACCTCTTGAGCAGTCCAAGTATAGAGATGAACACAATATGGGAACTGTTATGGTCATTTACCACGCACGCATGAACTCTTCCAACTATAAATAGCAGCAGGTTCTGCACTTAAGCGAGAATCAATATTTCAGCGGACAGTTGATAAGACTGCCTCGTGAGTAACCTCCTCATTTGTATAAGTTTATACTACTGTTCTTTATTAATATATTTGTTTAACTCATTTCCTCTCTTGTGTCTTTATTCTGGCCTCTAACCAGGCCACAAAAGGAACCAATCATTAAAACATGTATAACAGCTATGGGTAAATAGTATGGCAGATTGAGATCTTTATCTTTGGTTAGGCCACCAGTCTAGGAGAAAGAAAATTCATAATTAACCTCGCTTAAGAAACTGACCTTTTATCACATCCTGTTAGTGTGCAGGGTTATGTAAAAAAATTATTTCTAAACTCCGACAGTATAAAAAATCCTGGTGTTATAGTTTGTAATTACACAATACAAACTTTTGCATGGAATAAAAATATATATATAAAAAGAGAAAAGACCGAATCATATGCGCTTCCTGAAAATAATCAGATGGTACTATTAAAATAGCTAAAAGAAAAAATACCTGTAAATGTTCGCTAAGTTAAATATACTAAAGTTAATACATATCCGGTATTATCAAATTGTTTTTAAAGTAAATTACTTTAAAAATGAAAATATCAAAGACTGATGTCATTGGATTTTGCACTTGAAGTTGTTGCAGGAGACACCAATAATCATTTTTTTTTTTCTGAACTGATTGTGATTCTTCTTGTAACATATGTTGGAATGATAGGTGTGCAAAAACAATGATATCACTTTTAAATAAGATATTCAAAAGTTCTTTGACGTCTGTGTGACCAATTGTCAAACTATTAAAGATGATTTCTCAGGTTAGATCATTACTATACTTGAATACACAGGAAGGCTGGAGAATACCACAGCCGAGACATTGTGTTTATATATACCACAATAAAGTTGAGGACAACAGTCCAAAAAATCAAAATTATTCACATCTCAATCAAAAATCATCTCAAAAATAGAGAGAAATAAGCGTAATGGTGTAATGGAAGCGCGTGGTGTAATGGTTAAAGTCATGGGAAATGGACTTGTCACCCCGAGTTCAAATCCTGGGCGTGGTAATTGCATTTCACTTAGCGCTAATACCCTTGGGAAAGGTATGAATCCTACTCTCCCTCCAGCTATGGATAAATAGTAGGGCAGACTGGGCTCTTTAACCTTGATTAGGCAACCGGTCTAGGAGAAGGAAAACTCTGAATTCAAACCTGTTGAATTCCGCTTAAAAAATTGACCTTGTGTCACATCCTGTCTGTGCGTAGGGGTCGGCATATATATATAAATAAGTGTAATGGTTATCGTTATAATAAATGGAATCCACAACCCAAGTTCAAATCTTTGATGGAAGTGTTTGTATTTCACTCAACGCCATTGGGAAAGGCATGAACCCAGCTATTCTCCTCCAGCTCAATAGGAGGGCACACTGTGGTGGTGCCTGTTGTGTAACAGTTATCATTGTAGAAAATGGACACAGCGACATTTGACATTGTAGTAAGGAAATTTGAACTCCAATCATACTACTATGTTAATTTTCGGTCTGATACCCTTGGGAAAGGTATGAACCCCTCATCCCTACAGACAATCATTAGATAGTACCATTACTGTTCTTCTACCAGGATGGTTTTGGAATTAAATATTACACAAAGGTTGATATGCCATTAATTAAAATTTACTCATGCAGAGGAGTCAGTAAATATGTATGGAGGCACTGGTTGTGTAATGGTTACCATCATAGGAAATGGACTTGGCGAGACATATTCAAATCCTTGACAAGGCTGTTTGCATTTCACATAGTGCTAATACCTTCAAAAAAGGTATGAATCCAACTATTCTCCCTCCAGCTATAGGTAAGGGCAGACTGGGTTCTTTAACTTTAGTTAGACAACCAGTCTAGGAGAAGGAAAACTCTGAATTCAAACCTGTTAAACTTATAAATTGATCTTGTGTCCCATCCTGCTCATGCAGAGGGGTTGGTAAATACAAATAGACTTTTCAGCTAGGCTATTTATTCATTAGTATTACTAGCAAAAGTATGCACCCCCTGGGTTCAAGTATTTAAGTTCTAATGTGATAAAATATCATATTAAATTAGAAAGACTAACAAAACTAAATAAGAATGAATATAAAAATATTACACTTATTTTAATATTATTTAATTGATTTCTATATAAAATTATATTTAGGATTGCTTTTAATACATTTGAGAATAACATGATAGCATTAAAAATCAGTAACAGCAGATAATTATTTATTAAAGCCAGTTTTGTTAAAATCATTATGCAAATTATTCCCACCATATAATATGTAAATCTTTATTTCTTAGAGATATATAACACATCAGGATTTTAAATGCATTTATAATATGGGCAGTTTTGCAGCATATCTAACTCAGCTAGACTTTAGTGGAGACATAATTCATAAATAAAATGCTAATTAAGATTAAATGGTGACCATGGTTGAGAATATAACTTAAATAATTAAGGAAATTGTGACGTTAGAGGTGATGTAGTTTCAGTTACATAATCTCCATTATAATAAAGATATGGGTGACTCATTTTCAAACTGACCTCTTAAAAGTCAATGAATTCAATACAGTCGGCTGTCCAGGTGATATGAATTACCATATACAATGAATGCTCCCCCAACTTGACTTAGAGTGGTTTGACAGCAAGAGTGAGAAAAGAAAAAAAAGTAATTTAATTTTATCAAAAAAGCTGAACATTGAAGTTTTTTTTTGTTGTCAATTCCTTTATGTTTTGTTCAGTTTTTGTCTGAAAAAACAGAACTTTACTTTGATATTTGTTTTCTTCTTGTTTTTTTTTTTCTTGTTTTTTTTTTGTGAACTGAATTCCGGCCTTAAAATGATTTATTGTTATTTTTCCTGACAGTAACATGTGCAGAGAATATTTGATGGCACCTCCGCAATACAAGCTGTCAATGAAAGTTAGAGTATTATTATTAAAAACAAAGGCAGCAATTTGATTTAGAATTCTTTTGAGATGATCAGCAGAAATTATATTTTATCAGAACACTTTCACCTGTCAAGCCAGATTTAAAAAAAAAAAGAAGTTTAATTCTGCTAAAAATAAATAAAACATCGACTATTTTTAACTGTTTTAATAAGCGAGTATGAATGTATTTATGACTGTGTGCTAATATTTGCATGTTTATATATTTACCAACCCATCCACATGAGTAGAATGTGACACATGATCAATTTCTTAAGCAGAGTTTAACAGGTTTGATTTCAGTTTTCCTTCTCTTACACTGGTTGCTTAACTAAGGTTAAAGAACCCAGTCTGTCTATTATTTTACCCATAGCTGGAGGGAGAACAATTGGATTCATGCCTTTTCCATGGGCACCAGAACAAAATGAAATGCAAACAGCTTCCTCCTGATTTGAACTCAGGTTACCAATTCCAATTATATATGACAACTACTATTACAGCCGGTTTAGCTCAGTCAGTAGAGCGTCTGACTAGGTTCTGGGTTCAATACCGACCAACTCATTGTATGCGTAGCACAAGGATCCGTGCGATAAAGTAAGGAGCTGATGGTAGGTGTGGCGCTCCACCTCAGACGCCAAAACAATCTCCTTGGTCTAGCACTAGTGAAAAGGAGATAGACTCCCTCACCGTCTGGCTGATACTGACTTTAGGCCACTGCAACAACTTACTTATTATTATGTATTATGGTGTTTGTGTTCTCTTTCTTGATGTTGTTATCCCTTTCGTCCCTGTTTATTTTGTACACCTATCTTTCTGCATAGCATATGAAGTATCAATGTGCCTTGTCTAGAATCAAAGTGCATTGACTGTACCCATCAAAATCTAGTTAAATATATTGTTGTATACCCTTTTCCTTACTTACTTCTATTCTTCTTCTGACGTCTTTTCTATCTTACGTCTTCTTCTAACATCTCTTCTAGCGTCTGGACTTCTCTTGGGGACTTCGTGTCTGGTCTTTCATTGGGGATTTCTCTTTATCAGAAGCCCTGTGTCATTGGTAGTTTTTAGATAATAACACAAGACTTCGATTTAACTTAGATCATATTTATTTCGAAACCCCCACCAAACTACCTGCGCAGATCAAGTCGGAGTGTGCAATACACGACTCACCACCGTCGTGGTTTCTGCCCAACTGACTAAAATCTATTTCTAATCTAAACCGGAAGAGGGTCTTCTCCACCGATTCTCACAGTATCCACCTGAAGGAAGGATCAGGACAGGTCAACCCTTGTCATTCAAATCCTTCAAGGCCGTGAGCTGCAACTTATAACAGCCATTTTGATTTCTACACTACTGTACATAAATATTAAGAATCTAATAATTATGTAACAATATTACAAAAATAAATTGAATTATTTAGAATTATAAAATCAAACGAGGCGCCTTGAGAATAAGCTAGATGGGAGCTACACAAGAACGTGTCACGGAAACAGCACCCCACAAGGAAGCAGCTGTATGGCCACATGCCCTCTATAAACCATCCGAGTGAGACTCACAAGACATGCTGGATACTGCTGGAGGAGCAAGGACGAACTCATAAGCGACATTCTCTTGTGGAAGCCAACACATGGACAAGCTAATGTGGGCCACCCAGCAAGGACCTACATTGACCTATCCGACATTGAATTAACAGCACAGCAAAAGGAATTTCTTAACCTTGGACCAAACTGTCACTTATACAATTCATACAATCACCAGAATAAAAAAATCTATAAAAACTTCTGTGGACTAATCCACGGATTCCATCCAAATGTAAAAAAGTTGGCCAGGAAGCTTGAAAAGATTGTTAATAAAATTGTTAAACAGGTGACGTTGTTTAATTCCACACACACACACACACACACACACATATATATATATATATATATACTGGGTGGACCAAAATGATCTGACATACAAATACATCCAATGTTTTTAAACTGCCATCAGGGCTGGAGGAGGTCATACTTTTCCCAAGGGTATTAGGTTGAAAGTAAGCATAAGAGCGCGACTGGAGTTTGAATTTGTTACTACAATGTCACAGTCCAGCACATTAGTCACTATGCCACAGGAATTCCCCCACCCCCCGCCCAAGCTGATAGGCTGAAAAGCCAGTCGTTCTGGAACCCATTCCATATAAATTTGTTGCATAAAATATTTAGGAGAAAAAAAAAATACACAAACTGATACTGACAATAGGCAACTCCAACTTGATTTCAAAAGTTGTTTGATGAGAAATTTAAAGAAAGCGGTTCTTAAGATATTAAAAAATGTCTGGATGTGTTCCAGATAGACCCACTATTAATATTTCAGCCTATCCCCCAAGCTGATAGGCTGAAAAGTTCATATGATGTGAATTGCAAGGGAAAGTGGCTGGTTTAGCTCAGTCAGTAGAGCACCTACCTAGGAATCACAAGGTTCTTGGTTTGATACCGGTCCCTGTCAACTCAGTACATGAGTAGCACAGATTGGGTAATCTGATCTGTGCAGTAAAGTGTTGAACTGACGGTAAGTGTAGTGCACCACCTCAGCAAAAACAATCTCCCTGGTTTAGCGTTAGCAAAAAGGGAATAGACTCCTTCACTGTTACCAACAATAGGCCACTCAACTTTACTTACTTCTAATACATTCCATGGGAGCATCTTAGTCAGCCTATGAACTTTTCAGCCAACCACTGTACATATGTTTTTTCTCATTTTGTATTTACTTTGGGAGGTGTAGTCAATTGAAATTGACTTCAAACTGATTGATATTAGAAAACAAAGAGTCTTTTTTCTTTTTTGTAATATTAATAGCGGGTCTATCTGGAACACATCCAGACATTTTTTAATATCTTAAGAACCGCTTTCTTTAAATTTCTCATCCAACAACTTTTGAAATCAAATTGGAGTGGCCTATTGTCAGTATCAGCCAGACAATGAGAAAGTCTATCCCCTTTTAACTAGCACAAGAACAGGGAGATTTTTTTTTTTTGCTGAGGGGGAGCATTACACCTACTGTCAGCTCCCCACTTTACTGCACTGATCAGATTACCCAATCTGTGCTACTCATGTGCTGAGTTGGTGGGAACTGGTATCAAACCAGGAACCTTGTGATTCCTTAGTGGTTGCTCTACTAACTGAGCTAAACCAACCAGTACTTGTGAAATAGTTCCTATAGAATATGATGAAATTATTTATACATAGATCGGTACTTCTGCTAAGGATCAGTGTAGTATCTGTGCAGTCTGCATAAAATCAAAGTGTCCATCCCCAGCACATCCCCCTAGGATCAGAGTATAGTATCTGCACCTTTTGAAATCCCACATTTAGTTTAAAAACTATAAGGTACGATAAGCGTCACATGGATACAGGGTGAGGGAGAAAAAACCATGTGTATTGATTTGTTTACTTTTGAGATTTACCAATGCTGGACATTTTAAAGCAGAATTCTAATACTGTTTCTCTGTATATTTTGATTTTTAAATATCTTCGAATATAAATCAAATATTCATAAATTTTGCACAAAAAGCAAGAACCGGTGATATTTGATATGTATATGTATTTATTTTGTCATTGTTTTCATAGTTTTCATAGTTTCATCTGGATATACATACACACAACTGTTTTATCTGGACATACATACACACAACTGTTTTATCTGGACACACATACACACAGCTGTTTCATCTGGACATACATACACACAACTGTTTCATCTGGACATACATACACACAACTGTTTTATCTGGACATACATACACACAACTGTTTTATCTGGACATACATACACACAACTGTTTCATCTGGACATACATACACACAACTGTTTCATCTGGACATACATACACACAACTGTTTTATCTGGACATACATACACACAACTGCCCTTTATATATGTATAGATAAGATATGCAGATAAATAAGTAATCAAAATATAGCTAAACTTTAAAGCAATGAAAAACCTAACTCAGTTAAAAAAGTGACAAGCAGAAACTGCTTAAAAGCATTTCAGTAGTATATTATTTTCAGTCTATTCAAGTTTTTCATACCATTTTAAACTGATGGTTTTTCACTGAAGTCTGGGTGACAGGAAGTCCCCTCACATCTCCAGAAATCTTTTAAGTATTCTGCTGGGGTCTGGATAGCCTAGGTTCTTCCTTTGGTGTCCAGTAATCCCAGTCTATTTTCCAGGCATTCATGGACCCTTCCAAGTGTGCCAACTACTATTAGTATGACTGTCACTTTATATGTCCCACAGCTTTTTCAGCTCTCTGGCAAGATCCAAGTATTTGTCTATCTTTTTGCTTTCTTTTATTTCCCCACAGTGTTCTGCTGAAATGGCAAAATCCACTGGATGACAAGTTTTTTTCTTGTTAATTAATACTAGGTCTGGTCTTCTGGCTGGCATAAGGTGATCTGTCTTAATCTCAAAGTCCCAGTATTTTATCTATAAAGCAGTGCTAAAAAGCATGCTCATCTTTTAAGCTATTGGTAGTGAATTTATTTTAAAGGTAACCATAGGTATATATTCTCTGCACAACCAGGATGTGACACGAGGTCAATTTTTAAGTGGAGTTTAACAGGTTTGAATTCAGAGTTTTCCTTCTCTTAGACCAGTTGCCTATGTAAAAGAGCCCAGTCTGTCCTACTATTTACCCTTATCTGGAGGGAGAATAGTTTAATTCATACCTTTCCAAAGGTATTAGCACTATGGGAAATGCAACCAGCCTCATCCAGGATTTGAACCGATGATGCTATGTTTATTTCCTACAATGATAACCATTACACCATGGGCCCATCTATTGGTAGAAATTAAGATAGTGTACGTGAAATGTATTGATAATGGTTGTGTTGCATAGGGCCAAATTCAAGTTGTAGTAGTAGTCGTTAGTAGTAGGAATAGTCGTTAGTTCAGAAACAATATACGCAAGTTGTATAGTCACAGAGGGGTTGTTTATTCCTTTCTAGGCTCATGGGTCCTTTTTCAGAGAGAGAGAGAGAGAGAGAGAGAGAGAGAGAGAGAGAGGGTAAGGTCAAATTATTCTAATGTAAATCATGTCTGGTACTACTATGCAAAACCCATACGGGGGGAGCAGGGAAGCCCCGTCTGCCTCTTACAAAGGCCCAGCCGAAAAAGAAGGCCAATTTTTCTCTTCTTCCAATTCTCGTCCCAGGGGTGGGAGGGTCACACTCAACTTCCACTCCTCCGCGGAAACTAGAACTTCCGGTTTTATTTTTAACTTTAGTTCCAAGGTCATTGGTCGGTCAGTGGATGTTTACCGTTTCAAACTTTAACCTTTCTTTGTTCTTACCTCTTTTTCTTCTCTTTCTCCAGAAATCCGAATACCGTTTTCTTTTCAATCCCCAAATTCCCCATGGACCATAATAATTACACTACAGTTAAGATAATGAATCCAGTCCCACCACTACTCACAGCTAAATATATTTGTTCTGATGGTAGTGAGCATGTCACCCTGACATATTCCCTGGAAATTGTATCTGTCTAATTCATGAATGTGAAAACAAATACAATAGAATTCATGAAAGAAAGAGATCAGCATGCAATGACAAGAACAAATGGATTGATGATGGACTGCAAACTAATTGATATTAGACATTTTTTTCTTTAGATTTTTGCAACAATAATTGAAGATCTGTCCAGAGCATATCAAGCCATTTTTAATATCTTGAGAAGCAGATATAAAACTTTGATGTATATCTGATGAATGTTTGTGTTATATACTCTACCTATGAACATTAATGTCCCAATCCTCATAAATACAGGAGTATTATACTGACTGAGTAGTCTTATACCACTAGCAGTGGTTTACCTTCTTCCACACCACTGGCGAATATTGGATTTTGTTAATGTTATAAAGGTTCCATTTCATTTCCAACCTCTATTTAGTTATTTCTCATTTAATAACCTTCGTTAGGTTACAACAGTTTGAGAGACGCACTTAGTGTAATGCTTATTGAAAGGGAATTGGTGACCTGAGTTCAAATCCTGGATAAAGCTGTTTCTGTTTCATTTTGCACTAAGTAAATAAAGTCGTTGGGGCGGCCTAATGTCGGTATCAGACAGACAATGAGGGAGTCTATCCCCTTTCACTAGTGCTAGACCAAGGAGATTATGTTAGCATCTGAGGTGGAGCGCCACGCCTATCATCAGCTCCTCACTTTACCGCACAAGTCCTTGTGCTACTCATACACTGAGTTGATGAGGACTGGCATCAAATGAGGAACCTTGTGATTCCTAGCCGAATGCTCTACTGACTGAGCTAAACCAGCCCTTTCCCTTGAAAAAGGCATGAATTAATCTCTTCTCCCTTAAGCTATGGGTACTTTAGCCTTAGTAAGGTAACCAGTCTAGGTTAGTTTGGTTGTTTTTGTTTTACGGCATATCAACCCTCTTTCAGGTCATTTAAATCCGAAGTCATTTTGATAAATAAAGCATTCAGGTTGATTAAAGTAGCTGCTGCTGCTTAAGTTGTCACCCAATTAAGTATTGAACAGGCTGATCGCTGCGTAACTTTGGTGATCTAGAGGGAACCAGTGCTTTCAGTATGACTTGACCATAATGTAACCAACCAAGGGGATGGAAAATTATGAATTCAAATCATCTGTACTCCACTTGATAACCAGCATAAGAGACATAATAATAATGGCTGTCAACTCGTGTTCGAGTAAGACCATTTCCTGTTTTTTTTTGTTTTTTTTTTATCAATATAGTTATGTGTCAGTAGCATTTGACACTCTATCCTTGTGTTTTCTCAGATGACTCACTAGGCCAGCCCAGCCCTGGAGAAAATATTCTTCCACATAAACTACATGTTCGAACTTCTCCACTTTGAATGTTGCTGGCTGAAAATTACCCTTTCTAATAGCCCGCTTCAATTTTTGATGTTTAATTCGGTTGGACTCAAATTCTTCCACAGACAGGTAGATGGTGGCTCTCCAGCCAGGTCTATTACAAGCTAGCTTCTCCCAGTCCTCCACAGCAATAGCAGTGTTCTTCAGGGTGACATATACCTCTATATACAAACATCCAATTATAATCATATCTAACCATAGGAACTCGTTAGTTAAACTACTTAGAGAGCTCCACCTAATAAATGTAATATACTAATTTTCATGAATGTAATTACACTACCTTTTCGTGAATGTAATATACAAATTTTTCATGAATGTAATACTAATTTTTATCGATGTAATATACTAATATTCATGAATTTGGTTGTAATTCTATCTATCTGTAAATAAATATTTCTATTTCTATTTCTATTTCTAATAGCTTCAGAAGTAAAACTCAAAACAAATCTAACAGATAGCAATTCAGTTGGACTCAAATTCTTGAAACAGACAGGTAGATGGTGGCTCTTCAGCCAGGTCTATTACAATCTAGCTTTTCCCAGTCCTCCACAGCAATAACAGTGTTCTTCAGGGTGACATATACCTCTATATACAAACCTCCAATTATAATCATATCTAACCATTGGAATAGCTTCAGAAGTAAAACTCAAAACAAATTTAACAGATAGAAATCCTGAAAAAGGACTTTGCAGATATTGTTGTATACCCTTTCTTACTTCTTTACTTCTTACTTGCTTCTATATCTTGGACATCTATTCTTCTGGCCGGCTTTGGTTCTATCTTCTAACATCTTGAGTCTTGGTCTGGAATCTTCTAAGGTCTGGACTTTCTTGGGGACTTCAGGTCTGGTCTTCTATGGGGAAGCCCTGTGTCATTGTTAGTTCTTAGGTAATAAACACAAGACTTCGATTTACATCCTACGAGCTCGGCTTCTAACTTCTAAACTGAAACTTACTATTTAAACCGGAAGACAGGGTCTTCTATGCCTTCCGGTTCTCACGATTTATCCCTGGAAGACAAGGTGAGAGTGAGGTCAAGCGCCATCACTCACTCTCAAGGCCATCAGCTGCACTAATCGCCATTATGTTTCTACACTACCTTATATAAGTATTAGGGATTCAATAATTATGTAACAATATTTTGAGAAGTTGGAAAGGTGTTGGAATAAGTCTGTGAGATTCCATGGAAATGGATTTAATTTACTCTAGCTATTTTATTTATCAAATAACTAGTTACTTTTAGACATCTCTCCTATTAATGGTAATGTGACTCATAATAGCTTGAAGAACTAAAGAAAGAAAAAAAACAATGATTTTTATTATGATATATTATTGATAAATTCATTGTGGATATTTTGGAAGTGTTCCGCA
The DNA here is from genome assembly GCA_023376005.1 of Doryteuthis pealeii. NCBI lineage: Eukaryota > Metazoa > Mollusca > Cephalopoda > Myopsida > Loliginidae > Doryteuthis > Doryteuthis pealeii. The sequence continues at coordinate 77,773,802 of CM042148.1, forward strand.
TATTGATCATATGAATATTTATCACAACTGCACTCTATCTGTTGTATCTTGGATAGGACACTAAACTGCATCCAGAGGTGAGGGTCCAGTTCAGAAACTCCGGGAAGTGTGGAGCCAGCCATTTATTGTCATTACTTCCAGATCCACTCTGATCCAGAGTGGCAGAACCTGTAAGGATTTCATATATGTGTCAAATAGATCTGTTTGAAAATCACTTGAATATCACTTGAACTTATAATTTAAATTATATGATTACATTGTAACATATACATATATATATATATATATGTGTTAACATAGTAATATGTATAGCATCACATTGTGATAATATATATATATATATATATATATATATATATATATGATTCATTTTCATATGATTGATCAAAGCCTGAAGAAGATACCAGAAGATCTGAAACATGTGTCGCAAATGTAAGATAAAGGTAATAGAAATTTTTTTCTAAAAACATAATCCATTTTGCGAACCTTCTTTTTTATAAAATATTTAATTTTCTCCCATTGGAACCAGAACAACACTTTTTATATATATATGATTATATAGTCATATGTATATATATATGATTATATAGTCATATGTATATATATATGATTATATAGTCATATGTATATATATATATATACATATATATATATATATTTATTTAAGTATTTATTTAAGAAATGGATATAAAGTAACCTACTCGAGTTTCATCGTCTGAATCGTCAGGGTTACATCCGCTGAATTAATCGAGGTTTTGATTAATATCAGTATCATTATATTATCATCATTATCAATATCATTAATATTATCTTATCGCTACGATAAGACCCGTTTCAACAGATATACGTGGTATCAACTGATATTAATCGAAACCTCGATTAATTCAGCGGATGTAACCCTGACGATTCAGACGATTAAACTCGAGTAGGTTACTTTATATCCATTTCTTAAATAAATTTTGCTCTACATTGTATTGAGCACTTTGTATTTGTTTTTTCACGGCCTTAACCCCTGGATACTGTGCGCTCCCAATGATCGTACCCATACCCACCGGTAAGCCACTACTCATACATAAATATATATATATACATATATATATATATATAATCAAATAGTCATATTTATATGTATACACACATATGTATATATGATATATATATATATATATATATATTATATATATATATATAGTCATATGCATATATATAATTAACAATTCTTGGCAAAAGATTATTATTATTAGTTATTAGAAATCATATAACTGCTTGAAATACTTGAAACCATGTAATCTGTATTCAGTTTTGTTTTCTCTTTTTTAAATTTGGATAGATGAAAGTTTAAACAAATAATTTGTTTTTAAGTATCCTAAGTGCATATGTTTAATTTGAAAAGTTAGTTACTCTAAGTCATTGCAACTGAAATGCAAGGACATTGAAGTGTATAGGATTTGACATCTCTTTTAGATATTTTTGCATCTGAGGTGGAGCGCCAACCTACCATCAGCTCCTTACTTTATTGCAGAGATCCCTGTGCTACTCATATGCTGAGTTGGCGAGGGCCGGTATCGAACTAGGAACTTGTGGTTTCTAGCCGAACGCTCTACCGACTGAGCTAATCAAAATGTACGTTTGGTATTTTGGGGGTTAAAATTAGGGTTAGTGTGAACTGGAACTTGGCACCAAATTCTCCGTTTTTTGATTGCTCAATATAATTTTTTTTCTTCAAACTATTTTATGAATGAGATAGGTAATGTTTATTTTTTACGAATACCCTGGGGTGGAATTAGCATCCATCTCTTCCCCCCACCTCAGCTATGAGTTGAATAATAAGACAGACTCTCTAGCCATGCTGTTAAATACCCCTTCTTAAGTATTATCATCTTAATTAGATCTATTTTCTATCCAGACCAAACTTTCTAGTTCTCTGGTCTTCTCATCTTCTTGAGTGGTCTTGTCTTTATGTCCATCTTTTGTTGGTTCTTATTCATGAACACAAAGTTTATTTATTACGTCTTTTATTTTCCCCAAGACCCAACATTCCAGTGCCCAAAAAGTAACTCTTAGAGTGATGCCATTCATATCTGTCTCCTTAAGTTTGACTGTAAACTGCTCTTAGCTTTTCCCACAGATTTTGCTATTATGTGGCACTCCCAACCAATCAGCATGCAATGCTTATAGGTCTACAAAGGGTTGTAAACTGTCAATGAAAATCTCTGGTTATTTCTATGACTCTTCTGCAGAATTATCATTAACTTTTAAATTCAAATGATACACTTTATTATAAAATGAATAGGCTGCCCATTCATTGTGTAGCAGTGATTATCAACCAGCATAGGAGACATAGATCTGTAAATTAGAACCACCAATTAGCTTCAGAAGTAAAACCCAAAAACAAATTTAAACAATGTCTTCAACCTTGTTTAGGCAACTCTTACAATGACAGTAATAATGGTTAACGACATAGGAAATAAATTTGGCAACCCAAGTTCAAATCCCTGGATAAGGTTGTTTGTATTTCATTTTGCAATAATGCCCCATGAGAAAGGCATGAATCCACCTCGTCTATGCCCAGCAATAAATAAATAGTAGAGTAGACTGGGCTTTTCATGGTTAGTATGGCAACCAGTCTACTGTAGAATAATCATACTAAGTTCCAATTACCGTCGAATTGGTAAGACAAGGCAACAAAGCGCTGTAACTTGATACGGATCTAACCTACTGCAGAATGCCAGAGTATTTATGAAGCCTCATAACATCAAAGAAACCAAACAGCCAATCAGGACTCAAGGAATGGAATCACCCAAATACAAGAATGGACTATTTTTGAATTCCATAAGTACCAGCTGTTTTGGGCACTAGTTCAGTTGTGCTTAGCCTGTTGCTGTTGTCCAAACCAACAGTATACTGACTGACTGACTGACTTCAACAAGAAGGAAAACTCTTAATTTAAACCCACTGTACTCCACAAACCAGCTGTACTCCACCTAAAACAAAAATGACTTTGTGTCACATTCTTCTTTTGGCAGAGGGGTTGGGTAAATACATACAAAGACTGTAGTGCCCAAATCTCCTTGAATAATATTTGTAGCACAGAATGGAGTATATGTGCAACTGCCTGTCTTTCATACAACCTTGCCCAGGCCGATGCCCAGGATAAGAAGAAAGACTTTCCAGTTATAGACTGATGGTCTCACAAGTCTGACGAATACCAAAGAACAGAATCAAATTTGTTGATTTTCTGTCAGGTCACATGGGACCTACCTATCCATCTTTTTTTTTTCCTTTACACACAAGTGAGTAGCAAGGCTTCATTTAATTATATAAACTTTTCTCTAAACTCACACTGAGTGTCGGCTTCACTTACTTCCCTTAATGTCTTCCCAGTCCTTCAAAATCTTCTTAATTCTTTATTGAAACTTTTCAAACTAATGATTGACTCTACAAAGACAAACTAATCCTTTACGAAGTGTTTGATCAATGTTCTGTGTAGTTTCAATTACTTTCAACCAACTTTAAAGTTTTAAAGAGAAATTACATGAAAGTTAATCTCCTATCATCTTAATCTAGAAACTAATAAATCTAATTTTGAAAAGAATTTAAATGCAAGACAGTTAAGAAACTATTTAAGCAATGAAGGTGTTGTTTACATTTAGAGTATCAACCCCTCTATAAAAGTATAAAAGTAAAGTCGCCAGAGTGGCCTAAAGTTGGTATCAGCCAAATTGAGATTCCTAGGCAGGTGTTCTACTGACTGAGCTAAATTAAAGTTGTCGGGGTGACCTAAAGTCAGTATCAGGCAGACAGCAAGCACTAGACCAAGGAGATTGTTTGGCATCTGAGGTGGAGCACCACACCTACCATCAGCGTATCACTTTATCACACAGGTCCGTGTGCTACTTATATGCTGAGTTGGCAAGGGCAGGCATCAAACCTGGAACCGACTGACCTAAACCAGCCTTTTATACTTACCTGACTTTTGTCGGGGGTCCAGTGAGTTTCCCCCGCTGGACCGATAAAGTAATTAACAGCGTTGATCCCATGGGGCTATCCCCCCAGGCAATACCTGCCCTCTTGATTTAAAGGGGCAGGGGTGGGTTTATTGCCCAGTGCCTGAGGCGCACCCCTTGAGGGGGAATGCCAACACGATCAACACATTTTTTGCACCTGCCACCCATGTGTCTCGGCTCGTGGGTGGTCCCACATTATTAAGGCCTTGTACCTGACCCACATGCGTGGGATGCATAGTAAATACTTAAACCAGCCCTTTATCTATATATGTGTATATATATTCATTTATTTGTTATAGTGTACTATACAATTAAAAGGCAATTTTTACCATTGGTTTCAAAACAGACCAAGTCTTGGTCTGAAGATCTCATAAGTGAGAAATTGTCAGTAACCAGGCACTGTTGACTATATCTACACTACCTTAACTTATATATAAACACTTTATCTGTTTATTTATAAACATAGAACCCATATTATATATATATATATATATATGAAGATAGGAGGGTTAGAGAAAATCCGACAGAATGTGGTAAGGATAAAGGAAAAATGGACTAAAAGCAATAACTCAAACAAGTAGATGTTGGAGATGTATTTCGTTCCACGTTAAGCGGGACTTCATCAGTCAGTTGATTAAAGCATAGTACATACATTTGTATTTATAGAAGAGAAAGTTAGTGGGTGGGGGAGAGTTTGGTGATGGATTCAGGAAGAAGGGAATAGTTTGTGAGGATTTGGTTGGTCAGAGGACATCTATCATGGAAAGTGGAGGGGGAAAGATCAAAAGATTGGAATTTGTTCGGGGTGATAAGATGAGGAGGTTGCTGGGTGCTTGTAGAGGTGGGGGGTGGTAGGAAGAAGTTGGGTTAAAATTCTTGGTTGCTTAGAAGAAAATTTTAGTTTGTTGTATGGAGAGTGTTTCTTAATGCCTGAAGAAGATATCAGAAGATCTGAAACATGTGTTGCAAATGTAAAATAATAATAAAAATTTAAAAAAATAATATATAATACAATCCATTTTGCGGACCTTCTTTTTATTATTATATATATATATATATATATATATATATATATATATATATATAGGTGCTTTGTCTATAAGTAAATAGTGCTCAATATCTTGGATAGAGCATTTATATATAAGTTCAGGTAGTATAGACATGGAGTCAACAGTTACTGACAATTTCTCACTAATGCAATCTTCAGACCAAGACCTGGTATTTTTTATAAAATATTTAATTTTCTCCCATAACAACACTATATATATATATATATATATATATATATATAGTTCAATGAGAAATCAAAACAAATAAAAGTTTTTGCTTTTATTTATTTAATTACGGGAACGGTATTACAACCAGCGGTTGTAATACCGTTGTGAGATTTTGTTAAGTTTTCTCAGCAATATGAAGGCGTGTTTAACCTCCGAAACCGTACAGGGTTCTGCCTTGTCTTTTCAGGGCATAGACGACATCCATGGCGGTGACAGTCTTCCTCTTGGCATGCTCAGTGTAGGTGACGGCATCACGGATGACATTCTCAAAGAAAACCTTCAACACACCATGGGTCTCTTCATAGATGAGACCAGAGATACGTTTTACACCACCTCTGCGGGCCAAACGGCGGATAGCTGGCTTGGTGATACCCTGGATGTTATCACAAAGTACTTTACGATGACGCTTAGCGCCTCCTTTTCCCAAACCTTTTCCTCATATATATATATATATATATATATATATATATATATATATAATACTTATCATTTCATAATAGTTGATTATTGGATATCACACACAAGTCATTTTCTAAAGTCTTTCTCGATATTTGTAATGTTTGCACTAATTTCAAATGCTTATCAAATAAATATATCCCTACCAATCTTTTCTCCTAGACTGGTTGCAATCCCAAAGTCAAAGAGCCCAGTATTCCCTACTATTTACTCATAGCTGGAGGGAAAATAACTGGGTTCATACCTTTCCCAAGACTATTAGTGCTATGTAAAATGCAAATAGTCTCATCCCAGATTTGAACTCAGATCACCATGTCCATTTCCTATGATGACACACACTTCCTACATAGATCAATCTCATGTATTGGTCAACCTTTGGTCTATCTTCATGAAATCATTAATTTATGGAATCAATTTCTGAAGCCAAGAGATTCTCTGAGTCCTTTCCAATATGTCTGAATTTTAAGCTTACAAAATTATTATTCATGCATAGGTTAATATTTTTTTTTTTTTCCTAAAAAATGAGGTCTTTGTAATTTGGCCTACATGCAAGTATTTAATTTGGCAGTAATATCAAATGAATTCATGAAAAAGGGATTTAATATTCTATCAATTATTTAAATCAGTATCATCAGCTTTGTTGTTTAAATCAAAATCTTCTATCTACTGCACCCATTAACCTTTCTAAATGTATTTTTGCACTTGGTAACTTTTAGAAAGTTTTTTGAAGAATCTTTTACTTTCCTTCAAGGAAGAATCTCATTCTTTTTTTAAAATTCTTTTGTTGTCTTATCCAGAATTCTTACATTGTGTACAGATTACATTCCTTACTTGCCATGGTTTCCCTATTTGATGTTAGGGGACAAAAGAGGTAATTACCACCAGTGTCTACCAGTAGATGCTAGGTGGCATAGCAAGCAGCCTAATAAAACCAGAAGTGCCAAAGTCAAATTTTCTTTGCAGAGGTAACATGTATCAGTTGCATCTCCTGTCTACAAGACAGGATTCTTTGAATCCACCACCCAGCATTCTGTGTTCAATTGCACATGAAAACATGTTTAACAGTAAGTGTTTATACTTTTCTCTTTTACCAGCAGCCTCAGACTTTTATCTACTAAAAGACTATTTTCTTATTAGGACATTTCTCTTATACAACTATGTATAAGCTCTTCTTTGTATCTTGTCATGTTTTGCATTCTCTTCTATTAAGTTTACTCACACAATAAAATATCCTTTTCATTACTTTGTCATGAATTGTTCTTATATTTACTCTGTACAAGGATATGACACTCTATCAATTATCTTTCTATTATTGTATGCCATATTCATCATGTATCTTGCATATAGTATACCTGTAGCATACCTGTAACTGTATACAAGTATACTTATCTTCTTTACTTGGATACTTAGCTTCTGTTTCTTCTATCTTGTTGTCTTCTATTATAATCTGAGCTGGATCTGTCAATTTCTGGGCTGGGTTGGGCTGGTATCTTAGCTGGATCTTCTGTTATTCTGGATCTGATCTGAGACATCTTGTATTGTTATTTTGTTCTTAATTAATGACACAAGACCTTCTTTTTGTTTAAAGCTCATATTTTATTTATAAGAGCAACAGAAAACACCCTCCAGGCGATGTAAAAATTAATTTTTGAAAGACATTGCCTGAGAGGGTGGGAGTTAAAAATTCAATGTCAGAGGGTTTGTATCATAAGTATTTATTAAAGGAGTAAAGAAAAAATAAAACAATTTGAAATGAAAACTGAGCCCTGTCCCTCTCAAATAAAATGTGTGCATGTAATAATCAAACAATTATTTTGAATATTTTCCACATCAATTTTACACAAAATCGTAGGTATTTATTTATTTGTAGACTTTTTAGTTAACTTCTTGTTACTGTAAAAAAAAAAAAAAGGATGAGAGTAAAAAACAATTTTTTTTAAATTGCTTACTCAAATTTTGGGTGTATATGGCATAAGAATATTGTGACATAAGCTGTGACGTAGAGCTATGACGTAGTTTTTGTTACAGACAGAAATACAGACAATATCCATTATTAATAGATGTATCCCAGACCAACAAACAAATGCACGGAGAAGAGATGCCATGGCCGTCTTTCTCATCCCAGCACTCAGCAAAATCTGACTTTCCTAACTACTTTTCCCACGACTTGCACTGGCGAACTGGAAGAGAGGTCAAATAAAAGTCAAAACAAATTCCACCTTTGTTTTTCCACCAACCATTATTTTAAATATACACTACACTTACTGCTAAGGGCCGGGTTAGCTCAGTCAGTAGAACGTTCAGCTAGAAACCACAAGGTTCCTAGTTCGATACCGGCCCTCGCCAACTCAGCGTATGAGTAGCCCAGAGATCTGTGCAGTAAAGTAACGAGCTGATGGTAGGTGTGGCGCTCCACCTCAGATGCAAAAACTATCTCCTTGGTCTAGTGCTAGTGAAAAGGGGATAGACATTGATTGGCTGATGACGACTTTACACTTACTGTACTTAATTAATAGGCTACCTATCAATTATGTAACACAATTAACATATTGATTGAAATGACAGTGCTTTTCTGTCACTAACTTTTTGGCTATTTATTCTTCATTTCGGGCCACACCAATATTTCTTCAGTTTGTTTCCTTCCTGTCCATCAGAACTCACTACAACAACAAGTCTACAAAATTTTTAAACTCAAGAGTCATGAAAATTGTGAGCATTGAAAAACTGACAGATTCCAAAAATTATTTAGTACTGATAACATCTAAATTTTTTCTATGTACACATAAAATTTAGATGAAATAAAATTGTTTAAAATGAATATCTCAAAATTTTTTGCATATAAAATTGAAGAAATTTTTTTCTCTCTCTCTCTCTCTCTCTCTCTCTCTCTCTCTCTCTTTCTCTCTCTCTCTCTCTCACACACCACACTCTCTCTCTTTCTCTCCCGCTTTCTCTCTTTCTCTCTCTCTCTCTCTCGCTCTCTCTCGCTCTCTTTCTGTCTGTCTCTCTCTCTCACTCTTTCTCTCTCTCTCTCTATCTCTATCTCTCTCTCACTCTCTTTCTCTCTCACTCTCTCTCTCTTTCTATCTCTCTATCACTCTCTCTCTTTCTCTCTCTCTTTCTCTCTCTCTCTCTCTCTGTCGCTCTCTCTCTCTCACTCTGTAATTTTTTTTCTATGTACACATAAAATTTAGATGAAATAAAATTGTTTAAATGAATATCTCAAAATCTTTTGCATATAAAATTGAAGCAATTTTTCAACTGACATTTTTCTCAAAATACTGTTGTTAATTATCCAAAAAAAGTCTAGTTAATCAATTTTAAGTTATTAATGATTTCTGATTTGCAAAATTTTAACTGAATTGTAGCTTTGGTTCTGAGCAAAAACGAAACTATCTTTTTGGTACAAATAATTCGGTTTTGTGAAATAATAATAAAAATTTTTTTTTCATAGATGCAGTGCCACATCGGGATATTGATCTTGCGATGAAAACATCAGAAATCATCAATAACTTAAAATTGGTTCACTTTAAGATTTTTATAGCATTTTTGGATTTCTTTGACAAAAATGCTTATACTAACCAATTTTTAGGAGTAAGCATTTTACAGACAAAAATAGAACAAAAGCATTTTTGTGGCCAAATTTTGGAATTGGAAGCTCAAATTTGGGGATTGTCTAACGTTATATAGTCCACTGACATTTTTCTCAAAATACTGTTGTTAATTATCCAAAAAGTCTAGTTAATCAATTTTAAGTTAATGATTTGCAAAAATTTTAATGAGAGCAAAAACGTTAATGTCGCTGGTTACTGGATTTTCTCTTCCTTTTTTCTAGCTACAAGACCACATGGGTTAGACAATTGTCATTCCCTTCTCGTTGGGGCTTCGGCCCTCAACACCGGTTACTTGTCACTGTAAGTGATTTATACAGCATGGACTATTCTTAGTCTCATGTCTGTACCTTATATTATGTGTACTTTTATATTATCTTGTCAGTGACTTTTATGTAGGTATGTTTATGTACACTATTCTATCTTCCATTGTTTATGTATCTTGTTTATTCATGTGCTGTATTATATAAAATACTTTGTCCCTCAACCCTTGTCGGAGTTGAATGTTCATCAAGTATTCACTTTGAATTTTACAGTACAAATAATGTTCAATATATATGAAATAATACTAAATTTTTTTTTTTTCATAGATACAGTGCCACATCAGGATATTGATCTTGCTATGAAAATATCAGAAATCATCAATAACTTAAAATTGGTTCACTTTAAGATTTTTATAGCATTTTTGGATTTCTTTGGCAAAAATGCTTATACTAACCAATTTCTAGGAGTAGGGAAGCTCTAGAACTCATTTTACAGACAAAAATAGATTACAAAAAGTCACCATTTTTCGCGAGCCCCACCAAATTTGGAGAGTTAAAAATCAACATATCTTCGCCAATTTTTGGAATTGGAAGCTCAAATTTTGGGGATTTTCTAACATAAATATAGTCCACACCTGGAAAAAAATTTCAGAAAAATTTAAGGGAGTGAGTGGCAATTTTACTTTTTTCTGGATCATTTGACATGGAATTAGCCTTACCTGATTTGACAGATCAGCATTAGTCAACAGTAAGAATCAACTCTTTAATCATTTTCCCTGTAGGGAGACAATAAATAATTATCTTCTCTTGGATTTATGAGTGTGTCTTTGAACATCACATTTGGCAAATTTAGAAAATGGCAACTGAGTTTTTCCTGTTTCAGTTAGTAGGTAAATTTTCTAAGAAGAAAAACTTTCATGTTTGAAATGCTAATTAGGATCCTTCACTCCTTCCTAAATAGAAGCATCAATATCATCATGGATACCTGTTAACTATGAGATGCTAATTAGAATCCTTCAATCCTTCCTAAATAGAAGCATCAATATCATCACAGAAAGTTATTAAGCATGAAATTCTATTTAGGATCCTTCACTCCATCCTAAATAGAAGAATCAATATCATCATGGACAGCTATTAAGTATGAAATACTGATTAGGATCCTTCAATCCTTCCTAAATAGAAGCATCAATATCATCATGGACACCTGTTAAATATAAAATGTTGATTAGGATACTTCACTCGTTCCAAAATAGAAGCATCAATATCATCATGGACAGCAGTTAACTATGAAATGCTAATTAGAATCTTTCACTCCTTCCTAAATAGAAGCATCAATATCATCATGGACAGCAATTAACTATGAAATGCTAATTAGAATCCCTCACTCCTTCCTAAATAGAAGCATCAATATCATCATGGACAGCTGTTATAATGGGAACCCAAAAGCTTCATGGGTTATGTAGTAGAAGCCAAAATCTATGGCAAACATATAATTAATTTGAACAGTTTTGACAATTCTTATTGTCTAAGGTTTTTGTTCATTGTTTATGTCTGTCACATTTCATAGCTTTTGTCTCATGTGAAAAAGAACTGAGAACAATACAACAATCAGCCTTACATTGAAATATTTAACAGAAAGAGCAAATTGGTTTTAAATTAGTGACAGCCATTTTAATAAGGTAGCCCAATCTTTGTTTGAAAATGCCATAATGTCAGGACAAATGTTGAACTTTACCATTTTCAGATAAGTTGATAGTTTGTTTGGATAATGGAATGTTTTTTTGTTTATTCCAGGAAAATGATGGAAACAATTTACTTTATATTCCTTTTTTTTTTCTTTTTTTTTTTTTTTTTTTTTTTTGGTTAAGAAAAGGAAACACAATAATTGGGTGATTATCATCAAAATGGATTCATTGAAATGCTGTGTGAAAAAGAAAAAAAGTTATCAAAGATGAAAAGAACAGTTTGAGAAACTGCAAAACTTTTATGGGAGCTTGGACATGACCCGGTTGATAAAACTATTGGTCCTTAACAACTTTTGTAGAACCTATGGAAATTTCATGGTGTATCATTTTTGTGTCATGGGTAAAGTCAGCCAATTACTCACACACAAAGAGAAGCTGGAGATTTGTAATAATAGTAAATAAGAGACAAAGTCAAATATTTGGTAATAGTATATTTATTCAATCAGGAATTCATATTCATACTAACTCGCTGTCTTGTCAGTTTAACAGCTAATTTATAAGACAGACATGCGGGATTAAATAAAACTAAAATAAAAAAACAACAAACTCCCATGGGCCTTCACCAGAAGAATCCTCCATGCATGTGCGACAAAAAGGACCGACTTCCAACCCCGAAAAGAATCTCTTTGCCATTTCGAGTTTGGGCCTTAACTGGGTCTGGTCGCTCCTACTAGCCAGGGAGATATCCCCTTGCCACAGGCAACTATGGCCGGTCAATAAAGCTTAAATCATAAAACACCTTCTGTTTCTGTCTCTTTTTTTGTTACTTAAATTCTGTCCTTTTCAGTGTGACCACCAAATGAGATGTGATAAAAAGAAAACCTGAGGAACACACACCAAGAATATCCAGCTATATTAAACCTTAAAACACCCAAACCATTCTTTTACAGTCTAGAAGGGAGGTAGGTAATCCTATACAACAATTATTGAACTGAACCAAACAGCCCATCACATAACAACAGTCCTTTTTGTTTTTGTACTGTATATACTCATGTAATAAACAACTTTTTAAGACCAAGTTTTTAACCTGAAGAACAACATTACATGAGATATGTTTTTGAAACGTTAAAGCTTACTTTGTTTCTAGGCCTAACTTTGCCGTAACTTTGATCCAAAGAGTTCCCACATAGCCTATACTTAAAGAATATTAGTTATAGGCCATACTAATAGTTTACCATGTCAGTAAAATTGATAGGGTAATTAAAAATATGAGATATGGTTTTATTAAAATAAATATCCTGACTACCACCATCTATCTATCTATACATATATAAAGGGCAGTTGGTGTGTATGTATGTCCGGAGGAAACAATGAAAATAAAACAATTAATGACAAAGTAAATATATATACTCACTCACTATCACCAGGCCTTGCTTTTTGAGCAAAAATGATGAAGATTTGATTTATATTCGAAGATTTGATTTATATTCGAGAAGATAATTAAAATTAAAAAATTAAATAGTAACATTTTTATTTTAAATAGGAGACACTGATTTTTCTTTTCATAGTGTCTAGGCACTTTTCTTTTTCTGACACCTCACCAGGCTGGATCAAAGAAAGGTATTTTTATGTAGGGATTTTAATGGGGCATCCTGTGATGATCCAACTAGCCATTCAGTAATAGTAGATCTGCGAGACTAACTTTCCCCCTCTATCCAGGCAAAGCCAGGTAGCCACTTCTAATCAGATATATTTTTGAGAGTTTAATGATTTGTTTGAAGCATTTTGTGTATATTTGTTTAGGGGTTGGTTTTGAAGGGTATCGCAATGCAAGTGTAAAGAAAGATGAGGTAACTAGGATGTTGTTCATTTACCTGTGATTTATAGTTTTCTTAATAATTTGGAATGAAAAATCCCTTTGTCAGAAGACTTCTAAAAGTTATGAGTCCTATAAAGGGATGCTCTAGGCTGCTTGTATTTAATCCATTCTGTTGTATTTTTTAGTTGTTTGCATTTAACTGTGTGTTTTATTATGGATTGATACAAGCATCTGTGAGCATCCCTTTATGGGACTCCAAACTTTTAAAGTTTTCTAACGAAGGGATTTTTCATTAACATTTCATAGTTAACTGCTGTCCATGATGATATTGATGCTTCTATTTAGGAAGGAGTAAAGGATCTAATCAGCATTTCATACTTAATAGCTGGCCATGATGATATTGATGCTTCTAAATATAAGGTAACTAGGATGTTTTTCATTTATCTGAGATTTATAGTTTTCTTAATAATTTGGAATGAAATATCCCTTTGTCAGAAGACTTCTAAAAGTTAGGAGTCCTATAAAGAGATGCTCTAGGCTACTTGTATTAATCCATTCTGTTGGTATTTTGTAATTGTTTGTGGTGATAGTAACTGTGTGTTTTATCATGGATTGATACAAGCATCTGTGAGCATCCCTTTATAGGACTCCAAACTTTTAGAAGTTTTCTAACGAAGGATTTTTTCATCCCAAAATATTATAAAAAAACTATAAATCTCAGGTAAATGAAAAACATCATCCTAGTTACCTCATCTTTCTTTACACTCGCATTGTGATACCCTTCAAAACCAACCCCCAAACATATCTTTTGTTTTTTTATTTATTTCAGTAAGTAAAATAAAGTCGTGGGGGTGGCCTAAAGTCGGTATCAGCCAATCAGTGAGGGAGTCTATCCCCTTTTCCCTAGTGCTAGACCAAGGAGATTGTTTTTACATCTTAGGTGAAGCACCACACCTACCATCAGCTCCTTACTTTACTGCACAGATCCCTGTGCTACTCATACGCTGAGCTGGCGAGGGCCGGTATCGAACTAAGAACCTTGTGGTTTCTAGCTGAACGCTCTACTGACTGAGCTAACCTGGCCCTTCTGATGACTTTCAAACCAGAAAATAAAAATAAAATATGAACTCCATGTCTAAATGAATGTGCTACTCATACGCTGAGTTGGCGAGGATCAGTATAGAACTAGGAACCTTGTGCTAACCCAGCCCTTACACAGAATAAAATGAAATAGATAAATAATTTAGATTGAATTAAATTAGATAATATTAGCCTAATAGTGTTAATTTTGGTATTGTTTGAACCCAAGCAACAGGAGAAGCAGTAACCTTACCAGAAATAAAGATAATGCTGATGCTGATATAGATAGTTGGCAGTTCAACAATATTATTTTAAAGCTACCTGCCTGAGAGCCAATAGTTGCCACCGTCTAAAAAAGGTTTCCTGCAGCTAGATTGAAAATAGGGTCAGCTTAGATAAATATCGACGTAACTTGTTACCCCCTGGCAATGTTTGCACTCGAAATACAGAGAGAAAGGCTAAGTAGACAGGAAAAAGGTCCTGGTTATATTTGACTTCCTCAATCCAAAATTAATTTCTTTTTTTTTTTTTTTTTGTTTCTTTTTCTGTTCAACAAACTTAGTGTTCTCGGTTTTATTTATCCTTCATGCTTCAATCGTTTTGTTTGTTCTTTAATTTAACAATGTGATGTCAGCCATTATGATGTAAGAAGATTTTTATTTTCAGGCTAAAACTTAAGAAATTTTATCATATACATATATACATGTATAATAAAATTCCTAAAGTTTTTTATGGTTCCTTTGTCTTAGATTTTCTTGATATTTTTCTAAGCCATCATTTCTTCATAAAAACTTGAAACAAAAACAATTTGATCACAATGTGATCCCAGCCATTTGATGTAAGAAGATTTTTATTTTCAGGCTAAAACTTAAAGGAATTTTATCATATACATATATACATATTTTTGGAAGAATATGTGCTGAATTGAAGTCATACTAATTTTTGAAAATTAATTAGTTGATAATTAATGAATTAGGCGTGCATATCTGTTCAAATGTAAAGCATAAACAAATCAAGAAAAAGTCAATCTCTGTATGTACATTTCGGCATATTCAGATTGACTTTTTCCCGATTTGTTTACACTTTATATTTAAACAGATACGCTTGCCTAATTCATTAATTATCAACTAATTAATTTTCAAAAATTAGGTATGACTTCAATTAAGCACATATTCTCCCAAAAATTGTCAACTATCTCCATCTCAAACAGATTGTTTGTTTACTTTCATATATACATATATAATAAAATTCCTAAAGTTTTTTATGTTTTTTGTCTTAGATTTTCTTGATATTTTTCTAAGCCATTTTTTCTTCATAAAAACTTGAAACAAAAACAATTTGATCACAATGTGATCTCAGCCATTATGATGTAAGAAGATTTTTTTTTCAGGCTAAAGATGGAGGAGGTAAATTTCATATTTGGATTGGCAATCTTTAATACTTATCAAAAAGTGTCATGGGTATGATGTTAATTTTTCAGACCAATTGGTCTGAAAATCGCATAGGTGAGAAACTGTCAGTAATCAGGTGTTGACTTCCATGTCCACGCTACCTTAACTCAAATATAAATGCTCTATCAATGATATTGAGCATTATCTGCTTAGAAATATGTGACACCCATATTGTTGTTGGCACCTTTCTGTCCACTAAGGACGATGGCGTAGTGTCCAAAAAAATAAAATTTTTAAAAAATAAATAGATGATAAATAAAATAATAAATAAATAAATTATCTGTATCTGCGTAAGTGACCATGCAGGCCAATTCCTGAGTGACAGTTTTTGGTGCACTGAATGCACACAAACTGTGATGCTTTCTGGGGATGCTGTCTTTTCTCCCTCTTTCTGGCTCTCTTTGCTGTCAAGGCTTCTCTCCTCTCCATATTATCCACAAAATAGTAATATATATATATTAATAGCAGCTGTCGATGGTCGAGAGGTTAAGGAACTAGGCTGATGAAAAGTCAGTCAGGTTTCACTGCTGTCAGAAGTAGTTGTTGTGTCTAGCCACACTAATGAGACGTGAAACGTTGAAACACAGTGTCTGTGGATGACTTATTATATGCTCCCAAAACCCAGTAAAGCTCTCTAGGAGCGATTTTAATTGACTTTCACTGCCAGCATAATAAAGCAATGATTGTCTGTTGTTTACAGATTTGATCTCTCTGGTGATTGTAAAAAATATATATGCCAATGTATGTATTGATCAGTTATGACACCGTTCCTTAATCGCAACTGTTGACAGTCGAGAGGTTAAGGAACTGAGGGTGATGAAAATCAGTTGGGTTTCGCTCCAGGTCAGAAGTAGTTGCTGTGTCTAGCCACACTTTTAGACTCCCTCGCTGATTGGCTGATACCGACTTTAGGCTGCCCCGACGACTTTACTTATTATATATATATATATATATATATATATATATATATTTATATATATATATATATATATATATATATTGTATATATAATATTTTGTAAATTTCATGTAACAGTCTCAATATAGCACCCATATTATCCACAAAATATTAATATATATATATATACAAGGTGTGTCAAAAAAGTATCTAGATTTTTTGTAGTTTTGACACACCTTGTATTCTGAAAAAAAATAACCTTCCATTCCTTAATTTATATCGGAATACAAGGTGTGTCAAAAAAGTATCATGTTTAAACCTGTATTTACCAAGATAGAAATGAAGAATGAATGGAATGTTTTTGGTTTTTTTCAGAATACAAGGTGTGTCAAAAAGTACAAAAAACTCTCGATACTTTTTTGACACACCTTGTATATATATATATATATATATATATTTGTTGTAAATTTCATCTAACAGTCTCAACCTTCAATGTACAAAAGGAGGAAAAACCTTAAATATAAAAGCATAACATTCAGATCATATCATTACATTGCAAAGCCATTTTGTAATGATGGAAATTAGCCAGAAATGATTACTGACTAAAACTGATTTCATACTTTGCCAAGTCACGTAATTTTTCTCTGTACACAAGTTGATTTAACATTTCCTGTCCCTTCTTATTATATATCTAGTCAAAGATACAAAGTGTATATTATATAGGAAATATCCGACTTATTCTCTGTAGTTGACATCTGTATACACTCGGACTAATTATTAGTTGATCGTCACAGATTTGGATTCAAATAATTAAGAATTATGTTTGCATAAAAATGAACTACATTCTTTGTTTTGTTGTTAAGTTTATTTCCAGTAAATATGGCTTTTGAATAATTAGTAACATTCATTGATTTATTTTATTACTTGCAGGACCTGTGGATATACCACAGTATGATAATCTAATTATTACAATGTTTGATATGTTTACTTAAAAGCTATTTCAAAATAGTTCAATATGTTACTTTTTACATATTGAACTATTTTGAAATAGCTTTTAAGTAAACATATCAAACTTTGTAATAATTAGATTATCATACTGTGGTATATCCACAGGTCCTGCAAGTAATAGAATAAATCTATGAATGTTTCTAATTATTCAAAAAAAATAACGATCTTGATTTAACTCTCTCTCACTCTTTTTTTTTCTTTCTTTTTTTTCATTATGTTCGATTGAACCAGATTAGCACTATCGCTTCTGCATGCTCACCCCCTCTCTCTATCTTCCCTCTACACCCTTTCTTTATTTCTTATTATATTATTTCTGTGTAGCATGTCCTTTTTCATACCTTTCTTTCTTTACAATAAGAACAGAATGGTCCATTATTAGCTGAGGTGATGATACACACAAGAAATAAGAATCTGACACTTCAGCAACAATAGATAATCAGGATTTACATTTTTGTATTTCAACTTGGATGATTTGGATGGTCTCATTTTTAACCAGAGGGTGTTGCAAGATGATAACAGTCATACTTTTAAGGAACATGAGTATTAGTATATAGATTCTATTATGTTTACTAGTGTTTTTGCCATACATTTGTCCTGTGGGTGACTTAGTCACTTTATGATGGACTCGCTACACTCACACCCTTGGTCACTTGCAACCTCAATATACAGTATTTGAAATAACATCATATAATCTCATAGATAATGAATCTTCACAAAATGTGGAAAGGCATGCATGGTATTATTTTCAGCCTTTTTACTTTTTTACTTTATCCATTCACTGTAGATGACTGGGCTATTAAGAGATACTAATACTAATAAATACTAATAATGGGATCATAATAGGTACAACTGCTTCAGGTCAGAGTCGACCTGGGAGTAATGGCAACAAAAGGATATTTAAATATATATATGTATTTTTAAAAGTCTATCTATCTATCTATCTATATATATATATATATATATATTTAAATTTGCATATACATATATATACTTTAAAAAATCTCTCTCTCTTCATATATATATATATATGTATATATATGTGTGTGTGTATTTGGACAGCATTCTTTCATTTATACATGTGGAATTAAACAAAAGGCAGGTCTCCTGTTTAATGATTTTATTGGTGAACTTTTCAAGCTTTCTGCCCAACTTTTTTAATATTTGGATGGAATTCTGGGATTAGTCCACTGAAGTTCAAATCCCTTTCGGCACTTCAAATTCTCTATCAAATCTCTTATTCCATGAATAGCAGATTAGTAAAAATTATATACTATGTTTATAATTCTTTTAATATTGGTACAATTGTCTTCCATATTTTCAAAAATTAGTACATTCAGAATTATATTATGAAAAATACATTTCAAAATTTCCCCAGACAAAATAATTCACTTTATATATCATCATAATCATCATCAGGTTGTGCTGACAGCATGGATTCCTATGACTCTCACTTGCAACTTTTCCCTATTGGTCATTGCTCCTGGTATGTCTTCCACATGGCATCCAGTATGAGCTGACTGATGTAGGTTTTTGCTAGTCGGCCTACAACTACTACTACAAGCATATTGGCCACATATAGCGCAGTTTTGTATTTGGCCCTGCAAACGTCTTAGTTGTTTTATGTCAGGCTCACTATGTTCATATCCTTGGCTGCTCACAACCTCACTATACAGTATTTTAAATATTGTCATATAATCTCATAGATATTGTCTTCTCACAAAATATTGGAAGGCATACGCAGTATTATCTTCAGCCTTTTTGCATTTTTTATTTATCCATTCACTGTAGTTGATTGAGCTATTAATGGAAAAAATAAATTACAAATTTTCCTCTAATGGAATATTCCACTTTATATACTAAGTTTATAATTCTTTAAATATTAGTACAATTATCTTCCATACTTTCAAAAATTGGTATATTTGGAATTATATATCAATATATATATGTATTTAACTAACCTTTCCACATGAGCAGGATGTGAGATAAGGTCAATTTTTAAGCAGAGTTTAACAGGTTTAAAATTCAGAGCTTTTCCTTCTCCTAGACCAGTTGACATACTAAGATTAAAGAGTCCAGTATATTTTACTATTTTGTTGTAAATCAAATAGTTATTTCCCTTTGAATGACCTTAACCTTTGATTAAACTTAACCTTAACCTTAACTCCTAATTATCTCCCCTGTCCGCTAGGATTCAAACAGATATATAGAAACACATTTTGTACAACGATAACTAGTGTAATTGTTTGATATTAAAACCTATCCAAATGGTTTATCAATCTCGTCATTCTATTCTTTCAATTCCATATCGTTATACTCTTTACTTTTCACATCATATTTTGGGGGGAGAATAGTTAGTATAAGTGCTATATGCAATGTAAACAGCTTTGTCCAGGATTTGAACTCGGGGCCACTGTATCCATTTCCTATGATGATAACCATTACACATGAGTACCTCTTTTATGAAGATATAAGTTTAAGGTTTAAGTTCCTACCTCAGTCTATATATTTTCAGCATGTTAATTAGATATTTCTACTTTTTGTTTACAGTTTTCTGACATTTCAAGATTAAACATTTTCATTATTCTCTATAATTTTTCAAACTGATAGCTGTAATGAATATTTGATGTTATATCACATTCTGACCAACACTCTTCTCTAAATAACTTTAACAAAACATCTCATACAACATATGAGGTCTGGTTGAAAATAAACCGTTATTTGATATTTACAGAAAATAGCCTACCTAGGGCAATGGTGCCCTATTCCCCTTCAAAGTACTCCCCTTAGGACCATAAATATTTATCGCAGCAACTTCTTCAATTGCAGCATATACTTACCCAACCTTATGGAGGTGCGTGGTCTAATGGTTAGAGTCGTAGGAAATGAACTTGTTGACCTGAGTTTAATTCCTGGATGAAGCTGTTTGCATTTCTCATGGCGCTAATACCCTTGGGAAAGGTATGAATTCAGTTCTCCTTCCAGCTATGAGCAAATTGCAGAGCAGACTAGGCTCTTTAACCATGACTAGGTAACCAGTCTAGGAAAAGGAAAACTCTGAATTCAAACCTGTTTAAGAAATTGACCTTGTGTCACATCCAGCTGATGAGAAGGGGTTGGTAAATATATATATACTTACCCAACCTTTGGGCCCTGTGTCAAGTGGCTTCAGCCTCTGAACTAGTAAGCAATGTAATATCAGTATGATTCCAAGTGGCCATCCCCCCAGGCAACACCTGCCCCCTCGATTTAAAGGGGCTCAGAAGGAATTATTGCCCAGTGCCTGAGGCACCTCAAAGGAGGAATGCCACAGGGAATGCATGCAATTTTAACACTGGTCACTGCATGAGCTTCGGTTTGTGCATGGTTCCCCATGTTAATAGACTTTGTGTTCAACTGGCTTGGTGGTTTGTCATTAAATAGCGACTTATGGCAGTACCACTTCCATTTTTCAAAACTCTTTTTAAAGACTTCTTTTTGGATCCCCAACAATTGCCTGACCATATTCCTCTTAATCTCATCCAGGGTCTGAAATCCCCTGTCCGACAGGAATTTCAACTCTGGAAAAATTCAGAATTTACAGTGAACCATATCTGAATGATAGGCAGGTTGACATAAAAGGATGATACAATGTTGTGTCATAAAACCTATGAAAGATGTAAAAGATGGATGAATGATATTATGATGACTGTGACAGTAACACATTAGATGAGTTCACATGTATATATAAAAATATAATCTTATATTTTTATTCCCTTGATGGTGACTCTTGTGTGGTGCAGGAGAGCAGTCAGAGGGAGTTTGCTCATAAAAAGGAGCTGTCAAGAGTTTGAAAAACCAGTGAAAACTGACTTCAGCCAAAATTCTAGACTATATATAGTCTTAAAACTCCTACGCAACCACATGGCCACACCTTCTTGACCGCGGTGCCAATGCATTTTTCTTGCAGACACACCTCTTCACCCACATTCTTTTTTTTTATTGGCCATCGTCTGCACCCACACAAATGCCAGGTTCACTGCCAGTCAAGGCAATATATTATAATGCTTAGCCTAACAGTTATTGTTTTAGAAAATGTGATCCTGGAAAAGGCTGTTTGCATTTCAGTTTATGCTTATGCCCTTGGAAAAAACATGAATCTATCTCTCTTCCCCTCAGCTATGAGTAAATAGTAGGGAAGACAGTATTCTTTAGCCTTAGTTAGACAACCAGTCTAAGAGAAGGAAAACTATGAATTCAAACCAGCTTTATTCAACTTAAGAATTGACTGTCATATCCTGCTTGTGGCAAAGAGGTTGGGTAAATACATACCTGTTCACACATGTGAATAGTGTAGAAGTTATCCTCCAGACATTGCAGGAAACTCTCCACAACGATGCTGGTAGCTACCACAACCTCGGCACGCATTACATTGCATCCCTATGGTTTTTCCACCTTGATTGCGGCTGGCATCCGAACGGGCTGTATTTTGGGCCTGCCTCTGTTGGCGATAAGTTGATGTTCGCAGTCTTGCTATATCCCTATATTTTAGCAAGACAACCTGCATTGGTGTGGGTATATTACCCCAATGCTTTCCCAAACCCATGACAATACCACCATACCTTGCAATCAATTCAGTAACGTGCAAAAATGTACTCCCAGACTCCCAACATCACAAACCAAACCTACCGGCCCATAAAATACAATCAGATTATCCCAAGACACTTCCATTTTCACCAACCAGTGAAAATGTAGAAAAACTCAAACAATGGCTGTTAGACCGATTCACCACAACAGTGTTCAACAATAGTGGAGAGTTTCCTGCAATGTCTGGAGGATAACTTCTACAAATAGATACCCTACCCTCTAGTGTCCTGGGTATGATGTTAAACTGCATCTGGTGGTGAGGTTCCAATTCTGAGGATTATGGAGTATCCCAACAAGATTGAATAAAACAAAAACGTTTTTGGCATAAAATAATCCAAGGGTTAACATGCAGTAAAGTTCCACCATCAACCAATCAACCAACCTTCTGTTTGTTTACACAAGTTCCATCAAAGTTATATAACCAATTCTTACCTTGCATTCGGGGGCTTCAGCCTCTGGACTGGTAAATATGAATTAGATCGTGTGATCCTGGGGAGCCATCCCTCCAGGCAACACCTGCCCCCTCGTCTAAAAGTGGAAGAGCTGAGATTATTCCCCATTGCCTGAGGCACCTCAAAAGAGAAATGCTGAAGAGATTCATGCAATTTTTACACTAGCCACTGCATGAGCTTTGGTTTGTGCATGGCTCCCCTCAATAATTAGACTTTATGTTCACTTGACATGGTAAGTAAAAAGTAAAGTCGATGGGGCGGCCTAAAGTCGGTATCAGCCAGTCAGCGAGGGAGTCTATCCCCTTTTCACTAGTGCTAGACCAAGGAGATTGTTTTTTAGCATCTGAGGTGGAGCGCCACACCTACCATCAGCTCCTTACTTTACCACACAGATCCCTGTGCTACTCATATGCTGAGTTGGCGAGGACTGTTATCGAACTATGAACCTTGTGGTTTCTAGCCGAACGCTCTACCGACTGAGCTAACCCGGCCCTTAAAGAGTAATGCTTACAGCACCTGGTATTCCCAAGTGGTCACCCATCCAAGTACTGACCAGGCTCTACGCTGCTTAACTTTGGTGATCGGACGAGAACCCGTGTTCTCAGCGTGATGAGGAGGTCAGAAAATATCTCAAAAATATTCAAAATTATTGTCTGCTTTCCATATAGACCTCCACAACCACTTGGGGAAAGGTGAAAGAATAGATTAGCAGGCGCATTGTTGTAAAAGCAACAAAGTCTATTTTCTGCCCATAAATGGTTGGAGAAATGCTTTTAGCAAAGATTACAAAGAAATACAAAAAAAAATTGACTTGCTTCTTTAATAGATACTAAAGAAAGAGAAATCCATGTTTTTCTATCATTTTTTTTTCTTTACAATATTCAATAGTTACTTTTAAATGTCATGTTCTCTTTTTAATCTTTGATATTTATAACATTTGGTTGAATCTATTTGTCTCTCCACTGCACATCCTGTTCTGCTGTGTTTATTTATTGAAATGCCACCAAATCTGCATGGAGCATAAGAAATTGCACGCTTGACTTTGGAGTTACAGTAATTACAAAAATACCAAAGGCCTACGAGTTTATCAATAGTTTATCAATAATCAGAGTGGGTGTAATGGCAATGAAGAGGTTCTCCACACTCCCAGGTGTCCAGAACTGGAGCCTTACCATCAGATGCAGTTTAGTGTCATACCCCGGACACCCTTATGAGGAGGGTCTTGCCTCCCCCCACCTGCAGGAGATAGTCTATTCTAAGCCCCACCAACAGGGCATAATGGTTTCTGAGATAATCTTGCTAATACTTTTTATCATAATAATATCCAACTAATCTTAGTCTGGTATAGAGCCACAATAATGGACTGTTACACTCACTTTCAGACTAATTTTCTTAGGAAAGGTATGAACCCTCTTATTCCCCCAGCTATGTGTTAAATAGTATTACTACTATTCTATCAGAAATTGGGTTATCTGCCCCTATTAGTTCCTGGAATCACAGGCCAGGGTCAGACCCCTAAAATTCAGCAGAACAGACCTGGCAGGCAAAGGGAGCAGAACAAGCTGACACAACAGAACCACAGTGACCTTACCGGATAACAGAACCACAGTGACTTTACCAGACAACTTAGAGACATTGCTAAGACCTATACAACTAAGATAAGTGTACTACTTGAAACACTTTGTATTACCTAAAAATATATCACCGCCAGGAGAAATCCTCTGGCAACTCTTAAAGACATTTACAGAAATGTATACTCTAACACATTATTACTAACCCAGAATAAACTGTTAACCCAATTATAAACTTTCTTTCATAACTACAGTCATATTTGTAACGTTACTATTTGTTTACTTTTATTTATGTTAATTCTTCTACAAGGATGGCTTTGACACATGCAAGTTGACATGCCATTAAACAAAGAAAGAACAATAATGTAATGCCATATAAAGAGAATACTTTAGAAGACATGTTGTGGTATAATGGTTATAGTCATAAAAAATGGACACGACGAGACAAGTTCAAATCCTAGATGAAGCTATTTGTATTTCACATAGTGCTAATACCCTTGGGAAAGGTATGAATCCAACTATTCTCCTTCCAGCTATGGGTAAATAGTAGGGTGGGGTAGGCTCTTTAACCTTAGCCAACCAGTCTTGGAGAAGGAAAATTCTGAATTCAAACCTGCTTAACATCATGTCACATTCTGTTCGTGCGGAGGAGTTATTTAATATATATATATGCAAAAACCATGAGCATTTTTAATAAGGGTTGATATACCATTAAACAAAATAAGAAATCAACCTTGTGTCGCATCGTACTCATGCAGAGAGGTTTGGTAAATCTTATTATAATGGAGATTGTGTGTTTTTCTCTCTGTAACCGAAACTATATCACTACTCAAGTCACAATTCCCTTAGTTATTAATATAACATTCTCCATGATTTTATTTTTATTTAAACCTCAATTATTAATAAAATTGTTTTACATTATTGATATAATGAATATGTAAATACCTTGGTACCCCCTCACTATAATCTGATTGGACAGTGTCATGTATAAATAGTCGACACTGTGTTGGTCCTATACCTAATGCCTACAAGCTAAACTTACTCGCTAGACGACACCACGACTGCTCGGCAGACGGATTGCTATTCGACATACCAATTACTACTGTGATAATATACCAAATACAAACTTCAGAATATATCCCTTAACCCAGATATATCAATTATTAATACTGTTGACCATATCTACATACTAGATATTTACCACATACCCCATGTGTACGGGTTAGGCACAAGGGCCTATTAATATGGGACCATCCACAACCGTGACTCATTGGTGGTGGGTGCAAAAAATGCATTGATGCCTTCAGCATTCCCCCTCAAGGCACTGGGCAATAAACCCAGACCTGTCCCTTTAAATCTAGGGGACATATATTACTTGGGGGGATAGCCCCCTGGGATCAATGCTAATAGCTTGTAAGATCCAGCGACAAAGCCACTGCCCCCCCTCCCCCGCTGGGCCGGGTTTACATACTAATAACATACAATTTTATTTATAGTGATTTACAGTGTGAACAGGAAGGCTAATTTGCATATTGATATTAACAATTTGATTTTAATAAATATGTGCTAAGAATTATTGATTTCTAATTGTTTGGTTTTATCTTAATGAATATGTGTAAAAATCTCAGGGATAAATCTTAAAAGAAATCCATTAACAAGAAGAAATAACTGTAATTTTATTCTTTACTTCCTATTTTAAATAAATAGATAAATTAGGAAAATTTAGTAATGAAAGACGGGTGTGATGGAAGAGTAAGTTTCAGTTGTTCTATTTTTTTTTTATTATAACCCCCTCCAACCTTTTTATCTGCATTCTTATTTAGTTTCATTAGCCTTTTTAATTTAATATGATATTTTATTACATTAAAACTTAAATACTTGCACCCAGAGGGTGCATATATTTACTAGTATATATAAAGAGAGTACTCACTAACCTGCTAACCCCAAATCAATAGCACTGTGTTTTAGCCAATACTAATAAACTAAATACTTTTATCAGTGATGAACTAATTCCCAAATTACAGCTGATGATTGGCTGAAACTTTGTCATCTGTGACATATGGAGTCATTTGTATTGCTTTGTACTTACTATTATACCATCTGTTACCTATTCTTAAAAAAAAAAAATGTGAAAGAGAATTAGTAAAAAAAAACAGATTTGTACATTTGGAAATATTTCTGGCAAGACTGACTGAGAAACCTGGCATTTCACTTAAAATTATTACAAAGTACCATTTCTTCCAATAATACACCTGTGTCATCATTTTTACCTTTTTTTAAAAAATCATTTTTACCTTTTTTTTATCATTTATTCTTCGGGTTCCATTGTCTTCTCTGATGTCTTCTGCTTCACTGATCCTTTCAAATTCTCTATGGATGAAAATCTCTTCCGCCTTACCGTCTACAAATCGTACACTGATTTGCTATAACTTAACTTTTTACATCTTTTTTTGAAGAAATCTAAATTTGGCGCATAATGCCAACAGGATTTAATTACAGAAATTTGTTATATCTTTACCCAAATAGAAGAATTTCTGATTTTCAAGTCTGGATAAAACTTGATTCTGTAAATCCCAAGCTTAAGAAATTTATTCATAAAATTTGTACAAACATCTACAAATATAAAATTCATTGTGTATCCAACAGTATATCTATATAATAAAAGAAAGTTTTTGGTATATACGTGTCGACCTATAACTCAAAATAGAGGAGTCACACAGATTTGAAATCTTGCATATAGATTAATATCCTTCTAACTATAGTAACACAATTTGGTTATTGATTTTTACTAATTAAGGGATATAATCAATTAATTAAGCCAAAATCACCCAATTTGCAAACTGTCCATAAACCAGCACCTGCTGATAATAAAATATTGTTCGTTGTCTGCTTTTTGTTACAGCGATTTACAGTGATAACAGTAGTGAAGTTTAATTTTAGTGAATAAATTTTGCAGTCTTAAGCCGTTCCGCTCGAAATTTATCGCCTATTTTTGGTCCAATCTTAAAAATATTTATTTGGTTGGAAAGAAAAGAAAATAATCTTTCTAAATATGTAATTTGTATGCGTTTTTATCTATTGAATTATTTTTTATAGCGAGTTTTAAAAAAAATTGGCTTCAGAGAGCTGATAAGTATGATTTTTTTTCAGACTAAATTTTAACGAAAAATCAAATTCTTTTTTCTCGCCTATTTACGGTTCAATCTTCTTTAAAATATTTATATGGTTAGAAAACAAAATAAAATAATCTTTCTAAATATGTAATTTGATTGAGTTTTTATCCATTGAATTATTTTTTACAGCGAGTTAAAAAAAATAATATTTTGCTTCAGTCAGCCTAGAATTTGTAGTATAATTTTTTCATACTAAATTTTAATATAAAATCAAATCTTATTTATCGCATATTTCTGTTCCTATCTTTAAAATATTAATTTGGTTAGAAAGAAATGAAAATAATCTTTCTAATATGTAATTAGTATGTCTTTTCATACATTGAATTATTTTTTACAGCGAATTAAATAACAAATCAAACGAAAACATTTAACGATAACTCAACTTAAAAAAAAATTAATTTCCGTCGTTCATCAATTGTAAACAAAGCCTTTTTTATGCAGAATAGTGCGCAAGAGATAATACCATTAGATTACCTAATGCATTTCACGGAAATACCTGAAAGCTCAAATTGTTATCAAATTTATAGTATAGTATACTATAATAATTTGACATTCGATCGGCTACGCATTGAATTAATAATGTTATTTTTTTTTAAAGATTATTTATCGTTTTACATAAATTTGATTACTTTATTTAATTCTTTTTTTTTTTCAAATATCAATTTGAAATTTAGCAAATTGCGTCATTTATATTTTATTCAAAAAATATAGTTAATCATAGAATTAAAATTTCTTACTATATCATTCTGTGATGACATTCCCTCAAATCTGACAAAAAAGAAAATTCCCTGACCTCCTACCAGGCTGGATTAAATTAAGATCTTTTTTACGTGGTGATTTTCATGGGTCATCCTGCGAGGATCGAACTCATTATTCAGTAGTAATAGATCTACAAACAATGTGTATGGTTGGTGCCATTATACTTGAAGAAGTGTAGTAATCCAAAGTACAGTGTTATTAGGAGAGTGCTCAATATCTGTGATAGAGCGTTGATATATATATATATATATATATATATATATATATATATTCATCAAAAAGTTACTACCACATTTTCATTGCATAAGTACTTAATCCAAAAGGATATATATATATATATATGGTAAAATAAGGAATGAAAAAGCTTCTTTTTCATTCCTTATTTTACCTCATTCTGTCGGATTCATTCCAACCCCCTTTTACTCATATATATATATATATATATATATATATATATATATGTATATATATATATATATGTATATGTATATATATATATGTATATATATATATATATATATGTATATGTATATATATATATATATGTATATGTATATATATATATATGTATATGTATATATATATATATGTATATATATATATGTATATGTATATATGTATATATATATATATATATATATATATATATATATATAGTAAAGAAAAAGGCTATAATAGCAGTTATAGATCTATTTCCACCTATATGAATATGGACATACATATAGACTTCATCTATTTTATTGAAATGGAATCAGAAATGTTATGGATTTTTATATATTTTGCGAACTTTAGAATAAACTCTGGTTTCCGTTTTTATCATTAGCCAGTGAGGGGGGGGGCGATTGTTTATATTCAGGAGATAATTAGGCAGGTGATCAGGTGTGAGGGGTGATAAACTTTATGTGTGGGTTAGCTTCAAGCTGTCTATCTCATTAAATTCTCATTTAGGGGTATTGATTAAAATTGGGTTAAAAAAAGGCCCAGCTAACAGCAACTAACCTGGTAATTTATCTATTCACACCACACACACACACACACACACACACACACTTATATATATATATATATATATATATATATATAGTTTAAATGTTGTGTATTTTGGCAGCAAGTTATTTTTCAGGCATGTGTTATTGACCAAAGTAACGGCCAAAGTGGAGTGTTGTATGGGATGAACAGTTCAGCCACTAGGTGCAATTAGTGTATTCTAAAGTCCCAACCATAGCCTTTTGAAAATATGGAAGCTTTAAGGAAGAAAAAAATAGGGGTGACACAGAATAACATGCCATCAAAATATAAAATTGATGGGTGTGATTGTTTAAGGAGTTTACAGGAAGGAATTGCACGAATGGAAGTTAACAATAAACCCTTTCTGAGATGGAATCAGGAGGATTAGGTAAAATTAATCAAGACAGACAAATAAAAAGAACGAAAATAGATAACGCTTAATGTATAATGGGGTCAAATCAGAAAGAGTTCCTAATGTCAATCATTCTAAGCAACATCTTGGTAATTTTCACCTTTAGTTGTCAAAATTCCTAGCAAATAAGGCAATTAGAGTAACCTCCCTTGACTTTCACTTTGAACTAAACCGGTAGCTATTTTGAAAGTCTCCGTGCGAAATAAACAAATCTTAGAAACTTTTTTGAAAACAATACAACTGCATGCTTTAACACAAAAATATCATAAAATGTGTTCTTAATAACAATTAAGTTCATTTCAGATAATTTTATGCTAGGAATTTAGCCAACTGACTTTCACTTTGAAACAAGACGGTAGCTATTTTGAATTTGTCCATGCGAAATATACAAATCTTAGAATCGTTTCGAAAACAATACAACTGCATGCTTTAACACAAAAATATCATAAAATGTGTTCTTAATAACAATTAAGTTCATTTCAGATAATGCGCACACATAATTTTATGCTAGGAATTTTAACAACTAAAGGTGAAAATTACCAACATCTCTTTTATAGTGATTAAGCAGAGTCTTAATGTGTTCCATTTTCAAGTGTTAACATCCCAATTGTTGGAATTTTTTGTAATATAAGGCGTGTGCCAGATGGCTACTTTTACATATAGACTCGCCGACTACCATGTGACCAGCGAAGGCAACCTCTTACCCAATCACTGGCAGTGCTGCTGCTATTGTTGTATTTATACTGGCCTGATTCTGGTCTTAGCTCACTACTGCTTGGATCTTCTTGGACGTTGGAACCAAAGGATACTTACCACAGGACTTACTGATTTACCAAAGGATTGCTATAACTCGGGACTTACTTACTTATTTACTTTAAGTTCTTTTACAACTGGCCAAGGATGGCGGCCAAATACTTAACAACAATTGTCTTCTTTTTGCAGATCTTTAACTTGGTTATGATTTTATTTTCGTAAAAATTTTGACTTAAAAGCTTTCAAAAGGCTATGTTTGTGTATGTTCAGAGTTTCCTAACTTTAGACAATTTTTTAGCTGTTATGGCTAAGACCAGCATCTAGTTGGCTTGTAGATGCAGCTTCTTTAATCATAGCCTATGGTTAGACATGGAATCAGATGAAATGACCAACTCTGGATAACAAATTATAGTGAATATCATTTTATTGTCAGTAACAGTTCCAAGTTAACACAGACTTACACTAAAACAATTCATCACCCCCCTCTCTGGGGGGTGATGAATTGTCTCAACAGGGACCCTGGTGAGCCTGAATGCTTTGAATGACTTTCAACTACTGTGTGTTGCTTTTATATGGGTTTCGTCCTTTTTGTCTTGTCAGATTGTCAAAAGGCTAATTAATCAAGTGTAGCTTGCACTAACTTGGTGTCAGCAAAGTTGGTAATTATGAACTTTTGTTTAGTAAATTATGGTGTCCCAGAAAAAACAAAACCCACACATTTTATGATAAAATTGTTAATTTTAACTAGGGAGGTTTAGGGTTAGACTTAGGGTTAGGGTTAGGGTTGGGGTTTAGAGTTAGGGTTGGGATTTAGGGTTTAGGGTTAGTTTAATGGGAAAATAAATAAATAATAAACCCTAACCCTAACCCCAACCCCAACCTTAACTCTAACCCCAACCCCAACCCTAACCTTAAACCCTAACCCTAACTCTAAACCCCCCTAGTTAAAATTAACAATTTTATTACAAAAGTTGTGGGTTCTGTTTTTTTCTGGGACACCCTAATTTACTAAACAAAAGTTCATAATTACAGCAAAGTTCACCCAACTCAAGTACTGATGTTTACGTTTAATATATCATTACACAGGGATAATGATTAGGCTGGTGTAAAATTTAATTAAAACTATATTGAAGTTTATGGCTTTTAATATATCTCAGCTACCATCATCAAGAAAATCTAAAAGAGTTTTAAAAATGTATTGTCATTTTATGAGGCTGGGGTTTTTTTCCTGGATTTTTCTAGATACCTAATGTGGCTGCCACTAGGAACCAGTAAAAAATCAGCAGCAGCCAATTAAGAAATCAACAGATTTTTTTTTATGCTAACTCCACCCATGTCTTTAGATTCCAGGTGACCTGGTCACTGTCTGGGCTATTTCACGAAAGAAAGTAGTTCCCAAAGCTTTAGATTAGTCTAAATAGTTTAGATATGACTTAGGAAAAGTAGAAAGTTTACCTTGTTTAGATAAACGTAAAATATAGACATAGTAGAGATGATACAGTGAGTATAGAAAAAGATATTTGATAAAAAATGAATGAAAGTTTGGAAGGCGTAGGAATTCTGGCCCTTGTTTCAACCCCCCTGTCAGCTGGGGCATTAGAATGCACCGACTGCACCTCTGCAGAGGGGTAAGACTCCCCCAATGGGGCCACCTGTTGGCCGTGGGTGGCGACCCGTGATGCTTAAGGATAGAACCCAGATGGTTGAGCAGTCTATGACTTGCAATACTCCACTTTGGCCCTTTCTTGGGCTAGAAAGGTGGTCGGAGAGGCTCCCTCCGATCAATCGGTTGGTCACGTCAAGCCCTAGCACCTATATGATTGCCCCAACCCTATTGCCCTTATAGCAAACTGCAACCCTTTTTTATCATATGGGTGCTAGAAGGCAGTGGCTGAGGGTTTTTATGTCCTGGGAATGACGTTAAATTCTATCTGATGGTGAGGTTCCAGTTTTGAAAGTTTGGGGAATGTGGAGCACCCCTTCATCACCATTGCTCCCTGGTCCACTCTGACCCGGAGTGGTAGTACCTGTTGGGGTCCCATCTATGGGTTAAATAGAACAATGTATTTATAAAAAAATTGTATTATCCATTAAGAATTGATTTATTTCAAAACTTTATCGGCATTAAAAGGTTGATATGCCGTAAAACAAAACAAACCAAACCAAATCCTTCATCACCATTGCTCCCTGGTTCGCTCTGATCCGGAGTGGTGGTATCTGTTAGGATCCCATCTATATGTTAAATAGAAAAATGTATTTATTAAAAAAAAAATTGAGTATCTATTAAGAATTGATTTATTTCAAAACTTTATTGGCATTAAATGACCCACTGAGGTTGATATGCCATAAAACAAAACAAACCAAACCAAACCTTGTTTCAAAGTAATTTGTAGAGGACCGTAAAAGAGTCTTTTTAAGCATAGACACCAAAGTGTTTGGGGTATGATCTTTATCTCCCAGTAAAAAAAGTTTTGGGGATCATTTTAGGCGGTCAGAAGCTACATTAAATTTTCTGTCTCGGGATTCACACTTAATAAGTTACTTTTAGGGTGGCACAGGGCCAATTATAGTGGAGGAAAATTGTATTGTATCACTTTTATAACTGAAAAGTGCTGACCAGCCTGGAAAATGAGCATTCAATATCCTGGGCATGAATACCAACCATTTGCACAAGAGTGAAAATATGAGCTATTTCAATCACCAAAAAGGCTGTTGTTGGGTTAGACCCATATTTAAAAAGTCAATATATCAATTTCAGCTTACTGCTTCTTTCCCCCTAATACAAATATAAACTGGTTGATTGAATGTTTGCAAACTCATGACAAGGTTATCTACCTCACAAGAAGGTGAACACATAGTTAATTTGTCAATACAATATTTATTACAGATTTTTAGCAATTTTAAATATCTTTCGTGAACAGCATTAGTGAAACAATAACATTTTTTTCTTCTCTGAAATGAAAAGTTTTTGACATTTTTATCAATAAACAATTTAATTCAGTCTAATAAATTCAGATTAAGATCTTTGAAAAGTTTATATATATATATATATATATATATATATATATATATATATATATATATTAATATTTATATTTTTGCTTGAAGGCAATTACAATGCGCATATCGCATAAAATTCGATAATTATAGAAGATAAATAATATTGACAAGTGAATCTCGCAAAGAATTACTCGGTGTGTGTGTGTGTATATATATATATATATATATATATATATATATATATATATATATATATATATATGAACAAAAAGTGATGAGACAAACAGGAATATTTTTTATGTTATTATTGTTTAATTTTTCTACTAGTTTCAACTTATTTCATCATCAGGAGAAAATATGAGAAAAAAAAAATGAAAAAAATGTCACAAAAATTATTTTAAGAATATATATATATATATATATATATATATATATATATATACCAATTCCTCTGCACAAGCATGCTCTGGATATGACACAAGGTCAATTTCTTAAGCAGAGTTTTATAACTTTGAATTCAGTTTTCCTTCTCCTAGACTGTTTGCCTAACCAAGGTTAAAAAGCTCAGGCTTCCCTACTATTTACCCATGGCTGGAGGAAGAATAATTTGATATACTTTTTCCAAGGATATTAGCATTATGTGAAATGCAAACAGCATTGTCCAGGATTTGAACTCATTTCGCTGTGATCATTTCCTACAATTGTAACCATTACACCACATGCCTATATATATATATATATATATATATATATATAGAGAAGAGAGAGAGAGAGGGGGGGAGAGGTAGTGGACATAGTGGTAATAATAATGATGATAATAATATTGATAATCTATATATTAATACTCGTGTTCCTTAAAAGTATGACCGTTATCATCTTGCAACACCTTCTGTTTAAAAATGACTGGCCAGATCATTGAGGATGAAATGCAAAAATGTAAATCCTTATCATCTGGTATTGCTTATCCGCTGAATTCTCATTTCTTATGAGTGTTGTCACCTCAGCAAAATAATGAACCATTCCATTTGTATTGTAAAGAAAGAAAAGGAAGAAAAAGGACATGTTACACTAAAAAATATAATAAGAAAGAAACAGTAGAGGAAAGATAGAGAGAGGAGGTGAATGCGTGGAAGTGATTACACTGATATGTTTCAATCGAACATAAGGAAATGATGAAAAAAAAGAAAGAAAGAGAGAGAGAGAGAGAGAGAGAGAGAGAGAGAGAGAGAGAGAGAGAGAGAGAGAGAGATCATTATATTTTTTACATATTGAATTATTTGTCAATAGCTCTTAAGTAAACATATCAAATATTGTTATAATTAAATTATCATATTGTGGTATATCCATAGGTCATGCTAATAATGATACTAATGATAATAATCAGCAACAGCACAGCAATCAAATAAAAACCAAGTAAATCCTGAGAAAATTATATTGTACTTCCTAAGTCTGACTCATGACATTCTCTAAACTGAGACTTGAATTATAAGAAAGTGAAGAAAAAAAAGAAAACTACTAATAAACCAATCCTTTTATCCTTTATTATTTTCTTAGAATATTAAACTGAATAAAGAATATTTATTTTTTTACATTTTTTGTCATTATCTGATTTATTTACAGGTAGAAATTATTTTTGAATTTTTGCTGAATGATAACACATCCAATCTAAAGGATACTATATCTTTACTATATATATATATATATATATATATATATATACAGGAATCCCCAGAAAAAGTATATATAAAGCCTCATGAGTTATATGTGTACCATTTTCAATAAAGTTAGCGGTCTGATGAAACTCATAGGTATACACAGATACCTGTTGGCAGAAATAGTTCTATAACCTAAAAATAGCTGATTTTAAGCCTTTTTCTTTACCAAATACATATATATGTATATATATATATATATATGTGTGTGTGTGTGTGTGTGTGTGTGTGTGTGTGTAGAAATGTACATGAGAAAAAACAAAGTATTCCAAAAGATAAATTTATTTGTAGATGTTGAAGTTAAGATTAAAATGTTTCGGTTTGTTATCAAAACTTTCATCAGGACATTTGCATGTGTATGGTGTGGTCTAATTAGATATATATATATATATATATATATATATATATATATATATATATATATATATGTAAACAACTTTTAGCTATTTTCAGCCGACAGTATATTTGGGAGAATATGTGCTTTTTTAATTTTAGTCAGACCTAATTTTTGAAAGTTAATTCATTTATGTTTAAATCCCGCCTAATTAAACATAAATGAATTAACTTTCAAAAATTAGGTCTGACTAAAATTAAAAAAAGCACATATTCTCCCATATATATATATATATATATATATATATATATATATATATATATATATATATATAAGTTTTGTTATGGGTCCAATAGGAGAAAATTAAATATTTTATTAAAAAAAAAAAGGTTCGCAAAATGAATTATGTTTTTATGTTTTTTAAAAGATTTTTTTTATTTTACTTCAGCAACACGTGTTTCAGATCTTCTGGTATCTTCTTCAGGCTTCACATATAAATATATATATTTGTGTGTGTGTGTGTGTGTGTGTGTGTGAGGGGAATGTCAGTATAACAGCAGGTTCCTCTTTTTTTAAACTATTATTAAAACAATTCAAAAGGTTAAATTATCACTTAATGCCTTCAGTTTTTAACCATCCTATTATTAGATGGAAATCATTTGAAAACCATCTCTGATATAGCAGCACCCATTTCTTCATAAGGCAACTACTTAGAGAGTATATTGTCTTTGGGCAATTGCTAATAGCCTTCAGCCGAAATGGATCCTAAAATTGATTTTAAAGTCTGGGATTTTCCTACGCTTGATAAGTTATTTAATGATGATTATTGATTTATTGAGAACTGTTGGCACTGCAGTGTAGATTCCATAACCTCTAGTCCACCTACTACAACCACTAAGCTATTCTCAGAAAAAAAGCACTACGATATATACTCGTAGATAGGTCACGCCAGTAGATAGATTGCACTCCTAATTTGTGGCTGTCAAAGTGGATATTTGCAGTTGACCCGCAGAGAGGTCGCATTATAATCTGGCTAGTTACATGACCTATTCTAACATAAAACTTATATATACATACATACATACATACATATATATATATATATATATATATATATATATATATATAATGAAATTTATTGTGTACAGTGCTCAGGTGCACCACAACTCATCAAAGTCTCATGTCAAGTACACAGAATAATGTATTAGTGTCAGGAACAGAACAGTTTACAGTAGTAATATGCATGTATGTGTGCGCGTGTGTGCATATGTATGTGGAGAGTGGCATCACCCGACAAGAGGTGACAATACTCTGGATCTAATCTTCACCACTACCCCTGAAACGGTCATTAATGTCTCTACTGAGGAACCTCTAGGTGACTCTGA
The DNA here is from genome assembly GCA_023376005.1 of Doryteuthis pealeii. NCBI lineage: Eukaryota > Metazoa > Mollusca > Cephalopoda > Myopsida > Loliginidae > Doryteuthis > Doryteuthis pealeii. The sequence continues at coordinate 77,810,538 of CM042148.1, forward strand.
TCAGGCCATGATTGTTGCCAATCTGTCCCTCATGGGGAATAACAAAAAACAAAACCAACCCCGAAATGCTCACTTTGACTGGACAAAGCTGACTGGAACTGGAACTGTTACTGCACAGAGCTGCAACGCCTAGATTGGCCTGAATTCTATGAGTCTGGAGATGTCAACATCAAATATTTATTTCAAGACTTTGCTTACAAATATTAGATCTAGAACATTTTGCCATAGACTGTGATGCATAATGCAAACATTTAGAAAAAATGGTTTCGTTTCTTAGTGCTATAATCATAAATGAGCCTTGGTAAAAAAAAAAAAAAAAGGGAAACAGTCAACTTTTGTGTATACAAGAGTCTTGAAAAGCTTTTAAATGCATATTTTACACATTTTGCATCATTGCAACTGTTGCTCGTTAAAAATTGATGATATATAAAAATCAAAGTAGTGCTGTTTTACAATAATGTTGAATGGATAGGTTGCCTCACTGATTTGGGCAGAATTCTTTGTTAAAAAAAAGTGCAACCTATCCGTGAGTATATATGGCAGTAATTTATGAGGAAGTGCGTCCCGGTCTCCCGCCTCAAAAACCGCTACCTGGTGACTATCAAAATAACAACCCCAGCTCGTCATAATTCTTGTTTATTTATCGTAATTTGTCGTAATTTTTGTTTAGATATGAAGATGGATATAAGTTTTGAATAGACTGAGATAGATAGATAGATAAACAAACAAAATAATATAGATAGATACGAACAAATGGAGATAGATAGATAGATATTTTCGACAAGTAAATGTATTTTTTTGGGGGGGGGTCGCTTCTTTTTTTTTGTCGTAATTCTGGTTTATTTAAAGCAAAAACAAGACATTAAACAAACAGGAATAAAAAAAATCTTAGTATTTAAAGTAATATAGATAAATATGAACAAATTGAGATAGATAGATAGATAGATGGATAGTTTTGAATAGACTGAGCTAGGTCGTTATTTTAATAGTCACCGGGCAGCAACTCTTGAGGCAGGAGACCGGGACACACTTCCTCATAAATTACCTATACGGCAATAAGAATTTTTCAACTATAAACGTACTTATAATTTTGATTTTTCAGACTGTTGTCCTCATCTTTATTGTGTTATATAAAATCACAACTGTCAAACTATTTAAAATGATTTTGCAGGTTGTGTCATTGCTATGCTTGAATACATGGAAAACACCTGAGGAAGGCTGGAGAATACAGCGGCCAAAACATTGTGACTTTACATGCCACAATAAAGATAAGGACAACAGTCTGAAAAATTAAAATTATACACATTGTAGGGATTATCTTCCCACTGAGTTGTTGCTTGTTCCCACCAGGGGCTATAGTATTTAAACGCCTGGTTCAAACGTCTCCCTCTTTCTTTTCCGGCTGCTCGACTACGAGACACATGGGTTAGTTAAGGTCTACCCCTTCTCGTTGGGGCTTTGTCCCCCTTACATTACTGTAAGTTATTCACACAGCATGGACTATCCCTAGTCTCATGTCTGTGGCTTTTATGTACATTTTGTACCATTCATGAATGTGTCTTTATCTTTATTTATGTACACTTGTATTATGTACCCTTTTATCCATGTGCTGTATACGTATTAAATGTTTTGTTTATCAAACCTTTGTTGGAGTTTGTATCTTCAACTATATGTCACTTTTAATCTTACAACATCAAGCCTCCTCTTAAAAATTCAGACAAATAATATAGTTCCGTGATGGCTCCCGAATACGACAAGAAGGTTCCCGAGTCCGAGAAGGTTCCAGAGTCCGACAAGAAATACCTAAAGAAGGCCGGAGGGTATATCGGCCGAAACGTTGTACAAATAACAATGAAGATGGGGACAATAGTCCGAACAATGCAGATAATACTAAATAATATAGATGTACTATTTTCTTCACATTTATTTACCAATCAAAATTTATCATTGTACACAAGAAATAAAACCTGTTTGAAAGAAATTGTGACCCCCATGTAGAACCAGTAGATATTGGTTTAATTTCTTATTCCCAAATGTAGCACTGTATACTACTCACACATGTAAGGCTATTCCCAACATTCAAACATTTCTATCTTGGATTTGGTTCAAAACTGTTCTCCACAAAAGCTCATGCTCCAGTGGGCACAGTGTCCTTATTCTTCTTCCCCTACCATCCTTGCCCCTCTCCACATTCCTTTCAAACTCTGAAAGAATTAGGATACCTGCTCCCCCCCCCCTAAAAAAAAATTCTAAGTTGTAACTTGGCTATATTCCCAAGAATAGCCATTAGGTAGAATTGATTCCCAAAACCCATTTTTAACATCCACTCCAATACAATGACCAATCTCCAAAAATGACCTCTGGTGATGGTTCAATGGTCAAATTGTTGTTTAGATGCTACATCCACCTCTTGTTTGGTGATTATGTTTTGTGGAAAGATGAGTTTCTCCCTGCAGAAAAATTATTTAGAATTGAACACTTTGTTTAAATACAAAATAGTAAAGTAACATAATCATTGCTAAGTGATATCTCTATTAATAATGGAGATTCAGTCTCTATTTGTCTGTAACCAAAACTAAGTCACTGCTTACGTCACAGTCATTTCAGGAATTAATAAGTTTATCAATGAGTATTTAGTTTATAGTCAGTATCATTACTACATAAAAATATTAAAATTCTATGAAAATCAATTAATTCTCAAATTTTCATGAAAATTTTGATACTTATTCACCTTTAGATGAATTTATGTTTAAAATAGTTTTTTCCTAAAATATATTGGGGAAATATATTTTTTTTACTAGGTCAATCCTACCCCCCCCCCCATGCAATTTTCAAATTTTTCTCTAAAGATAAGAGTCGGAATAATTAAAATCAGAAATTTCTAGAAACGTTTCTACTGTCGTAAAACAAAACAAATATCACAGTGGAGTGAAATGAATATGATGCTTTTTAAGTAATATTTTAAAAAATATCAAACATTTTATTTTATCTATTTAATTCCTCCCCACTCATGCAATTTATTTCAAAAATTTATTGTTACACCACCTAGGGTGCATTTTTATTTTTGCTAGGTTCATTAATAAACAAAAAAGTATAGGTAATTTGGTCAATTTTTAAAATTCTTATTCCTATCATCCATGAGACAGTGTGTGTATATATATATATATTATATATATATATATATATATATATATATTATATATATATATATATATATATATATATATATATATATATGTGGTGACTGTCAACTCATGCACGAGCAAGACCATTTCCTGTTCTTTCTTTCTTTTTTTTTATAATCAGGAAATATCTCTGCTGAAGAGAATATTTATAATGGATATAGTGTGCATAGAACTAGCTCCACTTTTCAGTAATCAAATCAGAGAGACAATGTGACGAACAAATTCGACAAGACTGCAAGAAAAGGATACCTCAAGTGGTATTGCTACAAATTCAGTCGGGTTTTGCTCCCAGCTAGAAGTAGCTGTTAAGTCTAGCCACACTGATGAGACGTAAACATCGAAACACTATGTCTGTGGATGACTATATATATAGTATCCAATTGCCGCTTTAAGATTGAGAGAAAAATAACGTAGTGTTCAACCGTTATTATCCGATAAATATATTCAATTTTAACTGAGGATTACATCAACTTGGTTAATGTAGAGTGGGGTCCTGAGGAGATCATTTTTTGATTGAAACCATGGTAGACCCTTTATTTTCCATCTAACAATAATTTTATTAGTATTATACATATATATATATATATAATATATATATATATATATATATAGAGAGAGAGAGAGAGAGAGAGATATTGATATTGATATTGATATATTGGTCGGATGATCACTAAATTGAGAAACTAACTGTTACCAAGTGACATTGACTTTATTTCTACACTAACCTGACTATATATATATATATACTATGTCCTGGCCAACTCAGCACATAAGTAGCACAGATTAGGTAATCTATCTGTGCGGTAAAGAGGGGAATTGACAGTAGGTATGGCGCTCCACCTCAGCAAAAACAATCTCCCTGGTTTATTAAATAACATTCTGCCATTGCAAGTTGCTTTTATCTTATAAAAGTTAATTTGCTATGCTTTGTATATTTCACTCTCAAATTCTTTAAATGTGTATTCTTTCTCTTGTATCAATCTTATTTACAAGTCAAAATACATAAATTGAATAAGTTATAACGATTCAAAGAGTGTATACATTATCTTGGTACACCCTGTATATACGAGGAAGAAAAAAATTATCTGCACTCTTGTTTAATGGAAGCCAAGCTCATTGCGGATGATTTGATAAGCAGAACCATGACTAATCTGCAGAGAACAAGCTACCTCATCGATGATAACTTGCCAGTTTAGCATACAATTTCTTGAGCTTGCTGAATCTACTCATACAGACTTCTATATGGTAGTGCACTATTCGTGTATTGTGGTAAAAGCCTTCGATGAATTTCATACCCTGACATCGTTCCGACCAAAGAAATCAGGTTACTTCCTTGGTGCATACTGCTAGTAGGGTGGACATGTGTACATTATAAAGATAGCAAGCAAAATGGTGCGATCAGGCTCGAACTTTGTGACCATAACAGTGTCAAATATAAGCACGCATGCACAGAATGCAGTGTGACAATATTAAAGATATGAATATGGTAGAGATGTATCAGTATTATTGACAGGTTAATTTCGCAGGATTTTCCCGTGCTGTATTGTGGCTGAAGCAGTATGGTTTCTGACTATCCTGCTGAAGTCCCGGTTTCGATTTCTGTCGGAGGGAAATCCTTAGTATACATTGCTGATGAGACTTAATAAAGTTGAAACAGTCTGTACGATGTTCTACACACAGAATAATTCTTTAGCGAAATTCACTTGTCATTATTATCTTCTATAATTATCGAATTTTATGCGATATATGCATTGTAATTGCCTTCAAGCAAAAATATAGATAATAATATATATATACATACAGAGGGGCGTAGTGTTATGGTTATCATCATAGGAAATGGGCACCACAACATGAGTTCCAATCCTGGCGAGGCTCTTTGCATTTCACATAGCACTAATACCCTTGGGAAAGGTTTGAATCCAACTATTCTCTCTCTATCTATGGGTAAATAGTAGGGCAGACTGGGCTCTTTAATCTTGGTTAGGTAACCAGTCTAGGAGAAGGAAAACTGAATTCAAACCTGTTAAACTCCACTTAAGAAATTGACCTCATGTCACATACTGCTCATGCAAAGGGGTTGGTAGATATATATATATATGTTGTATACTCTCTTTCCTTACTTTCTTACTTCTATTCTTCTAGCGTCTCTTCTATCGTTTGGACTTCATCTTGGGGACTTCGTATCTGGTTTTCCATTGGGGATTTCTCTTTATCGGAAGCCCTGTGTCATTGGTAGTTTTTAGATAATAACACAAGACTTCAATTTATTTAGATTATATTTTATTTCGAAATCTCCACCAGACTACCTGCACAGATTGAGTTGGCAGCATGCATAACATGACTTACCACCATCGTGGTCTTGGCCGATCTGACTAAAATCTCTTTCTAATCTAAACTGGAAGAGGGTCTTCTCCACCGATTCTCATGGTATCCACCGGAAGGAGGATCAGGACTGAGGTCAAGCCTTGCCATTCAATCCTTCAAGGCCGCTGGCTGAACTTATAACAGCCATTTTGGTTTCTACACTACTGTACATAAGTATTAGGAATCTAATAATTATATAACATATATATACCTTGGAGAAGCTTAAAAATTGATCTTGTGTCACATCCTGCTTGTGCAGAAAGGTTGGTAAATACATACATGCAAAAAATTGGATCCTTGTAATATAGATTCTGTATGTTTTACAAATGTACTAATCATAATAAAGTAAAGTCGTCGCGGTGGCCCAAAGTCAGTATCAGCCATACAGCGAGGGAGTCTATCCCCTTTTCACTGGTGCTAGACGAAGGAGATTGTTTTTGCATCTAAGGTGGGGACTACATCTACCCTCAGCTCCTTACTTTACCGCACAGATCCCTGTGCTACTCATATACTGAGTTGGTGAGGACCAGTATTGAACCCGTAACCTTGTGGTTCTTAGCCGGACACTCTACCGACTGAGCTAAACCGACCCTATACTAATCATAATACTAGCACCTAAAAGAGACTATTTCAGAGAAATATTAATTTCATCCAGCTAATACACAACAAAGATATGTTTGGTTTTGAGATAATTAATGTAATTAATTTAATTAACTCTGTCTGAGTCCGTCTATCCTTTTGCTGTTTTCTAAGACAAAAGAGGCTGAAGGATTATTTGTCTTATAATGCTTTACTTTTTTTTCCCCCATAAATAATTGACAAATTAATAATAATGATTCATTTTGCTTTTGTAGATCATCTCAATTCATTTTCCATGCGACGTAATTATTTTGTTATTAATAAACTTTTTTTTAAACTAATTACTGATTTTACATCTGGCTGGTTAAGGAGTGGTTGAATATTATTTGTCTGTATTTTTAGATGAGGCTTGATGTGAATAATTTTGATGTTGTCCTCATCTTTATTGTGTTATGTATAAAAATAATGTTCAGGCCACTGCATCCTTGGGCCTTGTTCAGGTGTTTCTTATTTAGAATAAAACTCATCATCAGATATACAGAAACAAAACACGAAGATATGACAGTACTCCAAGTTTGCTCATATGGAGTTAACCATGAATGTGGCAGACAGGTTAAGAGTTAAAGAAATAACCAAACAACTAGAAATAGGAATAAAAGATGTGTATTACATAAAACAATAGGATTGCAAACTTTAGTTCGTCTGCACAAATGTTTATAATTTGTCACTTATCTGAGTCCTGAGATAGGGTATTATCGGAGCCCTTGCTACGGCCTTCTGTAGTTTCGGATGTGATAGACGTTCTGTTTGATGTCCGACTCCGATGCTGCTTGTTGAAGAAGAGGTGGAGAGACCCTATTTTAGGTCCGTCTCTGGTGAAAGCTGGATCAGAAGAGAGAGTTTGCCTAAATCGGCTTTGCCGCCAAAGTATGCTGGCTTCGTGATTGGTTGGTTCGAAACAGAGGCTCGTAGATAAGGACGATAACCCCCATACCCTAGAATTCTCAATACAGACAATAACCCTGTGTTGAAGCGTGCTTTCAGGGCTTTAATATCGTTACCACTAGTTCAAGGCACTTCAAGCAGCATAAAATATCACGAGATATATTGATAGAAATGTGATTAATATATTGGTTCGATCTAAATTTATAGTAAATTCTATTAAATGATAGATATAGAAAAAATAAAACAAGAAAAATATTATTGCTGCATTACAAGGGCTAGAAACCACAAGGTTCCTAGTTCGATACCGGCCCTTGCCAACTCAACATATGAGTAGCACAGGGATCTGTGTGATAAAGTAAGGAGCTGATGGTAGGTGTGGTGCTCCACCTCAGACGCAAAAAACAATCTCTTTTGTCTAGCGCTAGTGAAAAGGGGATAGACTCCCTCGCTGTATGGCTCATACCGACATTAGGCTGCTCCGACGACTTTACTTACTTACTTATAGATAGAAAATATATATAAAGCAAGGAAAAATAAAGGTTTTTAAGCATCTAAGATTTTACAAGCATTAAGCAATTTGAAAAGACCTTCCATGGATTAATTCATTTTTCCATTTCTTAGTTGAATTTGGGTTAAGTCTGTCATATGTGAAAGAAGCTTAGACCTCCCAGTCAACAGTCTTTTACTCTATCTTACAATGTATGTATTTACCAACTCCTCCACTTACGGTCAAGTCACGTTGAAAGCACCAATTCCCACTAGATCACCAAAGTTATGCATCAATGAGCTTGTTTAGTACTTAGAAGGATGACCATTTAGGCAACAGCAGGTACTGTAAGTAATCAAATATCAAAATGACTTGATTCGGCATTAAATGACTCGAAAAGAGTTGATATGCCATAAACCAAAAAATAACCAACCAACTCCCCTGCATGAGTAGGATGTGATAAAAGCATAATTTAACAAGTTTGAATTCAGAGTTTTCCTTCTCCTAGACCATATCAAGGTTAAAGAGCCCTGTCTGTCCCATTAATTTATCCATAGGTATATACTAGATGGTAGAATTGCTGATAAGCACGTGACCTGGGAGGCAACCTATTGTCCAACCACTGGCAGTGCTCTGCTGCATACTGGCTGATGCTGATCTTAGCTCACTGCTAAGGACTTGGGACTTACTTACTTATTTACTTTAAGTTCTTTTGCAACTGGCCAATTAATTAACAATTAGTACTATGTGAAATGCAAACAGCCTTGTCCAAGATTTTAATTCATATCACTGTGTCCAATTCCTATGATAACCATAACACCACAGGCACCTTCTCTATCTTATAATGTATTGTTAAATAATAGATTGACTGAATCTTTTATTGGGCATGTAGTGTAGTATTTTAACAAGAATTAAACTGTTTCAACCGTTAACTTGAGGTCAACTGAGTTTTTATTTGACAGTTTAAGGTCAGCTGAAAACTTTGCTTTCATTGGATGATTTAAAGTCAACTGACTGAAATCCTAAAAGTTAGTTTGAGTAGGTATTTACCCAACCCATTTATCATGTAGCAAGTATGAGGCATCCAGCAAGGGTTGAACTCACTATTCAGTAGTAATTAGATCTACAAAACTATCTTACAAACCATTACACCAGAATGGAACACTCCTTTCTAACCCAACCTATTTGCCACTGGTATGATGTGATAGAAAATCACAAATATGGTGCATTGAGCAAGAATTGAACTAACTATAAGTAATGGATCTGCAAAACTAGTTTGTTAACCATTACACCAAATTAGCATTTTTCATTCTGGATCGGTTGCTACACCAAGGTTAAAGAGCCCATTCTGCCCTACTATTTACTGGAGGGAAAATAGTTGGATGCATACCTTTCTCATGGGTATTAGTGCTATGTGAAATGCTACCAGCCTTGTCCAGGATTTGAATTTTTTTCACCATGTCCATTTTCTATGACAATAACTATTACACCATGGGCACCCAAAAAATGAATTAAAATTATGCCAGAAGAATGATTAAAAAAATGGTTATTTCCTAGTTGAGTAACATGGTATTACAGGGTGACCCAGAAAAAACAGAACCCAAATTATTTATTTATTTTCCCATTAAACTAACCCTAAACCCCAACCCTAACCCTAACCCTAAACCCTAACCCTAACCCTTGTTGGACTTAAACTTTAAAAAAAATTAAAATTAAAATTAACAGTTTTATTACAAAATTTGTGGGTTCTGTTTTTCCTAGGTCACCCTGTAATATTATGTTACTCAACTAGGGGGGTTAGAGTTAAGGTTTAGGGTTAAGATTAGGGTTGTGGTTTAGTGTTAGTTAATGGGAAAATAAATAAATAATTTAGGTTCTGTTTTTTCTGGGTCACCCTGTAATATTATGTTACTCAACTAGGGGGGTAGGGTTAGGGTTTAGGGTTTAGGATTAGTGTTAGGGTTGGGGTTTAGGGTTAGTTTAATGGGAAAATAAATAAATAATTTAAGTTCTGTTTTTTTCTGGGTCACCCTGTAATATCATGTTACTCAACTAGGAAATAACCAAAAAAATTTAGTAGATACTTGTGTCCATTGTTTGTTGTAGGTATGACGGGGCCTGATAAGTCACTGTCATATAGTACCTAAATAATGAGAATGGAATTGTCCGTTTTTCTATAATAATGTCTGACAAAACCTCAGGAGAGGAGAAACGAGATCTCACGGAACTTGTTAATGAAACCTAGCAATTGCTAATTATTCTGTTTGCCTTGTATCTTTGCTTAGTAAACCTTTTCATCTATTCTTAATACACATTTTGTTTCTTCCTATTATTTTTCTGTTAATTCGGATACTCAAGTTACAACAGATAGATAGATACAGACAGATAGTATGGGGCATCCAGCGAGGATTGAACTCGCTATTCAGTAATAATGGATCTGTGAGACTAGTTTGCTAACCATTACACCTATATGCAACATCCCCAGTCGACACATATAAGTAGAAACAAGAAAATGATAGAAAAAGACATTGTAAGTCTACTTATTGGATAATTGACTCTTTGTGTAACAGTTATACAGGAGTGAGAAAAGATTATTCTTTTGGGAATTATTAATTACAGAGCAAAGAAAAGAATTTATTGGTGTTGTAGCGCTTTGTTTATTAGTAATGTGCCAAGTTTAAATTAAGTTTAATTTATAAAAGCAATTATTTTGGAAGTGTGACGGATCCTTTTGTAGATTATCAATGGAATGAGATGAGGCTTGATAATTTGTATTATTTGGATTTTTAAGACTATTGTCCTCATCTTTATTGTTATCTACACAACATTTTGGCTTATGTGCTCTCTGGCTTTCTTCAGGTATTTCTTGTCAAATTCAGGAACCTTCTTAAAATTGGGAACCTTCTCTTCAAACTTGGGAACCTTCTCTTCAAACTTGGGAACGTTCTCTTCAAACTTGGGAACTTTCTTGTCGAAGTTGGGAGCCTTCATGTCATAATCGGGAGCCTTCACAAAACTTTGAACCGAAACCTTTATGCAATCCAAGAAGGTTCCCAAGTTTGAAGAGAAGGTTCCTGAGTTTGACAAGAAATACCTGAAGAAAGCCAGAGAGCACATCGACCAAAACGTTGTATAGATAACAATAAAGATGAGGACAATGAGGTTGAAGAGAAGGTTCCCAAGTTTGAGAAGGTTCTTGAATCTGACAGGAAATACCTGAAGAAGGTCAGAAGACACATTGTCCGAAACATTGTTTATATAACAATAAAGATGAGGACAATAGTCCGAATAATCCAAATAATACAAATCAATGAAATGATTTGGGATTTTGTCCACTTTATTTATTTTCAGTTTTCCCCTTTTAATTTAAGACTGGTTCATTGATTGGTTAATTCTAATGGCATGTCAACCCATCTAGGGTTATTTTTGGCTGAGAAATTAAGGAATCACATTCATCATACATCCATATTAACATTTTTTGTGTAGAAGTTTTTTTTCCACACAGTCCTATTGAATACAAATAATGTTGGAAATTTTCTGACATATAAGGTGTGCTCTAATTCCTCGCCTAGATTTATAGACTAGCCAAGGTCATGTGAGTTATTCTTGCAACCAATCACTAGCAATACTGCGTGGCTGATAGAATACTTAAACCCCCCACATTGGTCATAATTACAACTGCGCTCATTGAAGACGGACATAGAATTGCCGGATCTTTACCAATACTCAGGAAAGACTTATACGATTACCAGAGTAACCAAAGGATTCATTATCGAAGGACTCTTTACCAAGAACTGAGAACTCTTTACCAGAGTAACCAAAGGATTCATTATCGAGGGACACTTTATCAAAGATCCAATTCCACTGGATAAGCGCTTCTGCTTTAAGGCCAAAGAATGGCCCTTAAAAAAGTAACAAATAATTTGCAAACAGATCTATTTGATTCATAGATAAGAACCTGACAGATACTACCACTCCAAGTCAGAGTAGATCTGGGAATAATGCCAATAAAGGAGTACTCCAAACTCCTCAGATATCCAGAATTGGAGCATCACCACCAGATACAGTTTGGTGTCATACCTAGAAAATGCATTTTGGAGGAGTCATATCCCTCTGCAGGGGAATACAGTCAGTGTATTCAAAGCTCTGGGACATGATTTAAAGGCCTCATGTCCTATCTACTTATAAATTTATTAGCACTTAATAAAAAAAAAACTGACATTAGCTGGGGCTGTAGAATACGCTGACTGCACCTCTGCAGAGGGGTAAGAATTCCCCAAAGGGGCCACCATGCAACTCTACTTTGGCCCTTATTTAGGCTAGATAGGCGGTCAGAGAGGCCCTTCCCAATCAATCAGCTGGTCATGTCAAGCCCTAGCAATTATATGATTGTCCCAACCATATTCTTCAAATTGTTCTAATGACAGACTCCCACCATTTTATCATATAGGTGTTAGAAAGTGGTAGCAGAGGGTCAACCAATAGTATTTATTAATACACATGAGGTTAATGAAAATTATTTCTATGAATTCATTAACACATAAAAATTAATGAAAAGTATTTCTTAAATAAATCATATGTATATAAAAAAAAAAAATAGCATTAAATAACCCACAGTGTTCATACACCATTAACAAAACAACCAACCAACTTGACAAAAAATGATGTTTTTCATCACAGTGAAATTCTGGTGTATACACAATCTCAATTTATTGCAGGATTTAACTTACAGAGAAGAATGTGGTAGAAAACATTCTTTGGATAATGGATACATTTTGGGGTGTGTTTAAGAATTGGTTTCGGGGGACATAAGCAACAACACCCTAAATGCTTACTATGGTTCACAAAACTGAAAATTGAACTCAAAATAAACCGATCTGACTCTGGTAACCTTGGGTATGTAGTTGTTATTGCTGAAATCAAATCTAAGGGAGGAAACCAAATCTAAGAAAGAAAAAAAAAATAACAGTGACACATAAAAAAAACTCAACTACAAGCCATGACCAAGATTATTTCCTGCTTCAGTGGACCAGCTTGATTTCAGTCATAACCCAGTTCGGTTTACAGTCACTCTCACACTGTTACACTTAAAAATCCCCTTCAATAGTATCCATTTCCAAACCAACAGCAAACAGATTAATGAAAACACAAACCTTTATATAAAATTTTAAAAAATTGGCAGAGTGGCCTACTGTCGGTATCAGTCAGACAGTGAGGGAGTCTATCCCCGTTTTGCTAGCACTAGACCAAGGAGATTGCTTTGTGGAGCGCCACACCTCTCTGACTGCCCGTCTAGCCTAAATAAGGATCTAAGTGGAGTGTTGCATGTCATAGACTGCTCATCCACCAGGATCCCATCCTTAAGCATCACAGGTCACAACCCACGGCCAACAATTGGCCCCATTGCGGGGGAGGGATCTTACTCCTCTGCAGAGGTGCAGTCGGTGTATGCTAAAGCCCCATCTGACAGGGCTAAATTTGTTTTGCTGTATTCCAATCAAAAGTATTCTTCCTCTATTGTGAATAAACATCAGAATATTAATAAAATTAACATTTCCTTGTGAAGTATTGATTACTTCTAATTTAAATTATAATTACAAGCATATTGATATCTTTTAGCAAAAGGGCATATAATTCTGACACACTCTTATTCACATTTACAATTCAATCTGTTCAATAGAAGTGAAATTTGAACAGTGCATATAAAATACAGACTTTTGTTACCATCTTTTATAAGCCATCCCCTTTGTAATTGGGGAGAGTCTCTGTGGCATGGTGGTTTGGTTTTGGTTTGGTTTTGTTTTGGTTTTACAGCATATCAACCTCAGTGGTCATTTAATGCTGATAAGTTTTGAAATAAATCAATTCTTAATGGATATACAATTTTTTTATAAATACATTTTCTATCTAACCCATAGATGGACACTAACAGTACTACCACTCAGTGGTCATTTAATGCTGATAAAGTTTTGAAATAAATCAATTCTTAATGGATAATACAATTTTTTTATAAATACATTTTTCTATCTAACCCATAGATGGGACACTAACAGGTACTACCACTCCGCAGAGTGGAACAGGGAGCAATAGTGATGAAGGGGTGCTCCATATTCCCCAAACCTCCAAAACTGGAACCTCACCATCAGATAGAGTTTAACATCATTCCCAGGACATGAAGACCCTCAGTCACTGCCTTCTAGCACCCATATGATAAAAAGCGTTGCAGTTTGCCATAAGGGCAATAGGGTTGGGGCAATCATATAGGTGCTAGGGCTTGACGGGACCAGCTGATTGATCGGAGAGGGCCTCTCTGACCGCCCGTCTAGCCCAAGATAGGGCCAAAGTGGAGTATTGCATGTCATGAACTGCTCATCCACCTGGGTTCTATCCTTAAGCATCACGGGTCGCCACCTACAGCCAACAGGTGGCTCCATTGGGGGAGTCTTACCCCTCTGCAGAGGTGCAGTCGGTGCATTCTAACACCCCAGCCGGCAGGGCGGGTGGCATGGTGGATAACGTGCTGGACTGCAACATTCTAGTAAGCAAGTTCGAACTCCAGTTGTGCTATTACATTCACTTTCAGACTAATACCCTTGGGAAAGGTATGAACCCTCTCATCTCCCCAGCTATGGGGTAAATAGTGTTGTGACTGAGTTATCAAATAGCAACATTGAAATCTTGAAGAAAGGTTAACATAGGTTTATTAGCCTTTGGTACAACAGATATAAATAAGATAGAGTCCAAAACAAAGCTCTTCAATAACAGTAATTAAAACCTCTGTAGCAAGACTAGCTACTACTCAACTACTCGTCTAATACCCTCGCGTAGTCTATATTATTTATGCGTTTCGTTGGGCGAGTCCAACCTGGAAAATTAAAAATCTGTGTTGTTACTTTCTTGATGATCTCAGTGGGTGATTCTTTTGCTCAAAATGATATTCCTGTGCTACCACAGCCTCTTCACTACCTTGATCTGAATCCTAATGACTATCTTCTGTTCCCCATAATCAAAACTCCGCCCAGTGATGGCCATCTGGGAAATGTTGAGAATATGCAACTGACAGGGTCAGTTGGAGAATTTCTAATACTGTTTTCAAGAGTCACACAATAAGGAATTTATTGTGTGACTTCCCAAGGGAACTTACTTTAAAAGAAAGAGATAAAGTTTATCTGCAATTAAGTTTTTTACACAATCTGGCCAGTTTAGCACAGTCTGTAGAGCACCTGCCTAGGAATCACATGAGTAGCACAGTTTAATCTAATCAATACTTAACATAGCTTAAAATTTGGGACCATATGACCTTTAGGCACCCCTTTTGCGATCTCGATTCATAAGTACACTTTTTCATTTACACCATCAACATCCGGTTGTTTGTTAGGGTTAGGGTTAGGGTTAGGGGTTACGGTTAGGGGTTAGTTTTATAATTTAAAAAAAACTCTAAAAATCATCTGTTAACAAACAACCGGATGTTGGCGGTGTAAATTAAAAAAATTGTACTTATGAATTGAGATCGCAAAAGGGGTGCCTAAAGGTCATATGGTCCAAAATTTGTACCCAGTCATGGTTAATTGAATAAGAAAAATTTATCTCAATGGATTAAATAAAGGGTTCAGTTAAAAGTTCTGTGACGGTTCCTGATTATGACAAGATGGTTCTTGAGTACAACAAGAACACCTGAAGAAACTTGGGGAACATTCTCTCCAAACTTGGGAACTTTCTCTCCAAACTTGGGAACTATCTCTCCAAACTTGGGAACCTTCTGTTGAAGTCGCAGCCTTCATGTCATAATTGGGAGCCTTCACAAAATTTGAACCAAAACCTTTATGCAATCCAAGAAGGTCCCGAGTTTGAAGAGAAGGTTTCAAAGTTTGAAGAGAAGGTTTCAAAGTTTGAAGAGAAGGTTTCAAAGTTTGAGAAGGTTTTTGAATCTGACAAGAAATACTTGAAAAAGGCCAGAGGGCACATTGGTCAAAATGTTTATATAAAAATAAAGATGAGAACAATAGTCAGAAAAATTTAGAGAATACAAAATAGAAGTTTAACTGTAATTTTTCTTTTTTTTTACACAGTCTCATTACTTAATAGACTAGACCCATACATGTGAAATAATTTTTTTTTTATGTGTGTGTGTGCATCACATGAGCAACTAGATATTCTAATTTTATCCATTTGTATTTTCAGATGGGGAAATTGTGGAGGTGAATATCAAGTAAATGTAAATGAAATTATTTTGTAACTGATTGATTTTTATTCCCTATATACCACATATGATCAATGCAACCAATAGATAATTATATGTCGTATGATCTCTTGGCTCCACTTGTAATGCTATTATTTTTCTGGACATGAAATGTTTTGGTAAGCTTTTTTTTTTTTCTTTTTCTTTTTGTAGGCTCAAAATTCAATGAAGTTATTTTACTTGTGTATTTAGAAAAACCAACCAAACTAAACAAGAATGAAAATAATTTAGAGACAGTACTAAACTAATAATCTTCTCTTTCACTAATTTCTTATCTTTTCTAATTCTACTTATTATCATCTTTATAATTATGACCACCATTTTTAAGGTAATTTTCTTAGATGTAGCTGGAGTTTTCACTGGGAAAATAGGCTTTTATACTGGTCTACCGAATATCACACACACACACACACACACACCACACACACACATATATATATAATTATATATATATATATATATATATATTATTTTAAAATAAGTGTATTTTGGCAGCATTTTTTCTTTTATACAAGTTTTGTTGAACTGTACAGACAATTCCTGTCGGACAAGTTTTTCATTGATCCGTTCCAATTTTCGGGCCATCTTTCTGGGGTCGGGTGTAACTGGTATAACAGTCCCCCGGTTTCAAAACGAGTGCTTTCGGCAATACATATATATATATACTACTTTCGGCAATATATATAATATATATAATTATACTACTTATGGCATATATATATATATATATACTACTACTACTAGCTGTCCATCGTATCCAATGATGACACCATGTGAATCATTTTCCTCCAATTTAATCGGTCTCTGGTTGCATCTTGCCAACTGCCTATGGGGATATTCAAGTCCTTCAGGTTTCTTTTAATGTTGTCTTTGTACCTGAGCTTTGGTCTACCGATTCTACGTGATCCCTCTCTCAGTTGAGAGTACAGAATCTGCTTTGGTAGTCTGTCATCCCCAAGTCTGTTTAAGTGGCCAGCCCATCTCAGGTTGTGTTTGACAAGTATTTCATGCATGCCAGAGAGTCTAGTTCTCTTCAGGATGGTCCTGTTTGAAACATGTTGCCACCACCTGACATTTAATATGCTGTGTAAGTGACGCATGTAGTAGACATGTAGTCTCCTTGAAAACTAAATGTGCCGTATACCGTGCCATAGTTCTGTACAGTGCAGAAGCCTGGACGATATACAAAGCAGATGCCCATATACATATATATATATATTATATATATATATATATATGGTAGGTGGAGTTCTCTGGAGGGGATTTGACCTGAAGCTGCTGATTATGCTTGAATTGCAAGGCTCTCCTTAAAAAACAGATTGAGTTCTCTCTGGCAGCCTTTACATATGTACATATGTATGTATTTATCAGTTAAAATTCTCTTCTGTTGGTGGGTGTGCTGATAGCCCAGTGGTTAGAGACTAGTATTAAAAGATATAATTCACAAGCATGTTCCATGATAGAATTATACAAGGAATGGGTAAAATGGAAAAGGCCTACTTGGCAAGTGGAGTTAATATAGCCATGTAGACGTACTGTGTGGACATACCGTTCCCTTGAAAGGTTAGAGACAATGTCTGTACTGTTCAAAGAATAATGGAAAATAGAGGATTGACAATGGGTTTCTGATTGTCATGTAACACCCTATGTGGATCCCTAATGAACATAACCAATTTTCTTAGGGGGATGATTATTTATTGTATCCCTTCGTATCCATACATATATAAATGTAAGTGCTAAAAATTAGAAATAGCAGTAGATTGGATGTTTTCACCTGCCCTCACTGAAAGAAATGAACTCGATTAATTATGTATATAATATATATTAATATATATATAAGATTTTTGGGGGGGATGTTTGTTTATTTTTTTTAGAAGCATTGCTGAATAAAGTATATATGTTAAATATTTTATATTTTTGCTTGAAGGCAATTACAATGCGAATATCGCATAAATTCGATAATTATAGAAGATAACAATGACAAGTGAATTTCGCAAAGAATTACACGGTGGGTAGAATATCGTACAGACTGTTTCAACATTATTAAGTCTCATCAGCGATATAGTATATATCGCTGATGAGACTTAATAAAGTTGAAACAGTCTGTACGATATTCTACACACCGAGTAATTCTTTGCGAAATTCACTTGTCATTGTTATCTTCTATAATTATCGAATTTATGCGATATTCGCATTGTAATTGCCTTCAAGCAAAAATATAAAATATCTAATATATATAATATATATATGTATTATCAAGCCTCATCTCAAAAATTCAGACAAATAGAATATTCACATTCAAGTGGCCGTACAGCTGCATTTTTTAAGACAGCATGTAGCATTCTTGTACAGTTCCCATCTAGCTTTTTTTCCCAGGCATTTCGTTAGAGTCTAGGTGGTGCAGCCATACAGTAGTACTGATACGGCAATTAACAATTAACAATTTCTTAACAATAAAACAAGGAGACGATCCTCTCTTTGCTAGCGTTAGACCAGGGAGATTGTTTTTTTTTCTGAGGTGAAGCACCACACCTACCATCAGCTCCTCACCTTACCACACACATCAGATTACTCAAGCTGTGCTACTCAAATGCTGAGTTGGCGGGGACAGGTATTGAACCCAGAACCTTGCAATTCCCAGGTGGATGCTCTACCGACTAAGCTAAACTTGCCTCTAAACAATGTAAAGAAAGTAAGTAAAATTGTTGGGGTGGCTTAAAGTCAGTATCAGCCAATCAGTGAGGGAGTCTATCTCCTTTTCACTAACGCTAGACCAATGAAATTGTTTTTGTGTCTGAGGTGGAGCACCACACCTACCATCAGCTCCTTACTTTACCGCACAGATTCCTGTGCTACTCATACGCTGAGTTGGCGAGGGCCGGTATCGAACTAGGAACCTTGTGGTTTCTAGCCAAACACTTAGCTCAGTCAGTAGAGCGTTCAGCGTATGAGTAGCACAGAGATCAGTGCGGTAAAGTAAGAAGGTGATGGTAGGTGTAGCGCTCCACCTCAGATGCAAAAACAATCTCCTTGGTTTAGCGCTAGTGAAAAGGGGATAGACACCCTCGCTGATTGGCTGATACCGACTTTAGACCACCCTAAACAATGTAAGTAAAGTAAAGTCGACGGGGCGGCCTAAAGTCGGTATCAGCCAGTCAGCGAGGGAGTCTATCCCCTTTTCAATAGCACTAGACCAAGGAGATTGTTTTAGCATCTGAGGTGGAGCACCAAACCTACCATCAGCTCCTTACTTTACCGCACAGATCCCTGTGCTACTCATACGCTGAGTTGGCGGGGACCGGTATCGAACTAGGAACCTCGTGGTTTCTAGCCGAACGCTCTTGTGCTCATTGAAGACGTTAATCTATAATTTATAAACATATGAGAATATGTTGAAAAATATATTTCCTATAAGATGTTTATAAAGATGCTGTAGGAAGTTATTGTTCTGGTCAATAATCCTCTTTCTGTTCCTAAGAAATGATTGGATTATTGAATAGAAGTTATAAAATCAAGATTAAAGTATAAATCTGGATATGGGTTTTTTGCCATATTGTAAAATGTCCCATGATATGCCTGCGCTGGCTTGGTCATGTCAGGAGGCCGCATCCCCGAAGACTTACTGTATGGCGAATTAGTAGAAGGCAGCCGACCGGTAGGGAGACCACGCCTACACTTTAAAGATGTCTGCAAGAAGGACATGAAGACATGCCACATCAATGCCAACACATGGGAGGATGGTGCAGAAAACCGAGTGGCCTGGTTCCTCCTTGTGAAACAAGGGACGAAAAAGAGTGAAAAATAGAGGAAAGAAGCTGCCACAGAAAAGAGAGCTAGAAGGAAGGAGAGACAATAGCAACTCCAGAAAGCATCACTGTTTGTTTGTAGTCACTGCACCAGAGATTGCCATTCAAAAATTGGCCTGTGTCAGCCACTCGTGCAGATGCAGTTAAAAAAAGAAAAAATTTGTGGACACTACACCTTCGTCTTTAGCAGATGGAAGCATGCCAACATAAAATCAAGACTAAAGTATAAATCTGGATATGGGTTTTGTCATATTGTAAAATATCCCATGATATGTCTCCAAAACATTTATGGATTGATGTAGTTAGGTAAATCATACTAAAGCTTTGGAGGCATGTGGTGTAATGGTTATGTAGCGTTAGTTTGTATTTGCCTGGTGGAGTTGTCTGCCCCTTTTAGTTTGCGGGTGCCCGCTAGGGCACCATAGTATTTAAGCGCCGGGTTCAAACCCTTTCGCTCTCTTTTTCCTGTTTCAGTAACTACGAGCCACATGGGGTAGATTTTATCTAACCCCTCTCGTTGGGGCTCCGCCCCCCTTACATTACTGTAAGTTCTTTACAGCATGGACTATCGCTAGTCTCATGTCTGTACTCTTTTATGTTATAATGTACCATTCATGAATGTGTCTTTATCTTTATTTGTGTACCCCTTTTTATATGTACTCTTATATATGTACTGTGTATCTTCATATCCATGTGCTGTTTATATTAAATGTTTTGTCCGTTAACCTTCGTTGGAGTTATTTGTATGCAAAGTATCTAATAACTTTAAACCTTCCTTACAGTTAGAATCGTAGGAAAATGGACTCGTTGATCCGAGTTTCAAATCCTGGACAAGGCTGTTTGCATTTCCCATAGCACTAATTCCCTCGGAAAAGGTATGCGTCCACAATCCTCCCTCCAGTTATGGGTTAATAGTAGGGCAGACTGGGCTCTTTAATCTTGGCTAGGTAACCAGTCAAGGAGAAGGAAAACTTTGAATTCAAAGCTGTTAAATTCATTTAAGAAAACAGACCTTGTTTCTGCTCATGCAGAGATGTTGGTAATATATATACTAAAAAGCTTCTTATTTGATCATAGCCAGTGATAAAGTGTACAGAAAGTTGTGAGTTCAAATCACATAGAGGTCACTAATTATACGAATAGTGGGTATTAGTTTATAACCAAACACTAAGTCCATATAATACAATAGTGCATACATAGATTAACATTGAACATTCAGTAAGGAAAGACAGACAACTAATTCTCATGAACAGTGCACATATGAATATTTAACAAACATAACATGTAATAACAAATAATAGAATAAATATGTAAGGATTAAGCCTAGCGGTTGTAAGATTCAAAGTGATAATACTTGAAGAGTAAAACTCCGACAAAGGTTGATAGACAAAACATTTTATATACAGCACAGAATAAACAGGGTACATAATACATAGGTGTACATAAACATACATACAAAAGTAGTATAAATACATATACAAGAGTAGAGATAATGACACATTCATGAATGGTAAAATACAAGATATTTAGGTATCAAAGAGATACCTAAATGTACATAAAAACGTAGTTATGGATACATGACTAAAGGATAGTCATATATCGTAAAGAGACTTACTAGCAGTGAGTGGCCAGTGTTAAGGGCCGAAGCCCCAACAAGAAGAGGGTAGACAGAGTCTAACCCATAGTGGTGTCTCGTAGGTCAGCAGGCAAAAAGGAGAAAAGAGAGAGAGACGTTCAAATCAGCCGCTTAAATATCAAAGGCCCCTAGCGGGAACCAGTGAATCTAAACGGGCAGACAACTCTCCAGGCAAATACGAAAATAACGCCACAAATATATACCAAACAACTTAATTGCACAATATGTTCCATGAACAAACAGCAGAAAGACTTACAGTGTTTTCTATGATTTTCATGGTGAGGTATAATAAAAGGCAAGAAAGCTGAAGACTAATTGTTTCTATTCTGCTCTATGAACAGAGCAAATATGTCCTTTTTGCTCAATGAGCGATGACCAAAATGTGATAGGTGTTGTCTTTTTGAAGAAAGGGGATAAAAGAGAAAGTTTCAAGGGGCTGAATTTTCATATGACCAACAGACACATGAAGTTAAAGCCATACCCACCATCCAAGGGAAGACAATTATATTTGTCTCCCTAGAGTACTTTTTACTAAAGGTATAATTCCTGATAAGTTATAAAATCATAATAAGTTATAAAATCATGGGGAAGTGCTAAAAAATCCTTATCTCTGTATAGCAGATTCAAATGCAATCAGAATTCAAATATAACAATTATTGTCATTTTCCCTCAACTGTCAAAATATACAGAGTCATTATATAAAATGAATAAATATTGTAATCTGATATATTGGTTTAGTAAATTCTACCTGTGATATAATGGGTTACATAAACAGCTTATTATTAAAGGTCACATATTATTTACATGTAGATGATGAAACAATCAGCACAAGAAACATGTTTGAAGCAAGAAAATTTGGTCAAAATGACTCTAAGGTTTGATAATCAGGGTTTACAAAAAAAAAAATGTTTTCATTTTCTGATATCTAAGTAATTTACTAAGCTTATCTTAGTTGTGACTATACAGTTGCATTTTTTTTATACACAATTTCAATTTATTGCAGGATTTAACTTACAGAGAAGAATGTGGTAGAAAACATTCTTTGGATAATGGATACATTTGGGGTGTGTTTAAGAATTGGTTTCGGGACATAAGCAACAACACCTAAATGCTTACTATGGTTCACAAAACTGAAAATTGAACTCAAAATAAACCGATCTGACTCTGGTAACCTTGGGTATGTAGTTGTTATTGCTGAAATCAAATCTAAGGGAGGAAACCAAATCTAAGAAAAAAAAAAAAATAACAGTGACACATAAAAAAAACTCAACTACAAGCCATGACCAAGATTATTTCTGCTTCAGTGGACCAGCTTGATTTCAGTCATAACCCAGTTCGTTTACAGTCACTCTACACTGTTAACTTAAAAATCCCTTCAATAGTATCCATTTCCAACCAACAGCAAACAGATTAATGAAAACACAATCTTTATATAAAATTTTAAAAAATTGGCAGAGTGGCCTACTGTCGGTATAGTCAAACAGTGAGAGTCTATCCCCGTTTTGCTAGCACTAGACCAAGGAGATTGCTTTGTGGAGCGCCACACCTCTCTGACTGCCTGTCTAGCCTAAATAAGGATCTAAGTGGAGTGTTGCATGTCATAGACTGCTCATCCACCAGGATCCCATCCTTAAGCATCACAGGTCACACCCACGGCCAACAAGGGCCCCATTGCGGGGAGGGATTCTTACTCCTCTGCAGAGGTGCAGTCGGTGTATGCTAAAGTCCCATCTGATAGGGCTAAATTTGTTTTGCTGTATCCAATCAAAAGTATTCTTCCTCTATTGTGAATAAAACATCAGAATATAATAAATTAACATTTCCTTGTGAAGTATTGATTACTTCTAATTTAAATTATAATTACAAGCATATTGATATCTTTTAGCAAAAGGGCATATAATTCTGACACACTCTTATTCACATTTACAATTCAATCTGTTCAATAGAAGTGAAATTTGAACAGTGCATATAAAATACAGACTTTTGTTTACCTCTTTATAAGCCATCCCCTTTGTAATTGGGGAGAGTCTCTGTGGCATGGTGGTTGGTTTTGGTTTGTTTTGTTTTGGTTTTACAGCATATCAACCTCAGTGGGTCATTAATGCGATAAAGTTTTGAAATAAATCAATTCTTAATGGATAATACAATTTTTTATAAATACATTTTTCTATCTAACCCATAGATGGGACACTAACAGGTACTCACCACTCCGCAGAGTGGAACAGGGAGCAATAGTGATGAAGGGGTGCTCCATATTCCCCAAACCTCCAAAACTGGAACCTCACCATCAGATAGAGTTTAACATCATTCCCAGGACATGAAACCCTCAGTCACTGCCTTCTAGCACCCATATGATAAAAAGCGTTGCAGTTTGCCATAAGGGCAATAGGGTTGGGGCAATCATATAGGTGCTAGGCTTGACAGGACCAGCTGATTGATCGGAGAGGGCCTCTCTGACGCCCGTCTAGCCCAAGATAGGGCCAAAGTGGAGTATTGCATTTCATGAAACTGCTTATCCACCTGGGTTCTATCCTTAAGCATCACGGGTCGCCACCTACAGCCAACAGGTGGCTCCATTGGGGGAGTCTTACCCCTCTGCAGAGGTGCAGTCGGTGCATTCTAACACCCCAGTCGGCAGGCGGGTGGCATAGTGGATAACATGCTGGACTGCAACATTCTAGTAAGCAAGTTCGAACTCCAGTTGTGCTATTACATTCACTTTCAGACTAATACCTTGGGAAAGGTATGAACCCTCTCATCTCCCCAGCTATGGGTAAATAGTGTTGTGACTGAGTATTCAAATAGCAACATTGAAATCTTTGAAGAAAGGTTAACATAGGTTTATTACCCTTTGGTACAAAGATATAAATAAGATAGAGTCCAAAACAAAGCTCTTCAATAACAGTAATTAAAACCTCTGTAGCAAGACTAGCTACTACTCAAACTACTCATCTAATACCCTCGCGTAGTCTATATTATTTATGCGTTTCGTTGGGCGAGTCCAACCTGGAAAATTAAAAATCTGTGTTGTTACTTTCTTGATGATCTCAGTGGGTGATTCTTTTGCTCAAAATGATATTCCTCTGCTACCACAGCCTCTTCACTACCTTGATCTGAATCCTAATGACATCTTCTGTTCCCCATAATCAAAACTCCGCCCAGTGATAGCCATCTGGGAAATGTTGAGAATATGCAACTGACAGGGTCAGTTGGAGAATTTCTAATACTGTTTTCAAGAGTCACACAATAAGGAATTTATTGTGTGGACTTCCCAAGGGAACTTACTTTAAAAGAAAGAGATAAAGTTTATCTGCAATTAAGTTTTTTTACACAATCTGGCCGTTTAGCACAGTCTGTAGAGCACCTGCCTAGGAATCACATGAGTAGCACAGTTTAATCTAATCAAACTTAACATAGCTTAAAATTTGGGACCATATGACCTTTAGGCACCCTTTTGCGATCTCGATTCATAAGTACACTTTTTCATTTACACCATCAACATCGGTTGTTTGTTAGGGTTAAGGTAAGGTTAGGGGTTACGGTTAGGGGTTAGTTTTATAATTAAAAAAAACTCTAAAAATCATCTGTTAACAAACAACTGGATGTTGGCGGTGTAAATTAAAAAAATTACTTATGAATTGAGATCGCAAAAGGGGTGCCTAAGTCATATGGTCCAAATTGTACCCAGTCATGGTTAATTGAATAAAAAAAATTTATCTCAATGGATTAAATAAAGGGTTCAGTTAAAAGTTCTGTGACGGTTCCTGATTACGACAAGATGGTTCTTGAGTACAACAAGAAACACCTGAAGAAACTTGGGAACATTCTCTCCAAATTGGGAACTTTCTCTCCAAACTTGGAACTATCTCTCCAAACTTGGGAACCTTTTGTTGAAGTCGCGAGCCTTCATGTCATAATTGGGAGCCTTCACGAAACTTTGAACCAATACCTTTATGCAATCCAAGAAGGTCCCGAGTTGAAAGAGAAGGTTTCAAAGTTTGAAGAGAAGGTTTCAAAGTTTGAAGAAGGTTTTTGAATCTGACAAGAAATACCTGAAAAAAGGCCAAATGTTATTTATGAAAATAAAGATGAGAACAATAGTCAGAAAAATTTAGAGAATACAAAATAGAAGTTTAACTGTAATTTTTCTTTTTTTTTTACACAGTCTCATTACTTAATAGACTAGACCCATACATGTGAAATAAGTTTTTTTTTTATTTGTGTGTGTGGTGCATCACATGAGCAACTAGATATTCTAATTTTATCCATTTGTATTTTCAGATGGGAAATTGTGGAGGTGATAATCAAGTAAATGTAAATGAAATTTTTGTAACTGATTGATTTTTATTCCCTATATACCACATATGATCAATGCAACCAATAGATAATTATATGTCGTATGATTCTTGGCTCCACTTGTAATGCTATTTTTTCTGGACATGAAATGTTTTGGTAAGCTTTTTTTTTTTCTTTTTCTTTTTGTAGGCTCAAAATTCAATGAAGTTATTTTACTTGTATATTTAGAAAAACCAACCAAACTAAACAAGAAAGAAAATAATTTAGAGACAGTACTAAACTAATAATCTTCTCTTCACTAATTTCTTATTTTTTTCTAATTCTACTTATTATCATCTTTATAATTATGACCATCATTTTTAAGGTAATTTTCTAAGATGTAGCTGGAGTTTTCACTGAGAAAATAGGCTCTTTATACTGGTCTACCGAATATCACCACACACACACACACACCACACACACACATCACATATATTATATATATATATATATTTAAAATAAGTGTATTTTGCAGCATTTTTTCTTTTATACAAGTTTTGTTGAACTGTACAGACAATTCCTGTCGGACAAGTTTTTCATTGATCCGTTCCAATTTTCGGGCCATCTTTTGGGGTCGGGGTGTAACTGGTATAACAGTCCCCCAAAGGTTTCAAAACGAGTGCTTTCGGCAATACATATATATATATATACTACTTTCGGCAAATATATATATACATATATATATATATACTACTTATGGCATATATATATATATATATATATACTACTACTACTAGCTGTCCATCGTATCCAATGATGACACCACGCGAATCATTTTCCTCCAATTTAATCGGTCTCTGGTTGCATCTTGCCAACTGCCTATGGGGATATTCAAGTCCTTCAGGTTTCTTTTAATGTTGTCTTTGTACCTGAGCTTTGGTCTACCGATTCTACGTGATCCCTCTCTCAGTTGAGAGTACAGAATCTGCTTTGGTTAGTCGTCATCCCCAAGTCTGTTTAAGGGGCCAGCCCATCTCAGGTTGTGTTTGACAAGTATTTCATGCATGCCAGAGAGTCTAGTTCTCTCAGGATGGTCCTGTTTGAAACATGTTGCCACCACCTGACATTTAATATGCTGTGTAAGTGACGCATGTAGTAGACATGTAGTCCCTTGAAAACTAAATGTGCCGTATACCGTGCCATAGTTCTGTACAGTGCAGAAGCCTGGACGATATACAAAGCAGATGCCCATATACATATATATATATATATATATATATATATATATATATATATATATGGTAGGTGGAGCTCTCTGGAGGGGATTTCCCTGAAGCTGCTGATTATGCTGAATTGCAAAGCTCTCTTAAAAAACAGACGAGTTCTCTCTGGCAGCCTTTACATATGTACATATGTATGTATTTATCAGTTAAAATTCTCTCCTGTTGTGTGTGTGGTGTGCTGATAGCACAGTGGTTAGAGACTAGTATTAAAAGAAATAAATTCACAAGCATGTTCCGTGATAGAATTATACAAGGAATGGGTAAATGAAAAAGGCCTACTTGGCAAGTGGAGTTAATATAGCCATGTAGACTTACTGTGTGGACATACCGTTCCCTTGAAAGGTTAGAGACAATGTCTGTACTGTTCAAAGGAATAATGGAAAATAGAGGATTGACAATGGGTTTCTGATTGTCATGTAACACCCTAAGTTGGCCCCTAATGAACATAAACAAATATCTTAGGGGGATGATTATTTATTGTATCCCTTCGTATCCATACATATATAAATGTAAGTGCCAAAAATTAGAAATAGCAGTAGATTGGATGTCTTCACCTGCCCCCACTGAAAGAAATGAACTTGATTAATTATGTATATAATATATATTAATATAATATAAGATTTTGGGGGGGATGTTTTTTTTTAGAAGCATTGCTGAATAAAGTATAATTATTAAATATTTTATATTTTTGCTTGAAGGCAATTACAATGCGAATATCGCATAAATTCGATAATTATAGAAGATAACAATGACAAGTGAATTTCGCAAAGATTACTAGGTGGTAGAATATCGTACAGACTGTTTCAACTTTATTAAGTCTCATCAGCGATATAGTATATATCACTGATGAGACTTAATAAAGTTGAAACAGTCTGTACGATATTCTACACACCGAGTAATTCTTTGCGAAATTCACTTGTCATTGTTATCTTCTATAATTATCGAATTTATGCGATATTCGCATTGTAATTGCCTTCAAGCAAAAATATAAAATATCTAATATATATAATATATATATGCATTATCAAGCCTCATCTAAAAATTCAGACAAATAGATATTCACATTCAAGTGGCCGTACAGCTGCATTTTTGAGACAGCATGTAGCATTTTGTACAGTTCCCATCTAGCTTTTTTTCCCAGGCATTTCGTTAGAGTCTAGGTGGTGCAGCCATACAGTAGTACTGAAACGGCAATTAACAATTACAATTTATTAAACAATAAAACAGGAGACGATCCTCTCTTTGCTAGCGTTAGACCAGGGAGATTGTTTTTTTTTCTGAGGTGAAGCACCACACCTACCATCAGCTCCTCACCTTACCACACATATCAGATTACTCAAGCTGTGCTACTCAAATGCTGAGTTGGCGGGACAGGTATTGAACCCAGAACCTTGCGATCCCAGGTGATACTTGACCGACTAAGCTAAACTTGCCCTAAACAATGTAAAGTAAGTAAATAAAGTCGTTGGGTGGCTTAAAGTCAGTATCAGCCAATCAGTGAGGGAGTCTATCTCCTTTTCACTAATGCTAGACCAATGAAATTGTTTTTGCGTCTGTTGAGGTGAGCACACACCTACCATCAGCTCCTTAACTTTACCGCACAGATTCCTGTGCATTCATACGCTGAGTTGGCAGGGCTGGTATCGAACTAGGAACCTTGTGGTTTCTAACCAAACGCTTAGCTCAGTCGCGTAGAGCGTTCAACGTATGAGTAGCACAGAGATCTGTGCGGTAAGTAAGGAAGGTGATGGTAGGTGTGGCGCTCCACCTCAGATGCAAAAACAATCTCCTTTGGTCTATGCTAGTGAAAAGGGATAGACACCCTCGCTGATTGGCTGATACCGACTTTAGACCACCCTAAACAATGTAAGTAAAGTAAAGTCGACGGGCGGCCTAAAGTCGGTATCAGCCAGTCAGCGAGGGAGTCTATCCCCTTTTCAATAGCACTAGACCAAGGAGATTGTTTTAGCATCTGAGGTGGAGCACCAAACCTACCATCAGCTCCTTACTTTACCGCACAGATCCCTGTGCTACTCATACGCTGAGTTGGCAGGGGACCGGTATCGAACTAGGAACCTCGTGGTTTCTAGCCGAACGCTCTTGTGCTCATTGAAGATGTTAATCTTAATTTATAAACATATTGAGAATATGTTGAAAAATATATTTCCTTAAGATGTTTATAAAGATGCTGTAGGAAGTTATTGTTCTGGTCAATAATCCTCTTCTGTTCCTAAGAAATGATTGGATTATTGAATAGAAGTTATAAAATCAAGATTAAAGTATAAATCTGATATGGGTTTTTTGCCATATTGTAAATGTCCATGATATGCCTGCGCTGGCTTGGTCATGTCAGGAGGCCGCATCCCGAAGACTTACTGTATGGCGAATTAGTAGAAGGCAGCCGACCGTAGGGAGACCACGCCTACACTTAAAGATGTCTGCAAGAAGGACATGAAGACATGCCACATCAATACCAACACATGGGAGGATGGTGCAGAAAACTGAGTTGCCTGGTGCCTCCTGTGAAGACAAAGACGAAAAGAGTGAAAAATAGAGGAAGAAGCTGCCACAGAAAAGAGAGCCAGAAGGAAGGAGAGACAATAGCAACTCCAGAAAGCATCACTGTTTGTTTGTAGTCACCTGCACCAGAGATTGCCATTCAAAAATTGGCCTGTGTCAGCCACTCGAATGTCTGACAAAACCTCAGGAGGGAGAAACGAGATCTCATGGAACTCATTAATGAAACCTAGCAATTGCTAATTATTCTGTTTGCCTTGTATCTTTGCTTAGTAAACCTTTTCATCTATTCTTAATACACATTTTGTTTCTTCCTATTATTTTTCTGTTAATTCGGATACTCAAGTTACAACAGATAGATAGATACAGACAGATAGTATGGGCATCCAGCGAGGATTGAACTCACTATTCAGTAATAATGGGTCTGTGAGACTAGTTTGCTAACCATTAACCTATATGCAACATCCCCAGTCGACACATATAAGTAGAAACAAGAAAATAATAGAAAAAGACATTGTAAGTCTACTTATTGGATAATTGACTCTTTGTGTAACAGTTATACAGGAGTGAGAAAAGATTATTCTTTTGGGAATTATTAATTACAGAGCAAAGAAAAGAATTTATTGGTGTTGTGGCGCTTTGTTTATTAGTAATGTGCCAAGTTTAAATTAAGTTTAATTTATAAAAGCAATTATTTTGGAAGTGTGACGGATCCTTTTGTAGATTATCAATGGAATGAGATGAGGCTTGATAATTTGTATTATTTGTATTTTTAAGACTATTGTCGTCATCTTTATTGTTATCTACATAACATTTTGGCTTATGTGCTCTCTGGCTTTCTTCAGGTATTTCTTGTCAAACTCAGGAACCTTCTCTTCAAACTTGGGAACCTTCTCTTCAAACTTGGAAACCTTCTCTTCAAACTTGGGAACTTTCTTGTCGAAGTTTGGAGCCTTCATGTCATAATCGGGAGCCTTCACAAAACTTTGAACGGAAACCTTTATGCAATCCAAGAAGGTTCCCAAGTTTGAAGAGAAGGTTACTGAGTTTGACAAGAAATACCTGAAGAAAGCCAGAGAGCACATCGACCAAAATGTTGTGTAGATAACAATAAATATGAGTACAATGAGGTTGAAGAGAAGGTTCCCAAGTTTGAGAAGGTTCTTGAATCTGACAGGAAATACCTGAAGCAGGTCAGAGGACACATTGTCCGAAACGTTGTTTATATAACAATAAAGATGAGGACAATAGTCCGAATAATCCAAATAATACAAATCAATGAAATGATTTATGATTTTTTCCACTTGACTTATTTTCAGTTTTCCCCTTTTAATTCAAGACTGGTTCATTGATTGGTTAATTCTAATGGCATGTCAACCCATCTAGGGTTATTTTTGGCTGAGAAATTAAGGAATCACATTCATCATACATCCATATTAACATTTTTTGTGTAGAAGTTACTTTTTTTTCCACACAGTCCTATTGAATACAAATAATGTTGGAAATTTTCTGACATATAAGGTGTGCTCTAATTCCTCGCCTAGATTTATAGACTAGCCAAGGTCACGTGAGTTATTCTTGCAACCAATCACTAGCAATACTGCGTGGCTGATAGAATACTTAAACCCCCCACATTGGTCATAATTACAACTGCGCTCATCGAAGACGGACATAGAATTGCTGGATCTTTACCAATACTCAGGAAAGACTTATATGATTACCAGAGTAACCAAAGGATTCATTATCGAAGGACTCTTTACCAAGAACTGAAAACTCTTTACCAGAGTAACCAAAGGATTCATTATCGAGGGACACTTTATCAAAGATCCAATTCCACTGGATAAGCGCTTCTGCTTTAAGGCCAAAGAATGGCCCTTAAAAAAGTAACAAATAATTTGCAAACAGATCTTTTTGATTCATAGATAAGAACCTAACAGATACTACCACTCCAAGTCAGAGTAGATCTGGGAGTAATGGCAATGAAGGAGTACTCCAAACTCCTCAGATATCCAGAATTGGAGCATCACCACCAGATACAGTTTGGTGTCATACCTAGAAAATGCATTTTGGAGGAGATATCCCTCTGCAGGGGAATACAGTCAGTGTATTCAAAGCTCTGGGACATGATTTAAAGGCCTCATGTCCTATGTACTTATAAATTTATTAGCACTTAATAAAAAAAACTGCCATTAGCTGGGGCTGTAGATTACGCTGACTGCACCTCTGCAGAGGGGTAAGAATTCCCCAAAGGGGCCACCATGCAACTCTACTTTGGCCCTTATTTAGGCTAGATAGGCGGTCAGAGAGGCCCCTCACAATCAATCAGCTGGTCATGTCAAGCCCTAGCAATTATATGATTGCCCCAACCATATTCTTCAAATTGTTCTAATGACAGACTCCCACCATTTTTATCATATAGGTGTTAGAAAGTGGTAGCAGAGGGTCAACCAATAGTATTTATTAATACACATGAGGTTAATGAAAATTATTTCTATGAATTCATTAACACATATAAAATTAATGAAAAGTATTTCTTAAATAAATCATATGTATATAAAAAAAAAAAATTGGCATTAAATAACCCACAAGTGTTCATACACCATTAACAAAACAACCAACCAACTTGACAAAAAAATGATGTTTTTCATCACAGTGAAATTCTGGTGTATACACAATTTCAATTTATTGCAGGATTTAACTTACAGAGAAGAATGTGGTAGAAAACATTCTTTGGATAATGGATACATTTTGGGGTGTGTTTAAGAATTGGTTTCGGGGGACATAAGCAACAACACCCTAAATGCTTACTATGGTTCACAAAACTGAAAATTGAACTCAAAATAAACCGATCTGACTCTGGTAACCTTGGGTATGTAGTTGTTATTGCTGAAATCAAATCTAAGGGAGGAAACCAAATCTAAGAAAAAAAAAAAAATAACAGTGACACATAAAAAAAAACTCAACTACAAGCCATGACCAAGATTATTTCCTGCTTCAGTGGACCAGCTTGATTTCAGTCATAACCCAGTTCGGTTTACAGTCACTCTCACACTGTTAAACTTAAAAATCCCCTTCAATAGTATCCATTTCCCAACCAACAGCAAACAGATTAATGAAAACACAAATCTTTATATAAAATTTTAAAAAATTGGCAGAGTGGCCTACTGTCGGTATTAGTCAAACAGTGAGGGAGTCTATCCCCGTTTTGCTAGCACTAGACCAAGGAGATTGCTTTGTGGAGCGCCACACCTCTCTGACTGCCTGTCTAGCCTAAATAAGGATCTAAGTGGAGTGTTGCATGTCATAGACTGCTCATCCACCAGGATCCCATCCTTAAGCATCACAGGTCACCACCCACGGCCAACAAGCGGCCCCATTGCGGGGGAGGGATCTTACTCCTCTGCAGAGGTGCAGTCGGTGTATGCTAAAGTCCCATCTGATAGGGCTAAATTTGTTTTGCTGTATTCCAATCAAAAGTATTCTTCCTCTATTGTGAATAAACATCAGAATATTAATAAAATTAACATTTCCTTGTGAAGTATTGATTACTTCTAATTTAAATTATAATTACAAGCATATTGATATCTTTTAGCAAAAGGGCATATAATTCTGACACACTCTTATTCACATTTACAATTCAATCTGTTCAATAGAAGTGAAATTTGAACAGTGCATATAAAATACAGACTTTTGTTACCATCTTTTATAAGCCATCCCCTTTGTAATTGGGGAGAGTCTCTGTGGCATGGTGGTTTGGTTTTGGTTTTGTTTTGTTTTGGTTTTACAGCATATCAACCTCAGTGGGTCATTTAATGCCGATAAAGTTTTGAAATAAATCAATTCTTAATGGATAATACAATTTTTTTATAAATACATTTTTCTATCTAACCCATAGATGGGACACTAACAGGTACTACCACTCCGCAGAGTGGAACAGGGAGCAATAGTGATGAAGGGGTGCTCCATATTCCCCAAACCTCCAAAACTGGAACCTCACCATCAGATAGAGTTTAACATCATTCCCAGGACATGAAAACCCTCAGTCACTGCCTTCTAGCACCCATATGATAAAAAGCGTTGCAGTTTGCCATAAGGGCAATAGGGTTGGGGCAATCATATAGGTGCTAGGGCTTGACAGGACCAGCTGATTGATCGGAGAGGGCCTCTCTGACCGCCCGTCTAGCCCAAGATAGGGCCAAAGTGGAGTATTGCATGTCATGAACTGCTTATCCACCTGGGTTCTATCCTTAAGCATCACGGGTCGCCACCTACAGCCAACAGGTGGCTCCATTGGGGGAGTCTTACCCCTCTGCAGAGGTGCAGTCGGTGCATTCTAACACCCCAGTCGGCAGGGCGGGTGGCATAGTGGATAACATGCTGGACTGCAACATTCTAGTAAGCAAGTTCGAACTCCAGTTGTGCTATTACATTCACTTTCAGACTAATACCCTTGGGAAAGGTATGAACCCTCTCATCTCCCCAGCTATGGGGTAAATAGTGTTGTGACTGAGTTATCAAATAGCAACATTGAAATCTTGAAGAAAGGTTAACATAGGTTTATTACCCTTTGGTACAAAGATATAAATAAGATAGAGTCCAAAACAAAGCTCTTCAATAACAGTAATTAAAACCTCTGTAGCAAGACTAGCTACTACTCAACTACTCATCTAATACCCTCGCGTAGTCTATATTATTTATGCGTTTCGTTGGGCGAGTCCAACCTGGAAAATTAAAAATCTGTGTTGTTACTTTCTTGATGATCTCAGTGGGTGATTCTTTTGCTCAAAATGATATTCCTCTGCTACCACAGCCTCTTCACTACCTTGATCTGAATCCTAATGACTATCTTCTGTTCCCCATAATCAAAACTCCGCCCAGTGATAGCCATCTGGGAAATGTTGAGAATATGCAACTGACAGGGTCAGTTGGAGAATTTCTAATACTGTTTTCAAGAGTCACACAATAAGGAATTTATTGTGTGACTTCCCAAGGGAACTTACTTTAAAAGAAAGAGATAAAGTTTATCTGCAATTAAGTTTTTTTACACAATCTGGCCGGTTTAGCACAGTCTGTAGAGCACCTGCCTAGGAATCACATGAGTAGCACAGTTTAATCTAATCAATACTTAACATAGCTTAAAATTTGGGACCATATGACCTTTAGGCACCCCTTTTGCGATCTCGATTCATAAGTACACTTTTTCATTTACACCATCAACATCCGGTTGTTTGTTAGGGTTAAGGTTAAGGTTAGGGGTTACGGTTAGGGGTTAGTTTTATAATTAAAAAAAAACTCTAAAAATCATCTGTTAACAAACAACTGGATGTTGGCGGTGTAAATTAAAAAAATGTACTTATGAATTGAGATCGCAAAAGGGGTGCCTAAAGGTCATATGGTCCAAAATTTGTACCCAGTCATGGTTAATTGAATAAGAAAAATTTATCTCAATGGATTAAATAAAGGGTTCAGTTAAAAGTTCTGTGACGGTTCCTGATTACGACAAGATGGTTCTTGAGTACAACAAGAAACACCTGAAGAAACTTGGGAACATTCTCTCCAAACTTGGGAACTTTCTCTCCAAACTTGGGAACTATCTCTCCAAACTTGGGAACCTTTTTGTTGAAGTCGCGAGCCTTCATGTCATAATTGGGAGCCTTCACGAAACTTTGAACCAATACCTTTATGCAATCCAAGAAGGTCCCGAGTTTGAAGAGAAGGTTTCAAAGTTTGAAGAGAAGGTTTCAAAGTTTGAGAAGGTTTTTGAATCTGACAAGAAATACCTGAAAAAGGCCAAAATGTTTATATGAAAATAAAGATGAGAACAATAGTCAGAAAAATTTAGAGAATACAAAATAGAAGTTTAACTGTAATTTTTCTTTTTTTTTTACACAGTCTCATTACTTAATAGACTAGACCCATACATGTGAAATAAGTTTTTTTTTATGTGTGTGTTTGTGTGTGTGCATCACATGAGCAACTAGATATTCTAATTTTATCCATTTGTATTTTCAGATGGGGAAATTGTGGAGGTGAATATCAAGTAAATGTAAATGAAATTATTTTGTAACTGATTGATTTTTATTCCCTATATACCACATATGATCAATGCAACCAATAGATAATTATATGTCGTATGATCTCTTGGCTCCACTTGTAATGCTATTATTTTTCTGGACATGAAATGTTTTGGTAAGCTTTTTTTTCTTTTCTTTTTCTTTTTGTAGGCTCAAAATTCAATGAAGTTATTTTACTTGTATATTTAGAAAAACCAACCAAACTAAACAAGAAAGAAAATAATTTAGAGACAGTACTAAACTAATAATCTTCTCTTTCACTAATTTCTTATTTTTTTTCTAATTCTACTTATTATCATCTTTATAATTATGACCATCATTTTTAAGGTAATTTTCTAAGATGTAGCTGGAGTTTTCACTGAGAAAATAGGCTTTTATACTGGTCTACCGAATATCACACACACACACACACACACACACACACACATATATATATATATATATATATTTTAAAATAAGTGTATTTTGGCAGCATTTTTTCTTTTATACAAGTTTTGTTGAACTGTACAGACAATTCCTGTCGGACAAGTTTTTCATTGATCCGTTCCAATTTTCGGGCCATCTTTTTGGGGTCGGGGTGTAACTGGTATAACAGTCCCCCAAAGGTTTCAAAACGAGTGCTTTCGGCAATACATATATATATATACTACTTTCGGCAATATATATATACATATATATATATATACTACTTATGGCAATATATATATATATATATATATACTACTACTACTAGCTGTCCATCGTATCCAATGATGACACCACGCGAATCATTTTCCTCCAATTTAATCGGTCTCTGGTTGCGTCTTGCCAACTGCCTATGGGGATATTCAAGTCCTTCAGGTTTCTTTTAATGTTGTCTTTGTACCTGAGCTTTGGTCTACCGATTCTACGTGATCCCTCTCTCAGTTGAGAGTACAGAATCTGCTTTGGTAGTCTGTCATCCCCAAGTCTGTTTAAGGGGCCAGCCCATCTCAGGTTGTGTTTGACAAGTATTTCATGCATGCCAGAGAGTCTAGTTCTCTTCAGGATGGTCCTGTTTGAAACATGTTGCCACCACCTGACATTTAATATGCTGTGTAAGTGACGCATGTAGTAGACATGTAGTCTCCTTGAAAACTAAATGTGCCGTATACCGTGCCATAGTTCTGTACAGTGCAGAAGCCTGGACGATATACAAAGCAGATGCCCATATACATATATATATATATATATATAATATATATATATATATATATATATATGGTAGGTGGAGCTCTCTGGAGGAGGATTTCCCTGATAGCTGCTGATTATGCTTGAATTGCAAAGCTCTTCTTAAAAAACAGACTGAGTTCTCTCTGGCAGCCTTTACATATGTACATATGTATGTATTTATCAGTTAAAATTCTCTCCTGTTGGTGGGTGTGCTGATAGCACAGTGGTTAGAGACTAGTATTAAAAGAAATAATTCACAAGCATGTTCCGTGATAGAATTATACAAGGAATGGGTAAAATGAAAAAGGCCTACTTGGCAAGTGGAGTTAATATAGCCATGTAGACTTACTGTGTGGACATACCGTTCCCTTGAAAGGTTAGAGACAATGTCTGTACTGTTCAAAGGAATAATGGAAAATAGAGGATTGACAATGGGTTTCTGATTGTCATGTAACACCCTAAGTGGGCCCCTAATGAACATAAACAATTATCTTAGGGGGATGATTATTTATTGTATCCCTTCGTATCCATACATATATAAATGTAAGTGCCAAAAATTAGAAATAGCAGTAGATTGGATGTCTTCACCTGCCCCCACTGAAAGAAATGAACTTGATTAATTATGTATATAATATATATTAATATATATATAAGATTTTTGGGGGGGGGGATGTTTTTTTTTTAGAAGCATTGCTGAATAAAGTATATATATTAAATATTTTATATTTTTGCTTGAAGGCAATTACAATGCGAATATCGCATAAATTCGATAATTATAGAAGATAACAATGACAAGTGAATTTCGCAAAGAATTACTCGGTGTGTAGAATATCGTACAGACTGTTTCAACTTTATTAAGTCTCATCAGCGATATAGTATATATCACTGATGAGACTTAATAAAGTTGAAACAGTCTGTACGATATTCTACACACCGAGTAATTCTTTGCGAAATTCACTTGTCATTGTTATCTTCTATAATTATCGAATTTATGCGATATTCGCATTGTAATTGCCTTCAAGCAAAAATATAAAATATCTAATATATATAATATATATATGCATTATCAAGCCTCATCTAAAAAATTCAGACAAATAGAATATTCACATTCAAGTGGCCGTACAGCTGCATTTTTTGAGACAGCATGTAGCATTCTTGTACAGTTCCCATCTAGCTTTTTTTCCCAGGCATTTCGTTAGAGTCTAGGTGGTGCAGCCATACAGTAGTACTGATACGGCAATTAACAATTAACAATTTATTAACAATAAAACAGGGAGACGATCCTCTCTTTGCTAGCGTTAGACCAGGGAGATTGTTTTTTTTTCTGAGGTGAAGCACCACACCTACCATCAGCTCCTCACCTTACCACACATATCAGATTACTCAAGCTGTGCTACTCAAATGCTGAGTTGGCGGGGACAGGTATTGAACCCAGAACCTTGCGATTCCCAGGTGGATACTTGACCGACTAAGCTAAACTTGCCCCTAAACAATGTAAAGTAAGTAAATAAAGTCGTTGGGGTGGCTTAAAGTCAGTATCAGCCAATCAGTGAGGGAGTCTATCTCCTTTTCACTAATGCTAGACCAATGAAATTGTTTTTGCGTCTGAGGTGGAGCACTACACCTACCATCAGCTCCTTAACTTTACCGCACAGATTCCTGTGCTATTCATACGCTGAGTTGGCAAGGGCTGGTATCGAACTAGGAACCTTGTGGTTTCTAACCAAACGCTTAGCTCAGTCGGTAGAGCGTTCAACGTATGAGTAGCACAGAGATCTGTGCGGTAAAGTAAGGAGGTGATGGTAGGTGTGGCGCTCCACCTCAGATGCAAAAACAATCTCCTTGGTCTAGTGCTAGTGAAAAGGGGATAGACACCCTCGCTGATTGGCTGATACCGACTTTAGACCACCCTAAACAATGTAAGTAAAGTAAAGTCGACGGGGCGGCCTAAAGTCGGTATCAGCCAGTCAGCGAGGGAGTCTATCCCCTTTTCAATAGCACTAGACCAAGGAGATTGTTTTAGCATCTGAGGTGGAGCACCAAACCTACCATCAGCTCCTTACTTTACCGCACAGATCCCTGTGCTACTCATACGCTGAGTTGGCAGGGACCGGTATCGAACTAGGAACCTCGTGGTTTCTAGCCGAACGCTCTTGTGCTCATTGAAGATGTTAATCTATAATTTATAAACATATGAGAATATGTTGAAAAATATATTTCCTATAAGATGTTTATAAAGATGCTGTAGGAAGTTATTGTTCTGGTCAATAATCCTCTTTCTGTTCCTAAGAAATGATTGGATTATTGAATAGAAGTTATAAAATCAAGATTAAAGTATAAATCTGGATATGGGTTTTTTGCCATATTGTAAAATGTCCCATGATATGCCTGCGCTGGCTTGGTCATGTCAGGAGGCCGCATCCCCGAAGACTTACTGTATGGCGAATTAGTAGAAGGCAGCCGACCGGTAGGGAGACCACGCCTACACTTTAAAGATGTCTGCAAGAAGGACATGAAGACATGCCACATCAATACCAACACATGGGAGGATGGTGCAGAAAACTGAGTTGCCTGGTGCCTCCTTGTGAAACAAGAGACGAAAAGGAGTGAAAAATAGAGGAAAGAAGCTGCCACAGAAAAGAGAGCCAGAAGGAAGGAGAGACAATAGCAACTCCAGAAAGCATCACTGTTTGTTTGTAGTCACTGCACCAGAGATTGCCATTCAAAAATTGGCCTGTGTCAGCCACTCGTGCAGATGCAGTTAAAAAAAGAAAAAATTTGTGGACACTACACCTTCGTCTTTAGCAGATGGAAGCATGCCAACATAAAATCAAGACTAAAGTATAAATCTGGATATGGGTTTTGTCATATTGTAAAATATCCCATGATATGTCTCCAAAACATTTATGGATTGATGTAGTTAGGTAAATCATACTAAAGCTTTGGAGGCATGTGGTGTAATGGTTATGTAGCGTTAGTTTGTATTTGCCTGGTGGAGTTGTCTGCCCCTTTTAGTTTGCGGGTGCCCGCTAGGGCACCATAGTATTTAAGCGCCGGGTTCAAACCCTTTCACTCTCTTTTTCCTGTTTCAGTAACTACGAGCCACATGGGGTAGATTTTATCTAACCCCTCTCGTTGGGGCTCCGCCCCCCTTACATTACTGTAAGTTCTTTACAGCATGGACTATCGCTAGTCTCATGTCTGTACTCTTTTATGTTATAATGTACCATTCATGAATGTGTCTTTATCTTTATTTGTGTACCCCTTTTTATATGTACTCTTATATATGTACTGTGTATCTTCATATCCATGTGCTGTTTATATTAAATGTTTTGTCCGTTAACCTTCGTCGGAGTTATTTGTATGCAAAGTATCTAATAACTTTAAACCTTCCTTACAGTTAGAATTGTAGGAAATGGACTCGTTGATCCGAGTTCAAATCCTGGACAAGGCTGTTTGCATTTCCCATAGCACTAATTCCCTCGGAAAAGGTATGCGTCCAACTACTCTCCCTCCAGTTATGGGTTAATAGTAGGGCAGACTGGGCTCTTTAATATTGGCTAGGTAACCAGTCTAGAAGAAGGAAAACTTTGAATTCAAAGCTGTTAAATTCATTTAAGAAACTGACCTTGTTTCTGCTCATACAGAGATGTTGGTAAATATATATACTAAAGCTTCTTATTTGATCATAGCCAGTGACTAAAGTGTACAGAAAGTTGTGAGTTCAAATCACATAGAGGTCACTAATTATACGAATAGTGGGTATTAGTTTATAACCAACACTAAGTCCATATAATACAATAGTGCATACATAGATTAACATTGAACATTCAGTAAGGAAAGACAGACAACTAATTCTCATGAACAGTGCACATATGAATATTTAACAAACATAACATGTAATAACAAATAATAGAATAAATATGTAAGGATTAAGCCTAGCGGTTGTAAGATTCAAAGTGATAATACTTGAAGAGTAAAACTCCGACAAAGGTTGATAGACAAAACATTTTATATACAGCACAGAATAAACAGGGTACATAATACATAGGTGTACATAAACATACATACAAAAGTAGTATAAATACATATACAAGAGTAGAGATAATGACACATTCATGAATGGTAAAATACAAGATATTTAGGTATCAAAGAGATACCTAAATGTACATAAAAACGTAGTTACGGATACATGACTAAAGGATAGTCATATATCGTAAAAGAGACTTACTAGCAGTGAGTGGCCAGTGTTAAGGGCCGAAGCCCCAACAAGAAGAGGGTAGACAGAGTCTAACCCATAGTGGTGTCTCGTAGGTCAGCAGGCAAAAACGAGAAAAGAGAGAGAGACGTTCAAATCAGCCGCTTAAATATCAAAGGCCCCTAGCGGGAACCAGCGAAACTAAACGGGCAGACAACTCTCCAGGCAAATACGAAAATAACGCCACAAATATATACCAAACAACTTAATTGCACAATATGTTCCATGAACAAACAGCAGAAAGACTTACAGTGTTTTCTATGATTTTCATGGTGAGGTATAATAAAAGGCAAGAAAGCTGAAGACTAATTGTTTCTATTCTGCTCTATGAACAGAGCAAATATGTCCTTTTTGCTCAATGAGCGAGGACCAAAATGTGATAGGTGTTGTCTTTTTGAAGAAAGGGGATAAAAGAGAAAGTTTCAAGGGGCTGAATTGTCATATGACCAACATACACATGACGTCGAAGCCATACCCACCATCCAAGGGAAGACAATTATATTTGTCTCCCTAGAGTACCTTTTACTAAAGGTATAATTCCTGATAAGTTATAAAATCATGGGGAAGTGCTAGAAAAAATCCTTATCTCTGTATAGCAGATTCAAATGCAGTCAGAATTCAAATATAACAATTATTGTCATTTTCCCTCTACTGTCAAAATATACAGAGTCATTATATAAAATGAATAAATATTGTAATCTGATATATTGGTTTAGTAAATTCTACCTGTGATATA
This sequence comes from Doryteuthis pealeii, assembly GCA_023376005.1. Lineage (NCBI taxonomy): Eukaryota > Metazoa > Mollusca > Cephalopoda > Myopsida > Loliginidae > Doryteuthis > Doryteuthis pealeii. The sequence goes on from CM042148.1 coordinate 77,852,113, forward strand.
ATGGGTTACATAAACAGCTTATTATTAAAGGTCACATATTATTTACATGTAGATGATGAAACAATCAGCACAAGAAACATGTTTGAAGCAAGAAAATTTGGTCAAAATGACTCTAAGGTTTAATAATCAGGATTTGCAAAAAAAAATGTTTTCATTTTCTGATATCTAAGTAATTTACTAAGCTTATCTTAGTTATCTTAGTTGTGGCCGTATTTTTTTTTGTAGGGTGCTGCTTCCAGAATTTGATCAGGACATCATAATAGATCCTTGTTTAGTTCCCATCTAGATTTTTCTCTAAGTGTTTTGTTAGAGTCCAAGTGGTGCAGCCATACAGTAGCAGTGACATGGCCACACCTTGGAAGAATTCTCTCTTTATCAGAGAGATCAGATTTCCATTTGATCCAGCACTGAGTACAAGATAAACAAATAATTTTTTTAAAAAGAGGAAAGGAGAAAAGGAAAAAAAGGGAGGTGAAAAACAAATCTTATTATAATGGAGATTGTGAGTTTTTCTATCTGTAACCAAAACTATATTACTACTCAAGTGACAATTTCCTTAATTATTTATGTCACATTCTCCATGATTATCATTTTATCTTAAACCTCAATTATTAATAAAATTGTTTTACATTATTAATACTGTTGACCATATCTACATACTGATAACATTCAATTGTATTTATATACAATAAAATAGCGGTTTACAATGTGAAGGGGAAGGCTAATTTGCATATTGATATTAAAATTTGATTTTAATAAATATGTGTTTGGTATTATTGAATTTTAATTGTTTGGTTTTATCTTAATGAATATAAGCAAACATTTCTTCAATAAATCTTAAAAGAAATCCATTAACAAGAAGAAATAACTGTAATTTTATTCTTTACTTCCCATTTTAACTAAATAGTTAAATTAGAAAAAATTAGCAATGAAAGACAGAAGTGATGGATGAGTAAGTTTCAGTTGTTCTATGTTTCAAATCTTTTTATCTGCATTCTTATTTAGTTTCATTAGCCTTTCTAATTTGATATAATATTTTATTGCATTAAAACTTAAATACTTGCACCCGGAGGGTGCATATATTTGCTAGTGAAAATAATGGAAGACTAAAATTGATGATATTTCTCTGAATTTTTTAGATGAGGCTTGATAATTAGTATTATTTGTATTATCCAATTGGACACATAGCCTAATGGATAAAGGAGTTAGGTTAAGACAGTTCTAAGTGACAGTTATCTCTAGACTGCAGGTTCAATCCTGGTCAGGGGTAGCAGTAACATAGAATAATAATTAACACAGCTTAACACCTGTACCCCAGCTATGGTTAACGGAATGTAGACAGGGTACCCCCATTGACTGAATAAAGGGTTAGGTTCAAAGTTCTGTGAATGCTCCTGATTATGACAAGAAGGTTCCCTATTACCACAAGCAGGTTCCCGAGTCTGACAAGGTTCCCGAATCCGACAAGAAATACCTGAAGAAGGCCGGAGGGTACATCGGCAGAAACATAGTACAAATAACAATGAAGATGAGGACAATAGTCCAAATAATACAAATAATACTAAAATTGATGATAATTATTTCTAGGTTATTGCTTGCACATTGTGGAGGGACTCTTTTAACTTTAATATAAAAAAGAGAATTTTGAAATATCATGTATCATAGTTGTCTGGCATAAAAAAAGGACATGTTGCACAGGTGACAATATAGTAACATAGTTGGCAACAGCTTACAGTGGTATCATTTGTCTGAATTTTTAAAATGAGGCTTGGTTTGTATAATTTTGATTTTTCGGACAGTTGTCCTCATCTTTATTGTGGTATGTATAAAGGAAATGTGTTTATACATACCGCAATAAAGATAAGGACAACAGTAAAAAAAATCAAAATTATAAGCTTATAGTAAGTATCATGGGGAACTTGATGGGGCTTGATGTGTATAATTTTGATTTTTTGGACAATTGTCCTCATCTTTATTGTGGTATGTATAAAGGAAATTTTGTGTTTATACATACCGAAAATAAAGATGAGGAGAACAGTCCGAAAAATCAAAATTATAAGCTTATAGTGGATATCATCATGGGGAACTAAGAAGCAAAACAAATATTCACATTTTATATTATTTTGATTTTTCAGACTGTTGTCCACATCTTTATTGTTATATAAGGTGCAGATATTGAATAGTCCTTGTATCATTAAAAATATTACAATTATTACATGTTTTAATCAAGCTGAGTTAGGTTGTATTATTTACATTTTTTTAAATTATTTTTTATATACACAATTTATTCCATGTATATATTTATGTTATTTTCGCCCATAGTCAGGATTGAAACTACAACCCACAGATGATTTTCACTTGGAACTGTACCAACTAAATCCTTATATCCATTGCGCCATGTATCCATGGATGCATGGTGCAACTGATATAAGGGTTGAGTTAATACAACTTAACACTAATACTCGGTCATTTCACAGAGCGCTTATACCCTTGGAAAAGGTATGAATTAAACTACTCTCCCTCCAATTATGGGTAAATAGTAGGGGAGACTGAGCTCTTTAACCGTGGCTAGGTAACCAGTCTAGGAGAAAGAAAACTCTGAATTCAAAAGTGTTAAACTCCACTTAAGAAATTGATCTTGTGTTGCATCCTGCTCATGCAGAGGGGTTGGTAAATATATATACATATACCTGGTTATGGTTAACAGAATGAGAACAATCTACTCCAATGGACTGAATAAAGGGTTTGGTTCGAAGTTCCATGAAGGCTCCCGATAATGATATGAAGGCTCCCTAGTTCGACAAGAAACACCTGATGAAGGCCGGTGGGCACATTGGCCAAAATGTTGCGTAAATAACAATAAGATGAAGACAACAGTCTGAAAAATCTAAATAATACAAATTATCAAGCCTCATCTCAAAAATTCAAATAATAAGCTGAGTTAAATGAGTTCTGGCACAAGGCCATGTACATGAGAACTATCATTACCTGAACTCATCCTGTTGGCGAGGCTTAGAATATGCTGATTGTATCCCTTGCAGAATGGCAAAACTCCGCTCTCCAAAAAAAAGGGGGTGTCTTGGGTATGACATTCTACTTATAGTGATATGATAAGAAGCGAGCCGGAAGTTAATGCACTGAAAGCAGAAATGAATGACAAAAGTAAGCAATCTGCACATAGGATCAGTGCAGATAGAAAGCAAAAATAGAAATAATAAAAATGATAATTTTGGACTAATCAGAGGCCTTCGCACCTAAAAAGAAGTTTTCAAAAAAGACCGAATCTGGAGCCTAGGTAAAACTTATTTAAAGGAAGGTTTTCGAAGAGAAGTTGAGAAACACCAACTTATGCCTGAATACTCCACGTCATTTAACTTAAAACTATTTGCCTGCTACTAAGGTACAACTTATTTTACCCTCTCTGAAATTTCCACTGCTGATTAGACATTATACTCTTTCTTTACTCTTTCTTCCTCTATTGGACTGAACTCAACTCTTTCTTCCTCTACATTACTGAACTTTTAAAAAAGCATATTCTGCTGGACCTTGAACAGTACATTTTGACTACTGTAATTTATTTGTTTTAATACACATATTACTCATTAAATTTATGAGTTATTTGTTTTTCTGTCTTTATATATGTGACCTTATTGTGTGTTTCTTGTAATTACAAAAATATATCTTATTATAATGGAGATGGTGTGTTTTTCTGTCTGTAACCGAAACTATATCACTATTCAAGTAACAATTCCCTTAGTTATTTACGTCACATTCTACATGATTTTATTTTTATTTAAACCTCAATTATTAATAAAATTGTTTTACATTAATAATACTGTTTGTAATATCTACATACTAATAACATACAATTGTATTTATATATACAACAAAATAGCAGTTTACAGTGTGAATGGGAAGGCTAATTTGCATATTGATATTAAAAATCTGATTTTAATAAATATGTGCTTAGTATTACTGATTTCTAATTGTTTTGTTTTATCTTAATGAATATGAGAAATAATCTCGGGATAAATCTTTAAAAAATCCATTAACAAGAAAAAATAACTGTAATTTTATTCTTTACTTCCTATTTTAACTAAATAGTTAAATTAGGAAAATGTAGCAATGAAAGACGGGAGTGAGGGAAGAGTAAGTTTCAGTTGTTCTATTTTTTTTATTATACCCTCCTCAGTTTCAAATATTTTTATCTGCTTTCTTATTTAGTTTCATTAGCATTTCTAATTTGATACAATATTTTATTACATTACAACTTAAATACTTGCACCCGGCGGAGGGTGAATATATTTGCTAGTATATATAACTTCACTCAAGGCAACCACCATATACTCAATCTGGTGGTAAGGCTTCAGTTGTGAAGATCTGGAGAGTGTGGAGTACTCCTTTATTGCCATTACTCCCTAGTTTACTTTAACCAAGAGTAGTAGTTTGGTTTGGTTTGTTTTGTTTTACGGCATATCAACCTCAGTGGGTCATTTAATGCCGATAAAGTTTTGAAATAAATCAATTCTTAATGGATAATACAATTTTGTTTATAAATACATTTTTCTATTTAACCCATAGATGGGACCCTAACAGGTACTACCACTCCGGGTCAGAGTGGACCAGGGAGCAATGGTGATGAAGGGGTGCTCCACATTCCCCAAACCTCCAAAACTGGAACCTCACCATCAGATAGAGTGTAACGTTATCCCCAGGACATGTAGACCCGCAGCCACCGCCTTCTAGCACCCATATGATAAAAAGGGATTGGGGCTTGCCATAAGGGCAATAGGGTTGGGAAAATCATATAGGTGCTAGGGCTTGATGTGACCAGCCGATTGATCAGAGGGGCCTCTCTGACTGCCCGTTTAGCCCAAGATAGGGCCAAAGTGGAGTATTGCATGTCATGAACTGCTCATCCACCTGGGCTCTATCCTTAAGTATCACGGGTCACCACCCACGGCCAACAGGTGGCCCGATTGGGGGAGTCTTACCCCTCTGCAGAGGTGCATTCTAACACCCAGCCGACAGGGCGGAAGAGTAGTAGTACCTATTAGGGTTTCATGTATGGGTCAAATATGTCTTCAAATTTCTTGTATTCGATAGGAATACTTTATATCACATAACTGTGTTACCAAAAAACTCTTAAGAAACTACACAAAAAAAAATGTAAATATAAATATACAATATACGCAATTCCCTAACCTCCAGACAAAATAACCCCAGATGGGTTGCATATGTGCTGGAAGGTGGTGGGCGAGGATCTTAGTGTCCTGGGTCTTAGTGTTCTGGGTATGACGTTAAACTCTATTTGATGGGGAAGTTCGAATTCTGGAGCTCTGGGAAATGTGGAGTACCCCTTCATCACCATTACTCCCAAGTCCACCCTGATCCAGAGTGGTAATACCTGTTAGAGTCCCATCTATGAGTTAAATCGAAAAAATGAGTTTACAGTAAATGTGTTAAAAAAATTGAGTTTAAGAAAAATTGAATACCCAACAAGAATGAGGAAAACTAAACATCTTCGGCACAAAATAACCCAAGAAGGGTTGACATTCTGTAAAATCCAACCAACCAATCCAGATGGGTTGATATGTCATTAAAATCAATTAATTTAATTAGTAACTGTTCAGATCAGTTATTTTGAAAAAAAAAAATTTTTAATATAAAATAAGACATTTTTTTCCTTTTTTTAAAATAGTATAAATATTTAAAAAATGTTTTCCTCACTTTTATAGCTAGTATACTTGTTAAGTATGCTTAAAGTACAAAGTAGTATAACTAGCCTAATATTCGATGTAGCACCTTCGAATACTTAACCAACAGCCTTTCCACTATTAAGTCATCATATCCATCACGATGAGTGCGTTTGGATTATGTCATTATTATTGGAAATCTTGCCACTACTACACTGACCGTTTGCAAGATGATATCTCTTGCTTAAGTTTGAAACCAGAATTATTCTTACACCCAGGTAAATGCGTGTTAACGAGTATCACCAACCATGTCACAAGAGTTAAAAGATAATAGTCTTATCCTCTACCACTGAGCCTATTTACAAATACAGCATTTTCCCCCCCTTCTTCTGCCACCTGATCATTTCGCTCAGCTGGTCGTGATGACAATGATGTAGACCCCCGCCCTACACATACGCACGCACATCACCCAGCCTGCTATCCCAATCCCCACCAACCACGAATTAGCCTTTCCTCCTACTCTTGCCCTCTCACTCCCTTTTCCGCAGCACACGCTATCCCATGATGCCACGCCGTTGCTGCTACTTCCGTCTGCAGCAGCAGTGACGGAGGAGGAGGTACAACCAAACCACGGCACGGAGACTACATGTACAAAGCTGGCAGTAAGTAACGCTTTTAATATTTTTTTTTCTAATTCGACTGCATGTTTTTCTGATGTCCAACGCGGTTTCCAGTGAGATAAATCCGCAATCTTCTTTCTCTTCGTCCAAAATTAAATGAAATGGGTGCATTCTTTAGCACATGGATGAAGACATTTTGCTCATTTGTAATAATATCGGCTGATATGATTAGCAGAACCATAACCTGATTTTTTGAAGGACTATTCCGTTCAACCGTTAATCTGGATTACTAAATGAACGCAAGAGAATTGCTTTATCCTTAATAAATAACGAACATTTTGAAATTCTGTTTGATATTAGAAACCATGTTTTATCTCTTTTTCATTTTTGATTGTGACAATAATAACATTATTGAATGAGTTTATTAAAATAGATTCTCTGTTCTGGATATATTTTAATAAAATCTTTACTTGGGTGCTACTTCAGTTTTTGTTATTCTGTGTGTATAAAGAATACTGGAATAAAGGAATGATAGCTAATGATCGAATCCACCAACTCTTGATATGTCTGTCTGGAGGCGGCTTGGTTGAGAGAGTGAAGTGAGGTCGATAATAAAATTTGGAATAATTATTATGGGCGCCGTTTGAGCATTTTTTTCACTTGCTTATCTGGAAGTTTAAGGGTAAATACAACTTCCCTGTGATACGTGGATTGTTGTCTTCGCCCCTGATTTTGTAAAATAGGCAATTTTTGGTTAGTAAATAAAAACCACTCTCTTTTTCTTAGTTATCGTGATGGTGGTCGGGCCCGGTTCTGTCAAAAGGCGACAGACTTATTTTCTCTTAAAACATGACACACGTTCACCTATATTAAGTTACTATTAATTACCAGTTTGATAAGTCATAAAGCGATAGTTTTATCTTTTTTTTTTATGTATTAAATGCTATTTCGAAATTAAGACAAGGCAACTACAAAAACAAATATTCTTGTTAGTAACAACTTAACCTCCTCCTCACCTCATCATCTATTTCTTTCTTTTATGATTTTTTGAATTGCCGCATTTTTATTTCTAGCTTACAAAAATAATTAAAGCTTACAAAAATATATTTATTTTATTACTTACGTATAGATTCTCTTTATTTTAATATATATAGATTTACGTGGGTTCGGTGGCTTCATTGTTTTGTTTAAAAAAAAAAATCAAATGTTGAGTCAGTTGTTTTGTCTGTAAATTTTAAATCACTCGGTGAAATTGATCACCTTGTCAAAATGAAAAAGCAGTTTAGGTATTGTCGTCAGCTGTTTTTTTTTTTTTTTTAATAATTCTAATAGATTAAATAAATTAATCAACATGGATAGTAGAAATATTTTAATTGACTATAAATAAATAAATAAATAAATAAAATAAAGTTTTTATTTTCGACTGAGTAAAACGGGGAATATTTTAATTCTGGGCCTTGTATTGGATTATTGAATAAAATCTCAGAAGAAAATAAATAACTGAGTTGGTAATTTTCAACTGTTAAAATGAATGAATTAAGAGAAGGATTTTATAAATTAATCAATGTGGGTGGAGATTTTGAACTCAGAATTATGAATAGGAAGAAGCAGGGACATTTGTTGCAATGACAAAATTGGATCCTACGAAACGTCCCGACTCTTGAGAATCTCTAAAATGTTTCTATTTTTTTTGTTTCTTTTGAAGCTAAAAATAGGAAATGCTTCAGAGTTTGTTATGTAATAATATTTGTCCTTCTGGTGCACCGTAGTTTTATTCTGTCTTAAAGATGTTATAGTAACAAAAAAGAATGGTATCAAATTGAAATGAATATTCTTATTTGGTGGAGGCGGATTAAAATTTATTACACATCGTTATAAACAAAGTGACTTTTGTCAGATGAGGAGAGCATCTTTTTTTTCTTAACCTTTTACACGCAATTTGCAATAGAATCTTAATTTTTATTTATTAAGCGTTTCCGTAGTTTTGTAATATTTTTGTGATCTCATTTCTCTTGATTGGTGATAACATTAATTATTTTTCACTATTATTTTTTCTCTTCACTATTACATATTTCCCCACAAATAATATAAATAAATAATCTAATATTTATATGGTGGCACATTTTTATGCTTTCTTCAAAGCTAATGATAAGGAAGAGAAATTAAAAGTCCAAGTGAACTGTTTATTATTTTCTCATTCATTTTTATTTTTTTATTTTTTTTATTTTTCCTTTTCTCCTAATTTTTCTTTTTAAGGAAAGATAAGATTATGAGGGGAAGATGTTTTTGTATTTTCTTTTTGCACTTCAGATACATCATTATTATTTATTTTTTTAATTTTATTTCTTTATTTTTTTGTCTGCCTAATGTTAGCTCCAACTTAGATTTGTTTTAAATTCCATACGGAAAATAAATAACTATTACTCTTTTTTTTTTCCTCGTTGTTCTAAGAAGTTTAGAAGCTTGAAAATAGGTTTCGACTAAAATGTGATATGGTTTTCAGAGAAGAAGAAAGAAAAAAAAATCTTTCTTTCACTTTCATGACTGCTGTTGGTTTTGGTCCTTATATTATTAAAAAAATTCATTGTGCTGTTTTGTTAGGTACCCACTACTCGACTGTCAGTGTCAGTCGCTTCTCTCTTTTAGTAGTCGTGAATTTTTTCGTGTTTTCATCCTACCTAGCTTTTGTAAGGTGCTGACAGACCCACAGATGTGTGGGCGTGTGTGTATATATATATATAGAGTTATGGTATAGGGGGAACACATATCAGATTTGATGTGTATGTGTGTTGGTACTAAAATAATCCGTTCCACTGTCTGTTGAATGAAAATGCTGCTACTATTGTGTGCACTAAGTCGGGGACCAACTTATTCCTTGTCATGCCTATCGAAAGGTCAAGGTTTTAAAGAGGAATAACGACTCTCTTACTTAATTGATTCAGCCTTCAACTGAATCAGACATTTAATTTTTGTGTAATTTTTCTGTCAGAAGCTGACTTAGTTTTTTCTTTTTTTAAAAAAGTTAACCACTTGCTATTTTGTTCTTGGTATAGTGTTTCGCCATCTTGTATTTAACCAAACTAGTTTTTATCATTAACTTTCAATTTTATATTTCATTGTCTTCCTCATGTACAGTCATTTAAGGTTTGAATAAAAGGAGGAACTGATTTTCTTATAGACGCAACTTCTTCAGGCGTATAACCGTCGATCCATAAAAAAAAGACAGGTGATCCAGAATTGTAACCCTTCTTGTGATAACCAGTTTTCTTCAGGTGCCCATGACAAGGTACTCACGTTTTATGTGAAATTAAAACAAAAACAACAAACCTTACTAAATATACTGATTTTTTTTCTTCATTCAAAAGTGGACTAGATAATATTTCTAATTATGAAATTTTGATATTCGTGGTGTTCCATTATTCTGCAAAATACAATTTTTTTTCTCTTGATTTTGGAAAATTGTAGTTTAAAAAAAATTGAATTTTGACTGGAAAGGAAAAGGATTGATTTTTACATAAACGTTGAAATAATCAATACATTTAAAGTTATACAACTGAATGAATGACATTTTTCTCTTTTGTTTGTTTTTTGCTTGTTTAAGTTGAATATTTTTTTATCAGTACATTTCTTAAAAGTTGAACAAAAACTCAGCTATTGTAAAATAGTTGATAAGGATCAATTTTGTCTGTATAATTTTTTCTTCTAAAGAAAGGCTCCAGTAGTGTTAAACAGGTTATTGTTTTTCTGAAAAGCTCGTTGCAGAACATTTAAAGGTTTTGTGAAGGACATCATTGACTTGTCTTTTTTTTTCTCTCCCAAGAACTAGGGGTGATTTCACCCATTCATCACTGGACCCATGAAATTTATACTGTGACTTTCTTTGTAAAAACGTTAGAATTAGGAATTTTTTTTTTCAGTAATACTGAATTAAGTTTATTTTATAATTTCAATTTGTGGTCTAATTTGAAAAAAAAAATTTTTTTCAGTTTAATTTGGCGTTGGAAAGATTTTCATCGTATCATCATAGTTTAATATCACAGTAGCAACTGATTAATATTTGTTTATTTTATTTTATTTTAAAAATCTAGTTGGTAAAAAAATAAACACCTTTTTTTTTGTTTGTTTGTTGTGAACATGCCAACAACAATTATCTTAAAAAGCTTAGAAGAAACAAAATGACACTTCTGTTTTCTGTATATATCTTTGTCTATCTACATTTCAACGATTCTGTAGAGAAGTATTTCGTGTGTGATGTACAAGGAAACTTTTTTTTTTAAATTTGGAAACAATAGATATGCTGTCATCAAACTACCAAAAATAATAACAGAAAAACATCTTAGTTTTATTATATTAAAGATAAGTAAATTTAAAAGTTAAACAAAAAGCTTTAGATAAGTCTGTTTTTTTTAAATTAGATTCCAATAAAGTATGTATTATTGAATAATGCATACTTTCCATCTTTGGCATTCTCTGGAAATTCAGTTTGGGGTTGTTTTGATGTATATTACCAAAAAAGAGTTCTGAATTTCAAATTTAGATCTTTTTTATTTTTTATTTTTATTTTTTAGTTAATCGAAAATACCGACGTTAATTAAACTTCATCAATTATAATTATTTCAATTATATATTTTCAATTTTTATTAAAAAAATATATTTATTTTTTGACATTGGTTTATCATAAATTCAATAAATTATATCTACTTGCACTGCATTTCCATTTATTTATTTACTGAACTGAACTTTATAGATTAAAAAAATTGAATGTTCAAGATATTTGATTAATTACTTTTAATTTTGGTCTAGATGGGAGTTGATTTTAAAATGTAAACCCCATTTGACGACATGGGAATATTTGTTGAATGTAGTTAAAGTGTAAATTCCGAAATAAACTGAAAAACACAATTCAATTAATTAGTCCATATTTTGTTTGGTATTGGCAAGAAAGAACACAATGAATTCTTGAACAATAAATGATTGTGTAACAAATTTAAAAAATGTATTTTCTTTACTGTGAGGAATTTTGAAAGAAATTTAAAAAATAATTTTACATTGCTTTTATTAGATTTTAATAATGGCGTTTTAGGCCACAAACTCCGTTTTTTAAAAAAATTTTTTTTATCCCATTCCTTAGCGTCCAAGCTCGTTGAGATAACGGGGGAATTTTCCGAAGTACCCCGTCGTAACCAAGATTTTAGGATAACAGTGAATATTCTGGCATGTCTATGGTAAAAGATAAATTCTTTTCCAAAAAACATTTTATTCACTCCTCGTTGTTATTTCTCTCTCTCTCTCTCTCTCTCTCTATCTATCTATCTATCTATCTATCTATCTAAGATAAATACATTTTAAACTAAATTTAGCAAATTTCACAATCATTGAGTGCTTTGTTTATTATTTATTTACACTTAGGTTTTTATCTCTGTCACATGTGGGGAGAGGTACTTGGACTTGCATGTACTACTTATACTGTTGATTGCAATCTGATTCTAAAATCCCCTGTCTAGCTATATCCTTGGCAACTGACTTCAGTGCCAGTAAACTATACTCTTTTATAGCACTGAAGAGAACTTGCATATCAGATCTTGATAGGAAGATCAAGTTTTACCTGTTCCTCTCTGTGTGAACATGCATGCACATACACACTTGATTCTTAGAGTGTTTCTATAAAAATGACAACAAATAACTGTCATATGATAATGGTATAAGCAGCAGTGTAACTGGGCTATGACAATAATGCTACAGGCTTAGCATATGGAATGCAGCAGAAATAGCAAAAAAACAATTGTTATAAATATGAACACTGCCATCTGGCAAAATATCCAGAGTTTCATTTTTGGACATGAGAATTGTATAAGCCTGTGGACATAAACTACAAATGGTTCAGGAACCTTTTAAAATAGTTGTGGTGATAGCAGCACATTGTTATTTTCATTGTCAAGGTGAATAATGCGTTTGTGTTATTGTATAATCCTTCACTCTGATCATATAAACTCATCATATAATTGTATTAAAATTCTTAAGTTACTTTTATGTGAATTTATATGTTAAGTGTTTATATAAGACTGATTTCAACTTTACAATGATATATAATTTTGGATGCTCTTACTATTTACAGAAATAATATATTCATGTATGACCAGAATTTGGTCTTTGGATAATGAATTTGTAGAGAATTGAAAGAAAATGTGAGGTGCTACCCATTCAAGGAACTTAAGGCATGAAATGGCTCCCCTAAAGAAAGGTTTATACAAAGTAAGATATACTGTTTGATGTAAAGGAAATGGTGGGTAAGCTCTTAGAACTGAATGGTACCATTTTGTGTATATGTATTTACCCAACCACTCTGTCATAGTCATTTTAAAGTGGAGTACAGCTGGTTTAAAATCAGTTTTCCTTTTCTTAGACTGGTTGCTTTTAGCAAGGCTAAAGAACCCAGTCTGTTCTACTATTTACCCATAGCTAGAAGAGAAATTGATGGATTCCTGCTTTTCCCAATGGCATCAGTGTGAAGTAAAACTCAAACAGCCTTGTTCAGGATTTGAGCTGGACTCGCTGGTTCCATTTCCTATAAAATAATCCTTACACCAAGTGTACCTCCATTTTGTGTGTGTGTGTGTGTGTGTATATACATATATATGGGAGTAAAATAGGGAATAAATATGACGGTATGTAGAAAATAGAAAAATGTATTCCAAAAAGATGAATTTATTCTTGAATGAGAAGTTGATATTATAACGTTTTGGTTTTTGCAATTGTCATCAGGACTCAAATTATGTAGACTGTCTGGTTGCAAAAACTGAAACGTTAGAACATCAACTTCTCCATCAAGAATAAATTAATCTTTTTGGAATACTTTGTTTTTCTATTTCCTACATATATATAATAGAACAAAACAAATGAACAGATTAATCAGTCTGTTCAAATTGACCAAATTTTTGGTTAGTACTTTTTATATGTTGTAGCCCTTTTAAAGAATGTTTCTCTCTCTTATCTAACCTTAGAATTATATTCTTTGTCTTTCATTGGATTTTGTTTATTGTACTTGAAAGGAGCACAAATCTTGAAATTTAAGATATTTTAAAACTTACTTTTCTGATAATTGTATCTAACTTCTGCCTGTTTATTTAATGAATACTTTTTGCCTTTTATTGACCACTATTTTTATATCACTTTGTTTTCTTTTATAGAATATTTAAAAAATTATCATTTTTAAGACTGGAATTAAGTGGGGTAAAGCCAATTTGAATCCAACATTTTCCTTCTCTTAGACTGGTTGCCTAACCAAGGCTAAAGAAACCAGTCTGCCCTACTATTTACACGTAGCTGGAGGAAGAAGAGATGGATTCATGCCTTTTCCAAGGACATGAGTATGAAGTGAAATGTGAACAGCCTTGTCCAGGATTTGATCTCTAATCACCAATTCTATTTCCTATGATAATAACTGTTATGCTATTAACTTGTAACTCTTTTTGAAAGAAAGAGAGCTGTAAATAATTAGATTTCTTTTAGAAAAAATACTATTATCCAAATTGATTTGATTTAAATAAATATTCATTAGATTTGAAATGGCAGGTTTTAATGTTAACAAAGGCCTAAAAGCTCAAATTAATATACAATGGATATCTGATAGGCAACAATACTTTGAAGTTCCACTTACATTATAGTCTATGATGTTTGTTTTGGTTGAGACCGCCATAAATGATGCAAGCAAATATTTGGACCATTTACTATTTCATTGTAAACATCAAATGATTGATAAAAGTAATTGATTGTGTTTCTCTAAAGTAACTTTTAGTTTTCAGTTGGTTGGAGAGATTGTAATAAAACTAAAGTTAATGTTGGATTTCAAATGTTTTGTTATTTGGCACTAGGCACATTGTTATAAGCTAGGATTCTCACAAATATATTATAAGGTGCTTAATTTTTTTTATTACTGCCTTTTGTGCTTATGGGTTTAAAAAAAAAAGATAAATTAGTAAATTCTACAATTGAGAAACTTTGGGTCTAAAAGAATTTCTTATAGGCATTAATGTTAAGAATAAAATTCCAGTTTTAAGATGGAAAAGGAAATTGATTAATATAAAACACATTCTTTTTTCTTCTGTGTTAATGTCAAAACCAACGGCTAAATGAATTTCTCTGGCATTTTCTGTGATCTTCCAATTTCATTGGGTATTCATGATTAAGCATATCTAATTTTTTAATATAATCTTATAGCTCTTGTCTCTTTTTGTCCATTGTGGGTGTGATGCATAAATCTTTGTTTCTATAGACTCAGTTTAAAGGAAATTAGCTTTTCTTTATAGAGAATAAATTTTACTTTCTTCAGATTTTAGAAGTCACATTTCCGTGACAAAAGCTCTCTTCTTCTGAGATATGAATTGTACAAATTTCCCAAACCTATAATAAGAATAGTTTTCTTAAAAGTATTGAAAGGAGTTGATAGATTTTATGAGATATTATTTTTTCCTACTCAAAATTCCTCATTTCAAATGTGTTATGGTTGAAATAAGTTTTTTTTTTTTTTTCACTTCACAAAGTGTTGATAAAAATGCATGAATCTTGTAACATATTAGTTTGATCATAATAATCTTTGTGCCATTCAAAAGAAGAATGATTGGAGAAATTTCTTGTATAACAATTGTTTGTATCTAATATATAGAACCAGATGTTTCTGTCTTTAAAAAGTTTATCAACTTTAAAACACTATCTGAAGAAATGCCAAATTGTAGATTTTTAAGCAGACTATACCTTTATTTTAAAATCCACTAAAGATCACCCCACCCCAGCAATGGGTAGTTCCTCTACTGTTCTTCTTTGGCTTTAGATAACCCATGAAAGTTGATATACCATTAAACAAAGAAACCAAACCAAAAATCAGCTAATTATTGTATCTCAATAAAACTGTTGATATATATTAATTTATGAAAAGGTTATTTGTATGAAAAATTGTGGAAATCAAATTCTATTATATTTAATTTTATGAGATTTCTCTAAAATAAGATTGTAACATTAAAACTATTTATTTTTCTATAAAGATAAGTATCTAGAGAAATTAAATCAATTGAAATTTTATTTGAAACTTCACCATGAGATGTACAAATATGGACGGAATTTAGAAAATAAAATGTTCAATAAGATTAAAATGATTTGTTCATAAAGCATTTCATTACTTTTTGTTTTTATTTATGTATTAGTTTTTAATTAAAATATATTTTTGGGTTGTGAAAAAAAAAATCTATTGAAAAATTATTTGAAACATTTTCATTTATTCAATTAATGTTTTTCATCTTTTAAAATTCTTTATTACTTCTGAAATGTTATTAGATTATTGTTTTAATGTGTAGTTTAAAAAATATATATTTTGACTTTGAGTGCAATTAGCATATATGGAAGGAACATTGGATAATTTAAATCACCTCTACTGTCAACCACTTGTTAATTGGCAACATACCTTTTATGCCGTAAGAAAATATTTTTTTACTTTTGTTTTATGTCAGGTTTGGTCTTCTATACTTGCCCTGAGACAATCTGTAAATTTTAGCTGTTATCAGTTATGGAAAGGGGAAGGTGACATAACAAACACTTGACTTTTGAACTGAGTTGACAAGGAAACCTACCTCCCACCAACTGTAAACTAATGTATTTTTCACTTTTAATCAAAAGTAATATCATTTTTTGAATTAAAATAAAAAAATTAGTTATTTAATCACAGTAACTAATTTTCTTTGAATCCTATTTCTATGAAGGTTACTTTATTTTTGGAAGATTTTATTGAAAAGTTTACTGGGCAGAATTGTAATATGTAAAAACTGTTTAAAACCTGCTTTAAGTATACAAGAGTATTTTTCTTTTTTTATGATTAACTTCATGTTATTATTTTGCAATGAAAACTTCAAAGATATTTAAATTATTAATAAAATATTTAAAATGAAAAAGACAAACAACAAAGAAAAAGTGTATGGAGAGCTTACTTTTTGTGAAAAAATTGGTTTCACTGAAGGTAATTAAGCCATTTTCTTTGTGTATGTGTGTGAGCAATTTAAAACCTTTTGGTGGATAAAATGATATCAAAGAAAAGCCAACTAGAAATGATTGGAGAAAGATAATTAGTAGAATGACTGAAAACAACATTCTAGAAATACATTGGCTTGTGCTCATTACATTATATATATATATATATATATATATATATATATATAATGTGATCCACATGAAACTTTCAGGAATAGACTTTAAGAGTAAATAAGTTGGATATTTTAGGTTATATATATGTATATATATATATGTGTGTGTGTGTGTCATCATCATGTTGCACTAGTACCATGGATATCCATGATAATCTTTTGCCAATCGTCCCTATCATTCATCACTGTCCCGTATCACCTGGCATGTTCATGTGCTGATTTTCATAGGAGAATATCACATGAATTCGTCCTTGCTTCTCCAGCAGTTCCCTGTGTGAGTGTATATATATGTGTGTGTATATATATATATATATATATAACCAATTTACTATTCTCCTTGAGCATCTTCCCCAATGTTATTGTCTTATAACATTTAAGTAAAGAATCCTTTTTCTATGATATTGTGATCTATGATTGTAAGCTTTATAACATAACAAATATTTATATAATTTTTTTTCCTCTATTCCCCGATATTGATGTTCTTATGTTTCTTACTTTCATTGCACAAAATTCTATCTATAAAATACAAGGATTGTTGAAATTGATCAAGATTAGCGAAAAAAAAACTTAGGTTGTATAAATGTAATTTAGAATTTTGCTTTGAGAGAAATATATTGGCTTTGTTAATAAAACTTGACTAGTTTGATCCTAATATTCTATTTAACTGAAAATCCAATAAAATAATGTATTTCATTTCTCTTGGCATTGTTTGTCAAAAAATTACTTAAGACCTGTAGCTGCAATAAAATGTCATATAGCAATGGTTAGACAAATTGGGTAATATGTAGGTCCTTATTAAATGTTGAGGTTCTGGAGAGGTAATTATGAATGACCTTATTTAGAGGGTGACCAGTTTGATGATGTTGACAGCTTTGTGAGCCATAGTGTAGTAGTTTTGTTTTAATCCTATTTTGTTCACATAAAAAAGGTAGTCAGCTTTGTGGGCATTACTTTGGTTTTGAGGACATGGGGTCTGGATGGTGTGTTGGCATTGGTGCTTGTGCAATAAAAAATATAAACATCAAGATACAAATATATAACTAACAATAACATTTAATGATTGAAAAATAAGAATGAACTTAGAAAGTAAATAAGAAAACAGGAGGAGTGAAAGAATTTAAAATGTTATTTTATGTAGGAATGTATGTCTTCACTCACCCTAATGGTGAAATGGGCATGGAGCAGTAGACACCATTACTTATATGCCCAAAGCAAAGACTGAGTTGTAAATATCTGGCTTTTAATATTTGGTTCATAGATCTTTTTGCCAAGTGTCTCAGAAATCTTTCTTTTTGTTTAGCTAAAAGTTTACAATTTAATGAACTCATGTCTCTGCATTTACTCTATCAATTGTGTAAATTTGTTTACTAAACATTGGCATTTGTATACAAATCAAATAAGCGAGAAAAAAAAATGAAGGAACTGGTCACTACTGCAGCAATACCTGTGTAGGTGTGCTCTTGAAATAAATTTTGTATAAGATTACTTAATTTTTTCAATTAATTCTGTGTATCTGTTGGTAGGTTTATTTATGAATGAGTTTGCAATGCTGTTTCCTGTTGAAAAATAAATTTGAACAACATTTATGTCTTTATCTTAGATTTTTTTTTACCTCATCACAATTAAGATGAATGAGTTAACTTTTTTATTTAAAAAAAAAAAAATTTTACTTATGAGTATGTGAGAATATAGATACATATTCTGTTTCAGTGACAGATGAATAAACACCAGATTTTTTGCTAATCATAAAATTGAATCTTTCATTAGAATTCTTTTTATACAATTGCTCAGGTATATTGCAATAATATTTCTTTTTATTTTAAGGTAAAGGCTGATATTTTTAAGGGAATAAAAAGTTGTCTCAAGATTTGTATAAAAGAAGGATTAAATGAGTTTATGACTGTCTATTATAAAAAGCAAAGGGATTTGCTTTTAAGCAGAAGTCTATTTAAAATACTGACATCACCTCTCTTTGACTCATACAAAGTTTGTTCAGAAGCTATTAATTCCCTTTTTTTTCTTTCTTTTTTGCTAGGCACAATATTTCTGGTTCATTACTTCTTATATAATTCATAAGAAAAGCCACAAATAGGTTTCCTTTCATGCACAGCTTTGCTTTCTAGTCTGTGGAACAAGATCTTGTTAAGGTAATGGTCACTTCAACTGGCTAGATGCCTAGCTGAAGTACTTAATCAACAGGCTTTGTGATTGGCCAACTTTTATCTACTATGGATAGTCATCAGTGTATACATTACTTCCTTGTTATCAAATGTATTTGTTTATAGGCTACAGGGCATAGTTTTGTTTGAATTTTGATAATATTATCACCATAAGCTATCTTGAACTTATCTAGACAAGACATTCTAATTTTGCTTGGTTTTCTTTAAGGAATTTACTTTTTGACATCTTTAACCATATGAGAAATGAGTTAAAAATTATGCACACTATAATATTTGCAGCTTTTAAAATGTTATTTAACTTATACTCCTCTTTTTTATTGCTTAAATAAGTACAGATTATATCCCTAAATATTTGGCCAGATTGTTTGTTGGATAATTATAAAAACACTTTCATATAGAAAGGTTCTTTTCAAATATAAAACTTTCAAAGAAACCCACCCTGTCAACAGGGCTTAAAACACACTACCTCATGCAGAGGGATAAGACCCCTCCAAAAAAGGGGTGTCTTGGGTATGACACTAAACTGCATCTGATGGAGAGGTTCCAGCTCTGGGGAGTGTCAAGTACCACTTCATTGTCATTACTATGGGTCAAATAGATCAGTTTAAAAATTATTTGTATTTGATAGGGATACTTGATACCATTTAACTGCAAATTATTTGTATTAAAATAGTTACTTGAAGCTGTAATTGTTTACTAAGAATTATTTTTAGTTACTTGAAACCATATATATATTTACCAACCCTTCTGCACAAGTGTTGTATACCCTTTCTTTCCTTACTTCTATTTTTCTTCTGTTCATCTTTGGTATCTTACGTTCTTCAGCTAGCGTCTCTTCTAGCGTCTGGACTTCGTTTTGGTGGTCAGTCGCACTTAATTCATTTCCTCTTCTAGATCAGTCTTGTTACCAAGACATTCATCAACCACAAAACCATGTTATTTTCGTAAGCTTTTATTTACTTAACTAACATTTCATGCGTATGCAGGTGAGTCCCAGTGAAGCAGACATATCTTATCTGCCTGACGTCCAAGCCGAAACTGAAGACCCAACCAGGTCCCACGTGACTTCACGTATTTCGCGGGCTTTCTGTAATATTCCATGGAAAGTCCCGCCCATGATATGAAAAGGGCCATCCCTTCAGAAATACAGGGGATTGACAATAATCTTATGCAACTGCATAGATTATGTAACACAAGCAGGATGTGATACAAGGTCAATTTCTTAAGCAGATTTTAACAGGTTCGAATTCAGAGTTTTTCTTCTAGATTGGTTACCTAGCCATGGTTAAAGAACCCAGTCTGCCCTACTATTTACCCATAGCTAGAGGGAGAGTAGTTGGATGCATGCTTTTCCCAAGGATATTAGGGCTATGTGAAATGCAAACAGCCTTGCCCAGAATTGGAACTCGGTTGTTGAGTCCATTTGCTACGATTCTAACCATTACACTATGTGCTTCCAAACTTGAAAACCATATAACTGTGCTAGAAAATGAATACTATTAAATAGAAATAATTACTTGAAACTAGATAATTATTAGTATTAGATTGGATTAGTTGCAACCATACAACTGAGTGAAAATTATTTGTATTAGATAGAAATACTTGATATCATAACTCTGTACAAAAAACTCTTTTACAACTAGATAAAAAATATAAATGTACATTGAACACTATTCCCTAGCTTCTAGGCACAAAATAGTCCTAGATTAGTTGACATGCCGTTAAAACCAATCATTCAAAGAAGAAACATTAATTAGATAAAATATTTCTAAATTCTTAAAAAAAAACTATATGCACAAGTACTGATAAGAATTGATTTTTTTTTTATAACAACAAAATATAAAATAGAATTATATTGTTTACTTCTTATTGAGATTAAAATTGTAATAGATTTTGGTGGAAATTATTTCCTATCTTTAATTTTACTTTTTGCTATTTTCCACAACTGTAAACTTTATTTCTACTTCATTTTAAATAGAACACAAATTAAGCCAATAAAAATCCCATCTTTGAAATGTCTTATGAAAAAATGATTTCTGATGGATTCAGACATAGATAATGGCTATCATTATGAATATATATTTTGTAATGTATCAGTTTCTCTTGAAATATTAACCAACAGTTGTCTTGTTGGCTTTTCAGACTAAGCTGACTTTGAGCAATTGGCCAGTGACAGTGTAGCATAATTTTTCTTCATATAATATTGTTTGCATGTTTGTCTGATTAGACATTGATATTGTCTTTTCATCTAAATTCCACATTTCCTTACCTAAAATTAAACTTAAAGCATTTTATTTTTGTTTAGATTTATCAGAAACTAAATAGTATATAAAATAGACTTATTCTTTGGGTTATGACCAATGACTTTGTTTTCTATTTAATCCTGGAAAAAATCCTTAAATTGAATTATAAATCTTGCTGATGCTGATATACATTTTTTTAAAGTTAGCTAGGTCATATAAATGATAAATCTGAAATTATTTCTCTGTTGAAGTCCAATAGGGATAACTTGATTGTAATGATTTAGTTGCAGTAACCATTATTATACATTTATTTATCAATATTCTAAAATGTGTAAATAATTAATTTTTGGTTAAGAAATTAAAAGTGAAATGATACATTATTGTCAAATGCTGATGGTAATCTTGGTAATCTCAGTTAATCTTTGACTTGCCTCCTTTCTTCTACTTTAGATTTTTACTATCAAATGTAAATTGTCTCAGTATTTTAGAAAAAAAAAACAACTTGTAAAAAGAAAAAAATGAAAACCTTTTTTATGGGGAAAAACAAATTTATTTTTATTGATTGGCTTGAAGATATCTGAAGGACTATATACAATTGGTTAATTTGTTAAATGTAGGTTTAAATTGTAGTTTACTTTCTGATATATTTATCTATACTTGTTTCCTGTCCAAGTAACTATTTGCTTAATGTACAAATGATTTGTAAAATTCTAAATAAAATTATGAAAAAAGAAAAAAATCTTTAATACACATCATTTTGGTATTTTATAAAGTCTTATTTTTGTATATATGATTAAAATATTCTTGCAAAGAAAGAACTCTGTTTCCTTGAATCAACAATGAATATATTCAAGATATTTACTATAATCATTGTTTGATATGGAGAAGCATTTCATTCATATTTATCTTTTGTAAGAGTTTGATATGTTTTTATTTTTGTCTGTTTGCAAGGCCATATTTTAAGAGATACCTGTAAGCCTTATTAAAAGTTATATTTAAAATACACTTATAAAACTTGAAAAAATTATTTTCTTGTTGATTTAAACAGTTTACAATTTTAGAACTACTTATTTTGAACCATCATAAAGCATTGTTTATTCAAACCCTAATCTTGTTATATTAATTGTTTACCAACTTTAAAAATAAAACATTGAATAGAATTATTTCAGTGACGAAACATTAGTGATTATAAATTTTTATCATAATTGTATATTTGTTATTGAGTGGTGAATTTTTTTTCTTATTATTCAAATCCAAAAGTTATTAGCTGTAATTAATTTGATTAATGTTGTTTTAAATATATCTTGTTGGTATTTTTAATTCAGCTTTTGCCTACTTAAGTTTTTTTGTATGTGTTTATTTTGACACAGTTTTGTCACTTACAATAGATTTGTGGGTGAGTACTTTCTTTGATCAACAGTAAACACAAATATCACGATTTCAGTAAGTAGTAAAGTCGTCAGGGTGGCCTAAAGTCAGTATCAGCCACACTAATGGAGTCTATCCCCTTTTCACTAGCACCAGGCCAAGGAGATTGTTTTGGCATCTTAGGTGGAGTGTCATGCCTACCATCAGCTGCTCACTTTACCGCACAGATCCCTATGCTACTCATATGCTGAATTGGCAAGGGCCGGTATCGAACCCGGAACCTTGTGGTTCCTAGTTTGATACTCCACCGACTGAGTTAAAAATCTTGATTTATATTTTATTATATTTTATATTGAATATTTTGAAGTAATGTCACTATCACTGCTGTCAACAAATCATAAAACTTGTCATCTTAACTGTATTCATAATTAGTTTTGTTGGTTTTAAAATTGTTTTATGTAACATTATACTTTTTATATTTGTTTATTTACTTTAAAGTCTGGAGCCCTTTCAGCAGGGCTTAGTATATGCTGACTATTCCTTGAACAGGAGTAAGATCCCCCCACCCAAGTGGGTGTCCTAGGGTATAATGCTAAACTACATCTGATGGTGAGGTTCCAGTTTTGATGAATGTGGAGTATTATTGCCATTACTCTCAGGTCTAATCAGACCCAGAAGTGGTAGTATCTGTTAGAGTCTCATCTAGAAGTCAAATAAATCTGTTTAACAATAATTTGTATCCAATAAGACCCTGTGCAAAAAAAACAACAAAAAACAAACCCTCTTAATAAATAACTACACAAAAAATGTAAATCTGTATAATGAATATGATTCCTTAACCTAGGCATAAAATAAACTAGACAGGTTGACATACTATTAATCAATCAAGAGTCTGACTCAAAAATCTTGTAGAGGAATGAGAATAAAATTCCCTCCAATAGTAATAGCCTGTGATATGATCTTGTTAACCATCATACTGTTTATATTAGATATCCTAGTTGTATATGTTTTATTATTCATAGTGTGATTATTTGTAACTTTGAGAAGAGTCATTAACATTCCAGACACATTTCAGATAAATCTTGTGAAAAGAAAAAAAAAAAGATACTTCACTCTTCCCTGACAAATTATGTTTCTAAAGAAGATTGTAAAATGGATGTTAATATTTTATTGACTACAAACATCAATAACAGAAATAAGAAATTCATTTGTTCAAACAATGCTTGAAATGGTATGCTTATATAAGATAATACTTTTAGATATTAGATATTTTGCAGGAGTGCATTCCTGCCAATATTTTCAAATGAAAACATTAAAACCCTTTGACATAGGACTTTTCATTTTCATATAATTCTCACATAACAAAACACTCCTTAGATTAAGAAATACAAAACTCCAGCATTGCTGACATTTTTATACATGACAAATTCTTCATAATAAAATGACTGGTTTTTATCATATCACAAAGCTATGATGAATTATAATGACTTCAGTGTATCCATTTATTCTTACTAAATAGTGTAATTAGAAACCTTGTTTGTCCATGCCTTATTTTCTATTATAAGTTTCTTATAGAAAGAAGAGGGCTGAATTAGAAATTTCTGTCTTTTCTCTGTAAAACAAGTCAACTATAGAAATGAATTTGTACTTGTATAAAGTTTGCCATTCAACTGGAATTTATCAAACTTAGTTAGAATAGACTTGGTTTGATGATTGCATAGGTAAGAAACTGGCAGTCACCAAGCACCATTGACTCTGTGTCTGTTCTATCACCGATATTGTGTACTCTTTATAAATATAGCAAACTACATTATTATTTCATATATATATATATATATATATATATATATATACATACATACATACACACAAACACTATACTTTAAACTGAATTAAACTATTAAGTTTTTCACATTGAAATACATCTATAGAATGCATATTGTAATAAATTGTATACATGTAAAAGTAGAAATGAGATAGTGTATTAAGATCTTAGGATTATTTATGAATAAAGGTCATATATGAAAATTGGTATATAACAAAAGTTTTCTATTCATACAATAAAGCTGATTATTGGCTTACCCTGAAAGAACAATTGTGTAGAAATAAAGCTATTACAACATTACGCTGATTTTTTTTTTCTGTAATTAAAGAGTTCATGGAGATCTAGATTCACTACACCCCTAAGTGACAATTAAGCTGGGCATCAAAACTAGTCCCCTCAGGATTTTTACATGAATATGAGAAGTAGAAAGTTAGCTATCCTCTGGGAGTGGACTACAAGGTTATCTGGCTCAGATACTAATTGTCAACTATGTGGTGAGTCATAACCACATAAACACCACCTGCTGCATTTGGCTCTTGAAAAAAAAATACATTAAAGGGTTGGAATCAAAAATTGATATGTTTGTAATCATTTGTAACTTACATTTTTATTGTTTGAAGACACTATTACTCTTTATTTCAAATTAAGAAACTTTATAAGATCTGAAGGTGCTTTGCATTGAAGTTTCATATTTTCATTTCATATTTCATTTTTAGATGTGTTATGGCTAAAAGTCTACCTACCACCTATCAGGAAGTTGACCATGAACTTTATAGCTTAAATTTGAACAACTTCACTCTCTCCAGAAAACCAGTGTCTTTTTTTAATTTTTTAAAATTGGTAATTACATACAGATGTATTGTTTTCTGGGATTATTCTCATTCTACCTGTATATATTATTTTGTAATTTGTTAGAAATATATACTTTTATAAATTTCCTTAATAATATTTGGTTAGAAATGCTTTGTTTCTCTAATTTGCCTCTGTGTGAGTGAGTGAGTGAGTGAGTGAGTGAGTGTTTTTAAAGAAAAATCCTTGATTTGTAGAAGTTTTTGATTTCATTTTAACTTCAATTGTGTTTACACAATTTTTGTCAAAAAGGCATAAAATGATAGATTATGTATGAAGTATGTGTATTTTTCTTACCATACTTAAATCTTTCTAGAGAAAAAGGAACCTCATTTACTTTTATTTTTGTACCTTACACTTATTACTTGTTTTTATAACAGTTACAGTACTCTATAAAGGTTCTTAATTCAAAGACAAATTGTTGTATTCTAAAGTTAGCTTTCAGATTTGGACTTTTAAAACCCTTTTATTTTTATATTTAGCCTGATTCATCCTGATTTGCAGCAAATTGTTCTTTTTCATGTGATTTCTTATAGTATTACTCCAAATTCAGGAAGTTCTTAGAAATTAATATTTATTTAGTTATCTACCTCTTGTAATGATTACCAAGAGAGTGGGTTACCAATATTGGATGTGAAACATCCACTCTTTTACAAGTGGTGGACAGTAAAACATAAAGTTTTAGCCAAATCTAGTACAGTTAAAACCATTCTATCCAGGGCTGTAAAAGTTTTGAAAGTTTGGTTGAAATCAGGTAAAAGATGGCAGACCCTGGCTATACAGACATGTGGTGAATTATAAGATATCATCATTAGTAGTAGTTTCTTTTTGGGGAAGTACAAAATCAAATATTTAGCTGAATATCAGTTAAAACCTTTTCAGTGATGATTATAACAATTTTAGAAAGTTTGTGATATTGTGCCAAAAATGGTGAGACCTTAGTTGTATGGATAGACACAGTTAATTATAAAGTTGGCAGAGTGGCCTATTGTTGGTATCAACTGGACAGTAAGGAACCAGGGAGATTGTTTTGCTGAGGTGGAGCGCCACACCTTCTGTCAGTTTCCTACTTTACCGCACAGATAAGATTACCCAAACTGTGCTACTCATGCCCCGAGTTGGCAAAGACTGGTATTGAACCTGCAACCTTGTGATTCCTAAGTGAATGTTTTACTGAGATTTCAGGAATACTAATGAAATATCAATTTTCCTTTAATTAAATTATGAAGTGGTTTAATAGATGAAGTATTGATTTGAAACTTAAATCTTCATTGTCAGAATTGTTGATGTTTTAACCTTATTCATATTTTGTCTTTGGAATAAGTGAGGGAATGCTATTTCTAATTAAATGTTATAGGTGTTTGTAGTAATATTTAATCTGAAAAACATTAAAAATGTACCTATAAAATGATGTTCTGAATTGGATTCAAGGATATTTTAGTACTTTGGATCATTTAGATATTGTGGCTTAAACAATCACATGATAGCTTTAGTGTGTGTGTGTGTGTTACTTTTGCCTATATCTCTAGACAAGTTTCCATGTCAAATATTTGCTTTGCAAAATATCTTGTGTATTAAAATAAAGAATTAAAACTGCTGACATTCCCACAAAGAAATTTGAAACTATACTGACTAGTGTTAATTTGGCATAATCTTGGATTCTGATATTTCTCTTCCTTCAGTTTCATGAAACTCATTTTTCTACAGTTCACTTTGTATAGAATGTCTCTAAAGATAGACTTAATTATAACACAAGATCATGCATAATGTTTTTATTTGATAAGTCTATTATTTGGCTTTGAAGATTTCCATGGCTTTATAATAATATCCTTAAGAAATTGACCTTGTGTCACATCCTGTTCGTGCAGAGGAGTTGGTAAATATATATATATAATAATATCCTTATTAATTGAATGACCAATGGCATTTTGCAATGATACATACAATTTATTTTTATTTTTTTAGTTTTCATTCTTTGACTTTGCTATCACTATTTTAAGATTTTGGTGACTTACTTTTCAAATTCAATGTATCTCTTCTAATGTTTTAGATTAGATGAAATACATTAAACTATTTTGTTTAGAGCTGTTCCATCACACTTGCATAAATAAAATATTTTGGTATTATAAAAGCTATTGTAAGAATTAAATGTGAAAACAATGTAAATTTTGAAAGGATTTATTTATTCTGAAAGTTCTGTGTGATATTTAACAATTGGAGGGTTTTACTATGTTATATAGAGAAAGTAAAACTTTAAAAATTAAAGATTTATCACTTGAACAGAATGTAAAACTTTTTGGAATAAAGTTCTATTAATTCAGTAGGGTGTTGGAGCACTTTAAATTACTTTTGGACAGGATTGGTTGTTTTATGTATTTAGTATTCTTAGTAGCCCTAATTTTTGTATATTTTTGGTCCTTTTTCTATCCGTGTGTTATACTAAATCATTGTAACTAAGACAAGTTACAAAAAAACATATTCCTGATAAAGTCTTGACTACTTATTTGAAGTCTTATAATTATCTTGAATTATCTATCATAAATAGGACAATTATTTTGAAAATATTTTAAAAGTATTTTATTTTGATTATTCTATTAAAAGTTGTATATATTGACTCATATATAAGATTTTCATCTTTCAGACATTAAAATATTTTAAAATGATATATCCCTCTGCTTTCTCATGTTTGTTGATATTGTATTCAATTATTAATTCAATAAAATTGGATTTCACTTGGAAAATGATAATATTCATCAAGATTTTTCAGATTTTGTGTAATGTTACAGAAAATTAATTATAAAAGTGTGAAAAGGTTTGGCATATAATCAAAATGGTTTAAAAAGGAACATTGTGTAGAATCATTGAAATAATTACTGTATATATTTTAATGTTTTTGTTCTTTAATGAAAACTTCTTTCTTTCTTAGTAAAATCTTATCAAATCTTTGTTTGATTCTTTTGTCATTTGGCATGGACATTTTTGGATTGGTTCCAAGTTAAATGATTATAATAAAAAAAAATTTCAGTGTTATTTATTTAATGACATGTGAAATAATTGTTTTTTTCAAAAATCTAAAATTCTAATAGTATTTAGCCAGCTTCCTCATTTTTAAAACTCTGTATTCTTCAGCCATTATTAATTTTTGACTTGTATTTTTATATTTTAATTTAATAGTGGTGAACAATGCCTTATCAAATCAAAATCAAAATCATGATAAAATTATTATTCAGCATTCTTCCAGTTGCAATATATAATGTTTTATCTCAGATTGTTTCCTAGATGTTTAGTTTTATATTGAATTGTTTTATGAAATAGACACAATAACACTGAGTTCAAATCCAATATGAGGCTGTTTGAATTTCACATAGTGCTAATACCATTGGAAAAGGTATGCATCCAACTATTCTCCTGCCAGCTATGGGTAAATAGTAAGGCAAACTAGGCTCTTTAACCTTAGTATGGCAACCAGTCTAAGGGAAGGGAAACTTTGAATTAAAACTTGTTGTTTTATCAGAATAATTTTTTGATGTACAAATGAAAATTTTCAGGTTTACAATATTTCTTCCAATCTTTCTAAAGGGTATATGGAAAAAACATTTTTTTTTTTCATCATTGTATTTGAAGAATTTGGTGATAGTTAATAACAATCATTGCCAACATGTTTTAAGTTAAGCACTGAAAATGGTCAGAGGAATTTTCTTAAAGGACAAACAGCTGTTCTTGATAACACTAAGAATGCTCGTAATCCCATCCAAATTTCCATGTCAGATATTGCTAATTTTTAGAAAGAGTATAGGCTTCTGGAATTTTCAGGTTAAAAGGCTCATTTACATCATATGAATATCTTGTTTTTCTACTTATGAATAAACTGTATTCTCATAGCTCTAGATATAAATGTTAAACAACTGATGTGTTTTAATCAAGATGGTGCCATCTCCTCATTAATTTTCAAGCCTCTGAAATTAGTACACCAGTACACATACCATCAGTAGCAATATCTCATCTACTGAAAGCAGTGTCAACATATGAATAAGGTAAGGCATAGACTGCTATTGACAGGTTAATGGCCATATGTAAATATTATCTGATAAAATAAAACAGTAATTCTTCCAAGCTGTAGCAGTGTCAGTACTATTGTATGTTTGCACCACTTGGACTTTAGTGTAATGCCTGGAGGAAAAAACTAAATGGATATTACACAAGGATTCTGTTTGCCGTTTTGAACAAATTCTTGAAGCTGCAACCTACAAAACAGCAGCTGTACAGCCACTTACCACCCATCTTGTAAACCATCCAAATAGTATTAGCAAGACATGCTGGAGAAGTAAGGATGAACCCATAAGCTACTTTCTCCTATTGACTCTTACACATGGACACGCCAGTATTAACCAACCAGTAAAAACTTACATTGATGAGCTCTGTGCAGGTACTGGATGCCATCCAGATGACTTATCAATGTAATATGTACTGTTAGCACACTTTGATGATGATAATCACTTCTAAAATTGAAGTATGAACATATGTTAATGTATCAGTATTGAAACACTGACAAGTCCCTTGCATATTAATAAGTAGGTGTCTTGATTAGTATCTAACTAATCAATAATTGTTCTGAAATATTAGCAAATAGCTTCAGGTATTAGAAACTATTTTTGTCTCTATACTTACTTGAGATAAGGATTAAGATATTAATTTTTCTTTCTTATCTTTTAACTAGGTTCCATGAATGAATTACTGGGGTTTTCTTGAGATTAACATATGTTCTTAAAAACAAATGGTATTTTTCCAGTTTATAAAGAAAGACACATCCAACTAGTTGAAGCCCATTTGATATATATGATATATATTTATATATAATATTTTTCATTCAACAGTTTCTACATTTATCCACATTTTAGTTTGAAGAAAACCAGTTTTAAATCATTTTTAATTGATAAATAAAAGCCATTTAAGTACATGTTTTTCAAAAATATTTGTTAAAAAATACATGTACACTTTTCATTATATAAATCAAATGAAATAAGTGCAGTCTTATTGAGTCAAAATAGCCAATTTATTTTGGTTAGTAAACTTCATTACCACTTATAAACTGATATTCTTAATGACATCTTTGGGGAAATACTTTCACATTTTAGATTATCTGTAAACACCTAACTATTTACAAATTTGAATGTTTAAATCATAAGTTTCAGTCCCACATGAAGCCAATCCCTTAGCATTCACAAGCCTTTCAATCTTGAAATATAATCAGTCATGATAAACATCCTCTGATGATGGCCTAATTTTCATAGTTGATAGATTTCTAGGACATTTCTTAAACATTTGACTTGACTTTTTTTTCTTTTTACTTACTTGAGAAAACTTTCAAAAGATTATATATCATTTAATTTTGAAAGATTTATCAAGGATACAAAGTACTTCATAGTATATTTACTCTTAAATATTGGACAAATATTTTTTAGTAATATTTGTGATTATTTTGAGGAAATCTTATAATCATCAAATGTCTGTCCATCCTTATCAGTAAGGATGGACCAACCCAATTTCAACCAAAAATTCATAAATTGATAGGATCCTCCATGAAAAGGTTTTAAACTATTTGATTATTTTTACTCTTCAAAATTAAACTACCTCTTATGCCATTTAAACATTAAGTAATCACAAGGTAGCCATAATTTGGAAGGGAACTAAGACACTTGACATTCAGAAAGAACAGATGTCATTTTAAAAGTTTTAAGATTTTTCATCTGAAGTAATGATAAATGGCATGTAATTATTTTACATCTTCATATTGTTGTTCTACTGGAAGAACTTTATTATGATTCAGGGATTTAATTCTGTATCTATACATATACTTGTTATACACACAGTAAAACATTGTCTGTATTATAAGTTTCATTAATTTAAGTAGAGCTTTTAGTAGAACTCTGAGACCAATGTGGTAATGTTTTTCTATTTAGCAAATTGTCAATATAATTGTATTTTTTTTTTCTTCTTTTTTTTTGACTAATTTCATTTTGGGAAGTCTATTTTTTTTTTGTTTGCTAGCTTTTGAAATTAACTAAAGTTTGATTTAAAAATAATCAACTTAGACTATTCTATGATAGGACATTTTAATTTCAGGTTAGTCCTACAAACCATTACTTTAATGAATTCAATTCATATTAGATGTTCCATATTTTGGGTTTTGTGTTGTATTAGTTAAGTTTTGGAAATACCAATATCTGATGGTTCTCTCTCTCCCAGATTGGACAGCAATCCTGAATTAACAATCTCTTCATCTAAAGAAATCCAAGCACTTTAATCTTTTGGTAGCTGTTTTTGTTATTTCATCAATAGATGCCATCCTTAGAGATGAGTAGCAGTAGTTTCATCACTGAACTGTTTTATTTGCCTATGAGGTTCATCTGCCAAGCATCTATGGAAGGGCACTGTTGATCCGCATTTGGATTCATCCATCTTTACATCTGCCATACTGCTTCCCATGGTTTCTGATGTTACATACTTATATGGCATGTAGATATTCTCCTCCCCTGTATCCAATATCCAGTGAGAAGCCAGAGCAAGATTATTCAATATACTTTAGTTTAACTTTCTACTTGTTAATATGTGCACATTACAATCAAATTTTATGGGCAATTAGCTTTGAATGTTTTCAAATGAAAAGGTTCAAATGATTTAATTTTTAAGGAGTAAACATAATATTTATTAAAATATTACTTTGCTGTTGTTGGTACCTAGTTTAAAACAGAATAATCAGACATTTCTATGTTGCTGCTTTTGATCAGAAGTTAAGGAGAGCCTGATTAGAATAGAAGAAGAAAATAGTTTAGAATAAATTAAAGGGGATTTAAAGAAAAAGATTTTTATTTTTTAATTTTTAATCACTTTTCTAATATTTTTTTTAAATTTTAAAGATTAAAGAAAAAAGATTGAATTAATTTACTGTAATGAATATCTCTTAAATGATTGAAACCTGGTAAAACCTCAGATTTTCTGAGTTATACAAAGGTAAACTAAAGATGGGATTTTTGTTTTTTTTCACTCTTTTCTAGGTCAGTAAGATGATAACATTTTACTAGGTATTAATTAAAACTCCTTTCTTCCCATATATTCCTACTGATATACTGACCTACTTTTCTTTATCTTAAAAGAAAATCTTGAAATGGTAACATCATAACAATATGGTGTTGCTGATAGGGTCCATAGGATCTTTGATGAACCAGACTTTCTAGAAACTTTGATGTTAAACCACCTTTACCAGAGCAAAGAAAGTCAAGGACAGCAAAGAATATGGGTAAAAATTAAGTGGCCAATTTTTGTCTACAGTCTGTGGTGAAGCAATTATGAACATTTCCTTGATGACTTATCCAAGAGAATTTGAACACCTGACATTTAATCAAATCATGGAGATTATTCTAAATAATATTAGATTCAAAATACATTAGCCATTACTGAATGTACTAAATTCATAGAATTAGAATAAAAAGAAACTATTATAAACTTCTGTCTGCATTGGTTATGAGATGTCAGCAGATTCTGTAAATTTGAACGTTTTGGAAAAGAAGAAAAGATCAAAAGAATTTGAAGGATTCAAACATGGACTGTCAAAAATAAATTTTAATAATGAAGGAAATTTTGATCTTCCATGAAGAGAAATGTATAGGAGAAGAGTTCAAAGAAACAGAAAATCCAACAACATATAGAAGAAGATAAAGATCCAGGAAGGTCATAGAACTCCTTCATTTCAAGGAGGTGTGGTGATATTGAACAGTAGTTGTATGTAATTTGCATATGAAGGAATAGGATAGATATATAGTCAGGCAAGGAGGATATACAAACTTGAAACAGAATAACTTAGTAACATCATAACAATAACACTTGGATATAATAAGTAGTTTAATTTTTCTTTCTCTTGTTTCAAATCATGAATGAAATTTAGTTTTTTTTTAATAGCATTTATACATTTTTCATAATTTTTGAGTCATTCTATATTAGGCAGTAGCATTTTCATGTGTGATCTGTCTTGTATTATGTTTTTATTAGTCTAATTTTTTGTTTTAAAATAATTTGTATTCTTTTATGTCTGATAATTTCATTTACAGTAATCTCTATGCATATATACATGCAAATGAGTAAGCATAAGTCCATTAATTATACCTAAATGTGTGTGTGTATATATATATATATATATATATATATAGCATAGTAAAATTTTTGTTCCTTTTCTATTTTCAAATATTTTTATTTGAAAAATTGATTGAAAAATAAAGACATAAAAGCTAAAAATATGGCCTTTGTAACAAAATTTCCATAAATAAATCCTTTGAAGAATTCTGCATAATTGTTTTTGTTCTCATTGTAACTGTGATAATAATTATTGCTTAATAAAATGTATCAGTTGTGTATCAAGTTATCTATAATCAATAAGTGGCATATCCTTCAAAAAGTATTGGCAATGATTATTCTCTGTAACTTTGAATTCTTGAGAAAGCTGAGTATTTGCTATCATTGTTCTGGGTATATTACTGCATACATCTGTAATTAGTTAATATTGGGTAGGTTTAATTGAGAGAGAGAGAGTGTTAATTTATTTTCTCATAAGTGAACATCATGTCCCTGGCACTTGAACTGTAGGGCTTGTTAACCATGTTATTCTACAACTGTTGTGGAGTGTGTTTATGCCAATCCTTCCAAGATTGAACTCCCCATGCCTAGCTAGCAAATGTTGAATCACCCTGTCCTATCTACTGATTAGTGGGCTCACCCTTTTTTATAAAAGCTACATGTGGTTTGTTTGCAAAGGAATTAACTTGCCTCTTGAATCCATGACAACTTCACAAGTTAATGCCATATTTTCTCTTCTGAGATATTTCTTGGTTTTCTGCAGATTTTTATCTATTGATAGTCTATATTAAATTTACATGTCCTTTTTTTTTTTTTAAATTTAAAAAGAATTTTTGTGCCAAAGTGAATGATGTCAGTAGTAACACTATGGCTGATGAAAGACGAAAATTGATGCATTGTTAATTTAATTAGAGACATATATTCAAGTCCAGGAATGGAGATACGTAAGTTGGTTGTGACTTCATGTCTTTTCTAAAGATTATTGGATAGCAGCACATAAACCATACTTTCATTACATGCTATCTAGTTTAATTGTTTTTTTGACTTAAAGTTAAGTCGGATTAAAAAGATCAGGGGATGTCATGTATATGTTGTCTCATGTAGAGATGAGTTACTTTGATGTCCTTAGTTTGTGGAATAGTGGGGTATTTCCTTTTTTAAGTCATTGACATAAGTTTGCACTCTGTTGACATGGTAGCCATTCAAACACTAAGCTTTCTGAATTGGTCTGCTACATAATACTCTCCCTGTATTACATTACTTCAGGAGGAAAAGTAATTGACAAAATAAATATGCAATTAGTTTTGAGTGTGGTTTCAATGGCTAAGGAAGTGCTTTAAAATCTCTACAAAATGTTTGTGTGTGAATACACTTTTTTTTCTTCTTCTGGCCAAATTAATCTAATCTTTACTGATTAACCATTACCAGTAAATGTAGCATTTTGTAATGTATGAAAAAGTTTCTATGATTATTGATATTTTTTCAGATCATAATTATTTGGATCAGTGGTTCTCAATTTTTTCCCATGGAACTGTACAGAATTTTTAAGTTGATTAGATAATTATAATTAAAAAAACAAAAAAAAACAAAACAAAAAAAAACATAAAAAAATCTGTCACAAGTTTTCAAAAACTAGTACACTTATTTAATATATATAAACTAGTCTTACAGACCAATTATTACTGAGTAGTAAATTTGATCCTTACTAGATGCCCCATTCATGCAACTTTGTACCAAATCCATCTATACTTAGTTTTTAAATGTGTCTTGCATAGTGTAATGATTAGCAAGTTAGTTTAGTAGACTACTGCTAATGAGTTCAATTCTTACTTGGATACATCATACTTCTAGCCTTGTGTCAAACTAAGTATAAAGCTTAGTAAATGGTTTTATTTTGAAAGGAGAGAAATGAAAGAGAATGTTACATTTTTATTCATTTTTTTTTTTTTTTTTTTTTTTTTTTTTCACAAATTTCATCTGGTCTGGTTTAATCCTAAATAGTTGGATTCTCATATTTACTTCAACATTTAATCTGTTTGAATAAATACTTTTTTATTTTTGTATATCCAGAAAATCCTGAATTACTTCAATAGTTTTTTCTGATAACTTTGGATATATCTTATAGAGTGTCAAAATTTTGAAAATGTTATGTGCGACTTCTGAAATGAAGTCAATAAACTTTTTCATATTCGACTACATTTAAATTTACTGACCTTCTTTACACATTTAATGGATATCTCAACCAAGCTCTATGTAATACTTCCACAAAATTGATTTTATTTAAATCATTTGTTCACTTTATCTTTACAAATGATTTTTCTTTCAGAAACTCATGACATAGGTCTCATGGATCACAGTTTGAAAACTGCTGATTTAAATGAATTGTATAGTAGAGATTTAAAAAAAAAAAAAAAAAAGACTTTATTATTGCTTTTTAAAATCAGTTTTCTTTACTGTGACTGAGATAAGATATATCTAAATTTGTAGTTTTCAGTTATCATTTCTCCTTTTGTATTTTTCTTAGACTTTAAAATGTTTTGATGATCCTCTTGCATGTAATACATTAGAATTGGTGATCTTTAAAATTTTAAAAAATCTTATTATTGTCTTTAAATGGATGATTTAATAACTAGCAGGACCTGTGAATATACCACAGTATGATAATTTAATTATTACAATGTTTGATATGCTTACTTAAGAGTTATTGCAAATTATTCAATATGTAAAAAGTATAATATTGATTTAACACTCACTCTTTTTTTCCCTTCTTTTCATTGTTTCATTATGTTCGATTGAAACAGATTAGCATTATTGCTTCCACTCGCTCCCCCTCTCTCTTTATTCTACTCTATTTCTTTCTTTCTTTCTTATAGTTTTCTGTGTAGCATATCCTATTTATTCCCTTTCTTTATGATAAAAACAGAATGGTCCATTATTTAGCTGAGATGATAACACTCATAAGAAATAATTTGGTGGATAACAATCACCAGATAATTTGGATTTACATTTTTGCATTTCATCTTGGATGATTTGGCTGGTCGCATTTTTAACCTGAGGGTGTTGCAAGATGACAACAGTTGTACTTTTAAGGAACATGAGTATCATCATTTAATAATTGTTAGTTCTTAAGAAAAAGAAGAAAAGAAAATTCATACAAAGTTTGCTTGTTATACAATATTAATTTGGGAACCAAGTTTACTTTTGAAACGATCTTTTGAAACACTTTCATAGTTTTAATTCTTTATATATGTGTAACTAGTCAAATATTTTTTTGTTGTTTTTTTAAAAGTGTATGCCAATGTTAACAAATATATCAATCATTTATTGTGGAAATATATTCTTTGCAAAATCTTTTAAAATTTTTTATTATTTTAGGAATGGCAAAATATA
Source organism: Doryteuthis pealeii (assembly GCA_023376005.1). Taxonomy (NCBI): domain Eukaryota; kingdom Metazoa; phylum Mollusca; class Cephalopoda; order Myopsida; family Loliginidae; genus Doryteuthis; species Doryteuthis pealeii. Next base: position 77,888,598 of record CM042148.1, read on the forward strand.
TAATTTCATTGGTATTCTTGATTAATTGGTCAATTTTTAACTAAACATTGAACTTTGTATTAGTATGCCATTCACATTATCTAGAAATTCATGAATTATGTAAATGATCAATATTCCAAATACTAAATATTTAATCTACTACTTGTACAAAAATGTTTAAATGCATGCTCATCATCTTGTAGATACATATTGATTTAAAATTGGTTTATAAGCAAAATATCTTTTCTAGACTACCATTATGAATATCAAATAAGATCATATTCCTTAATTGTAGACAACTGAAAATAAATATTTATTTCCTATAAGTCTAACATAAACAAAGGGGAACCACTTTTGACTGATAAATTATTTATTTATTGATCTACTAGGAAAAAAGAAGACTGGTTTAGGGTTCGTTTAATGGGAAAATAAATAAATAATTTATCGGTCAAGAGTGGTTCCCCTTTGTTTATGTTACTTATAGGAAATAACCAAATACATTTTCTATAATGTGTATTATTTTGGATTTTTATGACAGCAGTTTTCTCTCTCATCCAAGAAGATGCTTACTTGTAAAAATACTCCACATACACATAATAAAGTCAAAATATTTCTTTCTAAAAAAAATGTTATGATTAAATAAACCGCACAGCTTGGATTCTACAATTATGCTACTGTCTAATTGAATATATTTAATGAGGAGAGGAGCCCTTGTTATCTATATTCAGACTTATGATAGTAATCTTGTAGATACTTACATGGTACAGTTTGATAGTATCTATCTATTTCTAACATATATAGGATATATAATCAGATAAGATGATTCATCTTTAATATTTTTGCTTAGTGTCCAGATTGTTGTGTTTGGCTTTAATTCATAAAACTGGAAGCAAATTTATCTTCTGTTTAAAGTTAACCTGGGAAAAGAGGATTCATACTTTAAGTTACTTGTCTTTTCTTGTTTTTTGATAATATCTCTTAAGATTATTAAAGATAGAAATCAGTAGAGTGAACTACTTTTGTCTGGTTAGGTAAATATATAAGGTTCAAGGAGTTGAATTTATCATGTTTAATAACCCTAAAAAATAAAGTTGTGTGTGTGTGTGTGTGTGTGTGTGTGTGTGTGTGTTAAGGAAATATCGGTTAATATGCAACTGACACAGATCCATTATAAAATAAAATAAAAATACAAGGTGTTTTCAAAAAGTATCAAAACTGAAACAGTATTTTCCAAGATAGAAATGAACAATGAATGAAACATTAATTTTCTTCAAAGGAGTCCCTTTGACAATCATCACACAGACTTTGAGTTTTCCATTTGTCAAAACAGCCTGGAAACACCTCTATTGATATGGAATGAAGCTGCACTCTTATATTTCTTTCACTGTCCACAAATCTCTTAATCTTGAGATAAATTTCAGTTTAGGAAACATGAAAGTTGCATAGCGTTAGGTCTGGTGATTATGGAGAATATTATACTTGCACAAAAACCTTTTTGTTCAAAAACTATCAAGACTGACTTTATAAATTTTTCAAATTGGCATTGTCTTGTGTAGACAAATCTATATGGACAACAATCGAGACATTATCCCTTTATTATACAAGTTGTTCAACTGTGCACACAGCTTCACTGAAATAAAAAATAAAAATTAAAGCTTCACTGTCAGTAATTTTATATAGAACTTCTGAAAAATCCAAGATGAAAATTTGGTCAAGATATCAATGGATCCTTTTTTATTTGTCCTATCAGATTGATTGATTTTAACGGCATGTCAACCTATCTAGGGTTATTTTATGCCGAGTTACTGTGGAATTGTGTTCATTGTACGTTCATATTTATAGTTTTTGTGTAATTGTTTCTTGAGGGGTTTTTTTCTTTTTGCACTCTGGGTCAAATACTAGATCTGTTTAAAAATTATTTGTATACTATAATGATGTCTAGACTGTGTTGTTTTTTTTTTTTCTCACTTGCTGTCATTCAAGGTATCATGTGGCATAGTTTAAATTAAAAGTGTGTTGTTGCTTTAAGTATTCATGCTCTAGTGAACGTACTGAAAGTTTGCTGACCGTGACTTTTGACTTCATTGATAAGAACAGAGCTGACATTCAGTCAGAACTATGTTGGTAGACAACTCCTCTTTTTTGCCACCCCACCTTCTGTCAGACAGAATTGAAGAAGGTGGGAGGAAATGTTGAGAAGTGTAAGAAGCATTTAGATAAACTAGTTTATCTACTAAGATACTTTATTGTTTTCTGAACTTGAAAATTATCTTTCATTTATTTTATGGCTGTTTAGTTGAGGAAAAATTCTCTTGCATAGATGTACTATTTCACTGTCCACACGAGAATATCACTTATGAGCTCATCCTTGCTTCTCCAGCAGTGCCCAGCATTACTCGGATGGTTTGTATGATAGGGCGCATGTGGCTGTACAGCTGCTTTCTTATGGAGTGCTGTTTCCACAATTTGTTCAAGACAGCATGCAGCATTCTTGTGCAATGTCTTGTGCAAAGTGTGCAAACAAATGATTATTATTAAAAAATAATTACTTGAAACCATATAATTATTAGTATTAGACAGGAATACTTGAAACCATTTAACTGTGTGCAAATTATATGTATTAGATAGGAATACTTGATATATAACTGTGCAAAAAAACTCTTAAGAAGCAACACAAAAAATGTAAATATATATATACAATGAATGCTATTCTCTAACTTCTAGGCATAAAATAACCCTAGGCAGGTAGAATGCTATTAAAATCAACCTATTTCTTATCTATGGAAATCAAAAGTGTAATAATTATGTGTGCCTTTTGAGTCTTATGATCCCTAGACATTATATCTTCTAAATTAGACTCAAAAAATGGTAAGTATTTATCACAAAAAGAAAGAAATAAAAGCTTGAAGACTTATACAAAAAATGTACACAGACAATTATGTTGCAGCTGAAGAAAAAAAAACATTTGATAAGCATTACAATGGTGTATTTATAGCACTTATGATATCCATATAAAAAATATTGTCCACATGCACATACATTCACACACAAATTATAAATACCCCCCCCCCAACCATATTAATCATTCATTTATTCAGTTTTTATTTTAGATAACCAAAATTCCAGTCAGTGGCTGTAAAAAGAATTTAATCTAAAGTTATCAATTTTATGAATATCTCAAAAATAAGAAGAAAAGATTATGGAGAAAGACAATATTCATTAAGATTAAGAAACTAAGAAATTTTTTTAAAATGCTGAGAATAGCAATATTATTCTTTTTTTTTAAAACTATCAAAGAAGTAAGGTGTTCTTGTAAATACTGTTCTTCTATTATAAAAAAGTAATCAAAATGTATTTCTCAATAGAATTATGTTTTAAAAAATGTGAAAACCATTAAATAGCAATTTGATTAACTAAAGTAAATTATATTTAAAACCTTAAAATTCAGGGAATTTTTCAGTTTAGGTGGTTAATGAATATTCTTTTTCTTAGATGTGATTTTTTTTTTTTTTCATAAGGTCTTTTTTTTTTTCATTTGGTCAATTTTGTGTCAAAATTTGTTGGGTTTCAGTTGGCTTGCGAAGGACATTACATTTCTATATACGTGCACATGCACCCACACACAAAATGAGTAGTGAAGATTATAAAAAAAAAAATAATTCTGTAAAAGTCTAGCTCAGTTCTCAACCCCTGATCAGATTCCTTCTGTTATGATCCCAGGTTTCCTCAATTCCTTCCCCATTTTGAATGATCAGTTTGTAATTTTTTACCATTATATTTTGGCTTACATATATGACAGAAATTTTTTCTCAATTTCTTTGACTAATATACCTCTGCTTAGATTTTGAAATTCCTTCCCTGGTAGACAAATCCTTCTTCTAACTGAATTTTGTTTCTCATCATTATCAGTTTTTATATAAAATTATTAGCTTATTTTTTTTTTTTATGATTGTAACAACGGAATACTTTTAAAGAAATAAATCTATGAAATATCTGCATAATGGATTTGTTTATATTTTTGTTTAGTACTTAGTTGTCTTTGTTTAAAATTTTTGAAAATGGGTGTTTATAAAACTAAATTAAGATTGATTATTGGTATCAATATATATAGATAAATCTGATAAGTATAAGATATTGTTCCCTATCATTAGTCTCTTATTAAATTGACAAAACAAATGTTTAGTTCTTGTATTCTTTTAAAAATGTCTGCCTCATGCCTTCATTAACATAAGAGGACTAAGTAGTTAATCCCATTTTCTTTTAGTGTTAGTATTGCTGTGTATTTATGTTGTCACAAATTGTGACCTCAATGGTGCTTAAAAATTAGATTATCTTAACCTTCCTCAAGTGACAATTATTTTAAGCCTCCTATTGCTATCTATTTTTTTTTTTTATACATGTGAGAAAGAACCCATAACCTTTTGTTTTGTGTGACATGTGATCTGTAGAGGTTTTAACATCACATGCTCAAAAACCGACTAGACTTGTAGAAGCATTGTTCTTTCTTACTATTGTCTCCTACCGCTTTACTTTTTGGTAGACTGCCTCAGCTACTAAATAACCTATATTTAGTTGTTGATTAGGTGAGAAGTTACTACTAAAAATTTACCTTTTGAAAATTGTTTTATTGTCATTTTTTTTATCGTTTTATTTATTATGATTTTAAAACCATTTTTTTTTTTTTTCATAATCATAAGTTATCTAATTATATTTACATGTGTTATATTGCATAGTATCTGTTTACAAAGTTTGCCTTATTATATGTTTGAATGTTTCAACTTTTTCTATTTAAAAAAATATTCATCTAAGATTTTCATTTCTATTTAAGCAAAGAAAAGATGAATCCATGTTTAGTGGCATGTAATTCATAATTTTTCTTTAATACTAAATATTAATGTTATTTCCTATGATAATGATATATGATTTGTAGCTGAAGAATTCGACTTCTTCTAAATTTTGGGAGTAAATGCAAATACCTATCATAGAAATGCAGCCTTTAAAAATGTTGAAATCCACAAATTTATTATTAGGGATGTATAACAGAATAATAAGGTAAAGGGTTACCTGTTTCAATCTTAGATTATAGGTTTGATATCAAATCTTAGATCTTAATTTATTTAGGGAAAAAAAAAAATGATTTGAATCAAAGAAAGGATTATATTGTTATGATGGGAGTTCTTATAATTGGAAAATTCTTTATAACCCAAGAGTGAATCTTTTAAACTGAATTGGTGATCAAATGTCCAGAATATAGAAAATAAAGTTGATAACAACATAAAAAAGAAAGAAAAGTTAAATAAAAATACTCAGAAAAAATAACATACTATTTAAAATTGTCACTACAAACCCCTGGTAAAACTGATGGTGATTGGATCACTCCCACTTAATGTGTTCATTCAGCTTTCTTGCGTTTTTTAAATTTTTTTTTTTAATACTTTATACCAAATAAACAAATAACAGATATAACACAAAACCATTTTTATTTATTAGCTGAACATTCTGTCTTCATGAAAAATGAATTCCATTGATTACAATTATTTTAACTAATTTCCATTATTTCTGGTCGTTTACATCCAATTTTATAAATAAATGATGGAAATTTGCTTTTTTTTTCTTCACACAGTCATTTTTATATATTTCATTGCAACAAAATTTCCAGCATCATTGTCTTGGCCAATGCAGATTTCTGATTCATCACTGAATATCACATTCATCTAATTACTTACATACCATAATTGCTTTTCTGTATCCCTATGTAATCTTGTTTTCTTCTGTTTAACTATTTGTGCTCGTTTTCATTTGGCTTTTCTCTAAGTCTCAAATCTCATTTTATTCAGCTCATTTCTTACAGTTCTCTTACAAAGAGCAATTCTTGTTTCAGTTTTTCATTTATTTTTTATTTGTTGTACATTTTCTATTTTCAAGGCATATTCCTTTGAATTTTCTCTCTTTTTATGGTCTTTATGTAATCTTTTATAACCTTCTTGTATTGCTGATACTTGTACTAAATTTTAGATGCTGCAAACTGGGAATAGCCAATATCTTTTGCCACATTGTGTGTGTGTGTGTGTGTGTCTGTGTCTGTGTGTGTGATGTGTGTGTGTGTGATTTCCTTTTCAAATGACTTTTTATGATCCTTTACATTGAATCAATTGACAGTTTTTTTTTATTGGAGCCATATTTTCTTTCAATTAATATCCCTGTCAGTGGGGCTTAGAATATGATGAGTTTATCCCCAAAAGGGGGTGTCCTAGGTATGACACTAACCTGCATCTGATGGTGAGACTCCACTTCTGGGGACTGTGGAGTACCCCTTGATTCTCATTACTTATAGTTTAACTCTAACCCAGTGTGGTTGTAGCTGTTAGGGCCCAATCTATGGGTCAAAAGTCTGTCTAAAAATTATTTATATTTGATTGGAAAAAAATTGCCAAAAAAAACCCAAACTTTTAAGAAACAACTACTCAAAAAATGTAAATATGAACATAAAATGAATGTCATTCTCTAACTTCTAGGCATAAAATAACTTTAGACAGGTTGACATATTGTTAAAATGAATTAATCAATCGATCTTTGAATTAGCCAAAATTGTTAACATCTTGCATCACTCTTTTAACTGTAGGCTAATTTGTTTATTTAGATTTGTGCTGCTGTTTGATTTACAAAATGAATTTATAATTCTTTTCATATACTTTATCTGGAAAATATATGGCTTTTTTGAATAATTTTTTTGAAGTACATTTCATTCAGTTAGAATTTCGTGCTATTAAACAAAAATTGTTTTGTGTCCTGTGATTTATTTGTTGCAAAGTAAAAAGCTGGGCAAACATCTTAGTGGGAGGATTCCATAATTTTTGCTACTTTTTCTGACACCAAGGCATTTCGTTTGTTTAGGGGGTGGGAAAACAAAAAAACAAAAAATTGCTCATAGAAAAAATTGAAAATTGTTTTATTATTTATGTCCAAAATTTATCTATAAAAAGAAGATTGTGAGATCATTTCTTGAACTTTGATCACCAAACTAAGAAAAATCATAAGTTTTCTATTTTTATTACATTGTTATCTAACCTGATTATAGAAATGTTATGCAATACTTATGAATAGTAATGATTGATAAATCAGCCCTTTTTTTTTTTTTTTTAAAGGTATTTTTGTTATTTAAAAATTTTTTTTAAAGCAAAATGTGAGTTTTTTCTTTTCTTATTAAGTGATGAAGAAACTGTTTCATCAAATCTTTACCTGACAATTATTTCTGATGGATTTTTCACCACAGTTTAATTTTTTCATAAAATATTTATATTATATCATTAGATATTGTGTAATGAAAACCACCCTCTATTATACATTTTTTAACAGTCCAATTGTATGTTATAATTAATGTGCTATTATATTATTAGGATAACCAATATATATTTTTAAAAACTTTAATGAAATTTTGATTTACATTTTCAAATATAAGTAGATTTAAAAACATACACTATTGTTGTTGTTAAATGAATATAAATTAGGATTTGGGGCTGGTTATAGTAAATATTGAAAAAAGTATAATAATTTCTAGATATGAATTAATTCCAAACAGAACCTTAGTCAAGATTTTATAAAGTAGAGACAAAAGTATAATTGCACAATATCCAATTGTGTTGTATATCTCTTTTGTGGAGGAGCATGGTGTAATGGTTATTGTCATAGAAAATGGACTTGTGGTGTAATGGGTAGAGTTGTAGAAATGGACTCATTGACCAGAGTTCAAATCCTGGATGATACTGTTTGCACTTCACATAGCGCTAATACCCTTTAGAATTATGGTACTACTTAACAAATACATTTATTGGCATTTTTAAATTGGGCACCTTAAAGAACTGGTAAAGAATAAGGGAATCTAGGTTTAATGGATTAGTCTAAAGTTTCTAGTCATATTCCATTTATGGTCATATCTATAACAACTTTGATAAAGATGAAATAAATCATAAGGAATAATGATAATCATCATTAGTCATTCAATAGAAAATGATTTTATGTATTTTTCTTATCTGCATAATGATTTGGTCTTCCTACAGTTCAGTTTAAATTTTGAAATTTCTATAACTTTTATGAAAAAATACAATTATTAAAAAATTTGGCTTAATAATATTCCACCTTTTAAAATGTATCTTAATATTTGTATTTTATCTATAGATTTTATGAGTACACAACTTAAGTGAATTTTTTTAAAGAGTTTATACTTGTTCTTAAGCTTGGTTAAAAACTGTATTGATGGGATTACTTTCAACACTTACCTAACCCCACAGATTTTGTCTGGGAAGGAGGGTGGCTAGATACCCTGCAGAATGAAAAACAAGACCTGTAAAAGGGCAGAGGAAAGTCTTTGCTCAACGGCCATCTAGCACATTATTTCTAAAGTTCAACTACTTCTCATCACAGCAGGACCATGTAGACTTTTTAGTATCAGAGCCATGCCATCAGGAACTTATGTTCCAAGTAGGGTCACAGGTCTGGTACCCAATGATATTAGGACCACGACCAGGCCAAAGGGTCTCTGGCAAAAATCCAAAAGGCGTCTCTATCATCATTAGAAATCAACGACCTTTAGTGTACTTGTCACTGTGTTTGTGGAATATCTGCGATAAACAAGGGCATATCCTTCCCCTGACCAGGATATGTATGCAGAGTTTCAGTGCTGCTTGTGAATTTCCTATTCCATTGTTACTCCTTCCATGAATTCACCACAGGTGAATTTGTTGGGTAGAGCCGGCTCAACTGACCCAGGGTGAATGACGTTACAGAAACAGAACAACACTTATCTCTAGTGTGTATGTTGTAATACCAATACAGATAGTTAAATTTCCTCAGCAAACATCTATCCAGTTTAATGCTACATTTTCCTGTGGTGATTGGATACTTTCTAGAGAAATAATGATTCTAATACTTGGTATCATGTACCAACTAAAATGACTAATTATCTTTTGAATTAATGAAAATTATTCATGATTTTGGAAGGATGGGGACCTCATTAACATATCCAATTTTCTTTTTTCTACTGTTGTCTTTGTTTCTGTTATTTTTCTATTTTATTTTCTGATTTCCAACATTCCGTTGGAAACTCAGTTGATTTGCATTCATTGCATAAGTAACTTCAACACCTACAATTTGTTTGAATTTTTTGTGTATGCTCACTTCAACAAATGTAGGTACAATCTCGTTGGTCAAGCATATTTTTACCAATTTTTAATGAATACACATAGATATAAAAACTTGACCTTTTTGTTTTTACTAATAAAAACAATGTATCTAGTTTATTTTTGGTATTTGTAGAGAAGTTGTAAGCAAATGATGTTATCCTACCAATATTCTGTATATTATTGATTGTACTTTTTTGGCTAGTCAGGAATATTTTAAGAATATAATTTAAAAAAAAAATATTAATAAAAGAATTTATTTTACCTTTTAAAAATTAGAATTTATTTAAAATATCTTGGCTGGTCATGTCAAACTCCATCATGTATATGATTGCCCCTAGAAGGGGGTGGTTGAGAGTTTTAATGTTCTGGGTATGATGTTAAACTGCATCTAGTGGTGAGGTTCCAATTTTGGAGCCTGGGGAGTGTGGAGTACACTATCATTGCCATTACTCCAAGGTTCACTCTTCACTGGAGTGTTAGTACTTGTTAGGGTCCTATCTATGGGTTAAATTGTTAAAAGATAAGTTTAAAAAATTTGAATACCCAAGAAGAATAAATAAAACCGGAAGGTCTTTGGCATGAAATAACCCAACAAGGATTGACATGCCATAAAATCTAACCAACCTTTATTACCACACTTTCAAACTTTTTTTTATTTTTCAAATTAGAATAGTTGACACAATTTGCAGCAGACAAACAAATTTTTACTTTGTTATATATTGAAATATTTAGGACAACTTATATCCCTACACATCCACACCACTTAATGACATGCTCAAACTCTAAAGCAATTTTCTGTATTCATCCAACATAAAAATGATTAATGAATTCATTTTCCTCATTTTTTCCCTAATTTTCTCAGCCATTGATAATCCTACCAACATTTCATCTACAAGAATTTACTGTACAATCTTTTTAACCTACATACGCATAATCTTAAATGATTGTCACTGTTGTTTTTGAAATACCTTGTAATACTCATATATCAAAAACATTCAGCCTTGTATAGAATTACTCTCCATATTATAGTTTATTCTGAAATAGATAATTTTTATTTCTCTAACTTCAGAGTGTTTGTGGCTATAACATCATCGATAGTAATATATCATTACCAACTCTTTTTAATAATTGGTAACAATTTATAACTATATGAACCATCAACTAGGTTTTTTTTTTTTTTTTTTTTTTTTTTTAACTTTTTTTTTTGATAATTTTTATATAACACTTAAAATTGTATAAGAGGCTAATAATTTGTATTTGCAGGATTGTGTAACTGCTATGATTATTACTGCTTGTGACTGTAGCAATGATGTTTTTTGTTTTTTTTACTCTAGAATTAACAGATACATAATCATAAAGTTAACCTGCTATTCAAATAAAATTTTGTGTTTTCTCTCCTTGCTAAATGGATCACATTCATTGGTTCTTTTCATTGTAAAAAAAACAAGTTTGTGATGAATATGTAGTAATTGTAAAAAAGATTTTTTTTTTACAAGTAGAAACCTTAAAGGAATTTGTACTAGAAAATATATTGAGTTGTTTTAAAAACATACAAATTACACAAGTTTTTATAACATTACAATCACACTGGATATAGATGAGCAAGAATACTTGGCTTGAAAAATAATGAATGACTATTGATGTTTTTACATTGTTTGGTTATATGTTAAAAGCTTAACATATTTTCTACATCAATAACAAGGTTAAAATATCATTAAACATATCAATGTATAGTCTTTGTAGAATTTCAAGGTGCTACATTACCATTTTGTGATTGAAGTGTTAATATATTAGATATTATGTAAAAATATATAATTACATAAAATAGATTTTTAAATGTTTTTCTAATTAACTGCTAAAAAATCTCTGAGCTCCCTTAAGTTGAAACTTAGTAATAAAATCTGATGCTGTAATATAAAAAATAATCATTTTAATGTTTCTATTTCACTGTATTCAGGGTTTCTAGAATAGGATTACATTTTTGGTATTAATGTTCATATGGAATTGTTTTTTGTTGTTTATGTAAGACCACTAGGTCAGCAAATGTGGGAAAGCCCTATTAAAAGAATTACAAACTCTGCTGAATTTAATGCTTTCATTACATAAACAGCAGAAATTCTGTAAGATCAGCCAAAACTCTTTATTGTAAAGGGCAAGTATATTATCTTTCAAAATTTATCATCAAATCTAAATGATTTTTTAATTTTCAGAAATATTTTAGTATTTGATACTTTCTTTGGTTGGATGCATTTTCTTTAAATTAATGCCAACTTCTAAACACTTAAATATGTTTTTTGGCTTATTAAGTTGACAACTCTGTGAATATTACTCAAATATTTTTGTAAACAAATTTTTAATTTTTAATAACTGAACAAAAGTAGATGGCTATATGATCTATCTTATTATCCCTGTTGTGTAAAAAGGTAATCTTAGTTATTGCAATTAATTGTATTATCTTGTTAAATTATCCATGAACTTAATAAACACAATAACACTATTAAAACTATTATATAGCAATATAGAAAATCCTGACAAGTGTCAAAATGAAATGCCTTCATTAAAATGTAGATAGTGAAAACATTTAGTGAAGTTTTAGTTTGAACAAATAGATCTGTTTGAAGACTGGAGATTTGATATTCATTGTAACAATCTGGTTGATATTATTTTAGCATTTATACATTAGATTTTGGCTCCATTTGGTAGTGATATTGCAATGAATTATGTCATTTTTTATTTAAGTTCCTCATCTATCATATCATTAGAAGAAACTTTTCTGAGCAATATATTTATATAAAATAGTTTATGCAAATTTGCTTATAATTTTTATTTACCTATTTAAGAAAACAATTTGAAAGGTAAATTTTTCATTCAGTATTTAAATATTATTTGTGAACTGTACAGGAATAAAATTATGGTTCCTAAGATCTGATAGTCTATTAACTATGTTTTTCATAATGAACTGACTTAAAAATTTACTCTTTGAGATTAACCTCATTATTAGGAAATCCACCACCTTACAATCTTCAGTTTGATATTCTCTATTGGGTGATAACCGATATGAACAGAATGCCTGCTATTTGTGTTGGAAGTCTTATAAATCATTGCTAATAAGTTTGATCCTCAAAGAGTGTCCCACTATTATAACCTTATGCTTTAAAAGGTAAATCTTTGTAAATATTTATGGAAAAATTACTTTGAAATTACTTTAAATGAAAAGAAATTTCAAACTATATACTAAAGAAAATATGAGATTCAGTATTGAAAATAAAAATCAAGATATGGGATCAATTTGAGATCAACCATTGATAATAGTAACATTGAAGGCATTCATTGCCTTTAATAAGAAAGTGTTGAAAGAGTGATTACAATACAAAAACAAAAAAAATACAAAAAAAAATTGGCAATACAGTTTACTGAATTATGACAGCACAGTGTATAACTAGGCACCCTGAATTCTAGTCTAAAACTACCTGCTATAGTTTAACCTGAACTAAAACATGTCTTAGTATCAAACAGATAAAATATATTCAGACTATGTAGTAAATATAAAATATAATTTGGCTGTAAGTATGACTATGCTGGAACCATAATGACCAGACACAGATAATTGATGAATATAGTGAGGATAAAATCAGTCTCTACTTTATGGTTGAACATTGACTTATCAATCTAAGTGTTGAGTATACATGATTAATTATTGACTCGTATTTTCATTCATCTTAATTTTAGTTTGTATTCATTGCAGCTACTCAGTCTGCCAGTCTACAGCTGTCATTGAATAGTAACAATCAGAAATAAAGAATGAGGATATAAGTTTGAATGTTGCCAAGAACTTTATTTCTCATTGGTGATGTTCAATGACAGTCTGTGTAGTTGATGTTAAAATAACAACTAAAATTAAGATGAATAAAAATACAAGTTAGAAATTAATAATTGTTGACAATTCTTTGATAAAAAATGAACATTGTGATTCTTCATATTATTATCAGTGATTTAATTTTTCATATTCATATTAATGATTATTCATTTTATGGAATAAAAAATGTATGAACATAACTAACTGAATATTTGTATTTGTTTTATAGAATCTCCATAATGTAACCATGGGAATATACTGACAAGAAAAAAAAAAAAAAACTCTGGAAGAGTTTACAATACTGGTAAGTGAATAATATTTTATATATTTTCTTATATAAGTATCTGTGAAAATAATTATGATAGATAGATTTGGTATGGTATTACACACATTTCTTGAAGATTATATAATTTTACAAAGAACTAGTCTCTATATGTATATATACTTTTTCTAATGATTCAATTTTATTACCTTAATATTACTACCAAAAAGTTATTTATAAAAAACATTTATTAATGCTGCTTAAATGATGTTGGTACTTTTTAGATATTGTAAAATAATAAAATTCATTCTTACTTTCTTGTAATAAGTTCAGTTTTTTTTCCTTATCTTTTTAGTTTATTTTCAGTATCTTTTGTATCAGTGGAATTCATCTGAAGAAAAAAAAATACATGTCTAATCTTTGCTTCTAATAATCAAATTTACAATGAAATAAAAATATATTCAGTCATTTAAAATTAGCCTCTGCTGTATGATGTATCCTTTTATGATTATATGGACAGATGATTATATTTATGATATAAAAGATAGAATTGATTTTACAAGACTTAATGATACTTGGAAAAGGGTTTCTTCAAATTTGATATTAATTATAAGCTTTGCTTAGTATGGCACAAGGCTGAATAAGAGGGAGAAAGAAAGTGTTCAGCCAAGTTAGATGGGAGTAAAACTGCTTTCCTTGAAAATCAACATTTGAAATTCTCTGCTTGGGGGTGGGTGTCAAAGATTGACCACTGAAAAATATGCAATTACTTTAGCTACAGGCTTTCATCTATTTTTGTTTGAAATTAATTTTCTGTATACTACTGGAGAAGTAAGGAGAAACTCATAAGTGACATTCTCATGTGGGTACCTACACATGGAAACTCCAGAGTGGGTCAGCCAGCAAAAACTTTAATTGATCAGCTGTGTTCAAAGAGGACCTGCTAGGAGCAATGACTAATAGGGATGAATGGCAAGAGAGTCATGGAGATCCGTGCTGTCAGTATAACCAGATAATGATGATGATTATAATGATCCAGATTATAATTATCTAATAGCCAGAATTTAACTCCATTATTTTTAGTATTGCTAAATCATCATCTTGATTAAAAAATATATTTTGTAGATATTTCATATTTTACAAATAATTGAGGTGGGATCTTTTGTGCTAGTTTAAAATATTTATTTTGGTCTTGGATTAATTCTTATTCATTAGTCTTCTTACTTGATGAATATCGGAAATTGAAATAAGGGCATTGTGTTTTCTTGTTTTGAGATGTGATTATTGAACTCTGATGACAAATATATATTTGTAGAAATATAAACTATAGTATATTTGTTCTCTCACAACTTTTTTCCGCCCTGTCGGCTGGGGCGTTAGAATGCACCTCTGCAGAGGGGTAAGACTCCCCCAATGGGGCCACCTGTTGGCCGTGGGTGGCGACCCGTGATGCTTAAGGATAGAGCCCAGGTGGATGAGCAGTTCATGACTTGCAAAACTCCACTTTGGCCCTATCTTGGGCTAAACGGGCAGTCGGAGAGGCCCCCTCCGATCAATCGGCTGGTCACGTCAAGCCCTAGCACCTATGATTTTCCCAACCCTATTGCCCTTTTGGCAAGCCCCAACCCCTTTTTATCATATGGGTGCTAGAAGGTGGTGGCTACGGGTCTACATGTCCTGGGGATGACGTTAAACTCTATCTGATGGTGAGGTTCCAGTTTTGGAGGTTTGGGGAATGTGGAGCACCCCTTCATCACCATTGCTCCTTGGTCCACTCTGACCCGGAGTGGTAGTACCTGTTAGGGTCCCATCTATGGGTTAAATAGAAAAATGTATTTATAAAAAAATTGTATTATCCATTAAAAATTGATTTATTTCAAAACTTTATCGGCATTAAATGACCCACAGAGGTTGATATGCCGTAAAACAAAACAAACCAAACCAAACCAAAACTTTTTTTCCCCCTTTTCAATTTAAGTGATCAAAAATCTTACTGGATATTCTAATGACCTTCATTTTAAATTGGAATTGGCTCCATATGCTTGTAAACATTTGTATAGATCATGTACATCTTATTGGCTGAATTTGATTAAAAAAGAAAAGAAAAAAAAAAACGGTTAAAATGTGAAAGAAAAAACAAAACAAAAAGAATCATCCCCTCTCATCCAAAAATGGTCCATAATTGTAAGAATTAATCAGGTCCAATATTTTTATGAAATGTTCTTTTTAAAATCTTGTTTGTTTTTATGTGTTCTATATACTAAGGCAAGTAATTATCACTGTGATTCATGTGCAAAAAAAAAGAAAAAAAGAAATGCCTTTTTTTGAATTATCTTGCCTTTGTCATGTTTTATTGCAAGCAATTTAAATATTTTACTTGGAACAAAATTGAAAAAAATACACTGAAATAATTGCCTCTTCAGAGTAGAATTCATATTTTGAATAACTGGGATAAGAGCTATGAAATATGTTTGTTCTTTTTAAATTAATCTTGTCAATCAATCAAGATCTTGAATGATTTCTTGTATATCTGGTAATATTTTAGCTTCTAACCATGGACAGTTGCCATTTTCTGTAATCAAAATAGTGAATTTTGTTTGTACTTTCTATATTAATCAATAATGATATCTGCCAAATATGAATACACAAACTTAAGGGAGTATAGCTTTACAGTGTTTTTAGTTCTTTATTTATTTTTAATCAATTTTATAATTACAAAATTACTCTTAGTGATTCTTTTGTTGTAATAATTAAAGGGTAAGGAAGGTATTATTGAATGAGCAATGTATACATGTGATATATTTATAAAATATCTAAATTTGTACAATAGATTAGAATTCTTTTAAACTTTGTGCACATACATTTTTCCTATTCTTTATCCCAAAAGGTTTCTGGGATGTCAACATATGTTGCTGATAATTCTTCAACATATTCCAGGAATTAATCATAATTACACATGGGTATTGTTTTAAATATAGACATGAATGTTAACTACAAAGTGAATATTAGAATATGAAAAAAATTAATTTGCTTAAAATAAAACAGATTTCTTGATTTGGGTTAAAACAATGAAACTTGATTGAATTAAGGGAAAATATTAGCTCATTTGAACCTTTTTTAAAGATTTATAGATTTGAAACTTTAGGAAAGGTCATGAATCCTATGTTGGTAAAGATATGAAAAGAGAATGATTATGCTAGAATGTAAATTTCAAAGGTCTGATTGATAAACTTAATTCTAATTTTAATGGCTTATTTTACAAAATTGCTGTTCACAAGTAACCAACACTGCCATTACAAGCAGGATGTGACACAAGGTCAATTTTTAAATGGGGTACAGTTGATTGCCTTACCAAGGCTAAAGAACACAGTCTGTTCAACTATTAATCCATAACTATGGGGAAAGATGGATCTATGCCTCCCCCAATGACATTAGTGCTAAATGAAACACAAACAGCCTTGTCCAAGATTTGAAATTGGGAGTACTGATTTCATTTCCTACCATGATAAGTTACGCTAAATAATCCCCCCCCCCATCACTAATAGATGAATCTGGAGCTCAATTTTTATAAAACCATCGATAAACAAATTGATCTGAATTCTCTTGGATTTAACGTATGTGTGTATAATATATATATATATATATATATATATATATATATATATATATAGGTTAGTTGGTGTTAGGAATGATTCTAAGCTGAGCCTTTTCTAACAAGTGAGTGTTAAATTTTGTTTGGTCCATATCGAGAGCTCAATGTACCATAATTTAGGAATTATATGTAGAGCAATATATTTGGTAAAGAAAAATGCTTAAAAATCTGTCCTATTCTCAGTTATAGATCTATTTCCACCCATATAATATGGGCTTCTTCAGACTGCAACCTTTATTGAAATAGAATTGGAAATACTGTGGATATATATATATATATATATATATATATATATATATATATGAGAGAGAGAGAGAGAGAGTTTTATAATTTGCTTGAAGCATTGTGTTTATATTAGTTTGGTGGTTAGTTTTGAAGGCTATCACAATGCAAGTGTAAAGAAAAATGAGGTAACTATGATGATCGTCTACCTTTTATTTATTTTAAAAATATTTTAGGATAAAGATCTCTTTGCCAGAAGATTTCTGAAAGCTAAATTCTGGAGCTGTTACGTTGCGGCTATGATCAGTCCATACTGTTGTATGTCTGGTGATATCTTCCTCAGAATTCATTGCGTGTGTGTGTAAGTGTCTGTTTATGTCTCTATATGTATATGTTTCTTTGGGATTCCAGAACCTTCTAGCTTCAGTTATTATCATCATCCTAGGCTAGGTCAGTTGTTTATATTCAAGAGTTAAGTTTAGCAGGTGGTTCCTTGTATGGGTGTGCTATTTTAAAACTGTCTTCCTCATTAAATTCCCATTTTTAGGTAAGTTTTTGATATTTTATATTAATTGATTTCTCAATCCCCAAACCTAACATACATTTAGTGGGGGGAAAATTGATTACACCAGGAAAAAGAAACCAAAAGTGCTCAATATGTACATAGAAATAGTATTTAAGATGAAAATTACATTTGATAATTTAGTTTTGTCAGGCTTGGGAGCTGCAGCTTAAACCAAAAATTGTATTGATTTGGAGTAGTATAAACGAGACAAGCAAAAGGTGTGCTTTATTTTTTGTTCTATAAATAATAATAAAAACTAGGTTTACCACATAATTCACCAAATATCTCTGTCCAGCCATCTGGCCATATCACTAAGGCTCCGGCAATTTTGGCCAGATTTCAAATTTTCAGGAATTGTTAGGGTAATTTCAGCAAGGTTTTAAACTGTATTCAGCCAAGATTTTAAAAAATATCTCCAAAATGAAATTACTTTTTATGCCAATAAAATGTAAAATAATCCCAAAAGTTAACACCATGATTTGTAATTCGATGCCTGACAAAGAGAATTGATGTCATTTTCAAAGCTCTAAGTGATAATCTCTTTAATCCTTTTATAACTAGTAGTACTTACCTATATTATATATACACATTTTAAGATGGTCACTCTTGTTTATGAAGTACTTTATATTAAAATTCTTGAATTAAATTATGCCAATATGCATCTCACTTTAAAAATCTAATATCACAAATATTTTTATTATGAAAGAACCTCTTGATAGAATATATATATATATATATATATATATATATATATATATGAGAGAGAACGACACACACACACACACATACCAGAAACTGAGATACAGGAGTGCTACAAAATCATCAGCATTGAGTGTATCATTCATAAGTGAATACTATACTGGGTTGGTAATCTTGTATGTATGCCAGATTCACACATTCCTAAATAAGTGTTTTATGGTGAATTTTCTGCAGGTTGGAGACAAAGATACTAGCCTAAACTGCAAAGATAGTTTATTTTCACTTTTGGCCTGTCATTTTTACCTGGGAATCCTAAGAGAGGCAGATTTCATTGGGGTGGGCCTTGCCAGATCAAAACAAATTAAAAAAAAAACTTAAAGAATGCAACTTATAAAGTGTTCTAAAGAAAAAAAAGTGTGAGAATACACTTGATATAGGAAGTTGTATTCTTACAATGTAAGTACAAAAGACAGCCTGTGTCATGTGATTACTATCCATAAAATAAGTGTATGATATTGATGACAAGGTACATTTTTTTTTTTTTATGTCTGTGAAAGGATTTGTCACACAGCATGAAGATTCATAAATCCAGTGTGATATGCTGATAGTTGTGTCTAAATTATCAGCAAAGTCAAAGATTTGGCTCTGCAAGACATGTTAAATGTCTTGAATTTGCAAATCTGACAGAATTGAAAAAAAAAAAAAAAAAAAACATTTTCATCATCCTGCTGACTAAAACTGTGACTGAATGATAAAATTGGGTTGGTGCATAATTATTATAGCTTTTTTTTTTTTTTTTTTCAACAAATTTGTAATAATTATGCACCAACCCTATATATAAGGAAATTATTGTTGGAGGGTAAGAGAGAAATAAAGAACAAAAGAAAAAATTATAAATTTATATTTCATGTAACATTTTATCTTTTATTAATTAAAACAATGAAACCTGTCAGTGGTTATCCTCAATAATAAATGGACAGCAATCTTGTCCTTTTTCTCATAAGAGAAGTTTAAAAGCCCTGAAAATATGGGGTATCTTAGATGAACTGATGAATTTTACTTTACAGAAACAATGGATTTTCTTTTAGGTTTGCCATTTGGCCATTGTTTATTCACAACTTATCTAAAAATTAAAACAAAAAATAAATACAAAGATTGGATTCCTTTCAAACAACTTGAGTTTAGAATGCCATTCTTTTGACCTTTGACAGGTTACACCCTAACACATTCCTCTTTTGCTTGTATATTATAATTCTCTTAGAGTTATTTTGACTAAACTTTTTTTTCTATCAAAACTACACTACTATATTTTTTTTAAAGAAAAAGTTTACAAATTTTCTCATTAATCAGTTACATGGATTAAGATATGTTTATTAGAAAAATGTAGATTGCTGATATAAACAATGTAGTGTATAAAATCAGTTTTTGAAGAGTGTGTGTGTGTGTGTGTGTATAATATACTTTTCTATTTTAATGAATATTTTTTATGATCAATATCTTTAGTAATTTTTAAAAACACATTTCACCTTTTTCATTAAATCAAAACACTCTTACTCAGTCCTATTTGTTGTTGTACTAATTCTCTTGCCATAGGTTTAATCTTGATCATATAAGAATGTTTTGGTGCTTGCGGACACCTGAATTTCATATTTTATATGCACTAAAAATGCATTCCATAGTGTAACCTTTAATACTAAAACCGTGTTGTTTCTATGCATCTTTGGTATATTTTTGTTTCTTCTAGTTCTTATGTATATTTCATTTATAAATAACACGGAAAAAAAAGTTAACCTATTTTGGTACTTTCATTCTTTTTGTTTTATTTTCTTTCTTTAGATTCGTGGCCAGAATTTGACTAGTACTTATGTATGCAGAATGTGAACTTGAACTTGAAGAGATTCAATTTTTAGTTTTGTTTTAGCATTGACTTTTTTCATCAGACTAAAGAAAACTGAAAATCAAAAAAATAGATTATATTTTTTATTTAACTTTGTGAATCATCAGACATGGATTATTTTACTATATAATAGAAAATAATTTGGAGTTTATATGAATTGAATTATTACAATCCAATATGAGATTTTTAATGTCATTTTTAAAACCTCTGAATCCTTTATTATTTATAGGTTACCATTACTTACTGCCCCCCCCCCCAAGATAACTTAAAGGAATTCTAGATTTTAAGAAATGTTATTTGAATATAGTAATATGATCATAGCCTGGAAAATAAAAAGCTGTTGATAAAACACAAAAGAAAAGGCTTTGAACAATATAGATTCTTTATATATTCTTTCAAAAGAATAAATGACAGCTACCGATGAAACCTTCTTTACAAATGTGCACATAGAAAGTATGAACATATTGTTCTTATAGACATGATGTTATTCTTATAAGAAATTTGTTTTTTATCATCAATAGTGGCTTAATATATCTCTCGATGTAGATATTCAGTTTTATTGTCTAAGTTCATATTCAGTGTTTGTATTCATAAAATGGTGTTCTTGAAACCTTGGTTGATTTTTTTTTTCCTTCTTCAATATTCAAATTGACTGCATTTATGCTGCAGACTATAATTTACTGCTGTTTCCTTCCTACCTAACTAGCCGTCTGAGTCATGCTGTCATCAGATGTAAAGGTTTTCTGTGATAAGTGGCTCTCTAATATAAAATGGAGCAAGTATCTGTTGGTTTGACTTGATTCATCTATAAAAGTAAGTCACCAAGCACATGTGTACATGGTAATATGAGAGTAAATTTGTACATGTCCAGCAACAGCAGTGCATATACCAGTTGAACTCTGGGAATTGGACCTGGGTATAACCTGATTTTCAAAAAAACTAATTATATACTTCTGTTTATTATAATATATATTGAAGGGTAATTGCCAAGTAACTTTGGTGTAGATCATAAAGAAATTAATCAACAGTTCTGAAATGTTAGTAAGTTCAGTCTGAACTACTGAAATATAATTTGAAATTTTGTAAAATAAATGCTGTAAATTGATTTACATTTTTATAAGTGATAATTTCTATGCACCACAATCTTTTTCTTTTCTCTAAAGTTGTCTCAGAATCTGTCCCTTTCTTTCATTTGTATGTAGGTTCCTTGTTATCTTTATACTTTCACAAGATTATGAATGAGCAGTTCAAGAATATATTATGAGTAGAGGCATTGCTTGTGTGACATAATGTAGAAACATTTAAATAAATACAAAGTAAAAATTTAAAAAAAAAATTTATGCAGTAAATATAATGAAGTAAAATAATTTTTAACATGATATACCATGAAAAAATAAAAATTTTACTATTCATATTTTAAATAAAAATTATTTTTATTTTTTTAATTTTTTTATCATTTGTTACCAAGTTATGTGATTCTATTTAATGACCATCTGTGTAGTTGATCTGATTATTATTTTATCTCCCCAAAAGCCCATTAGGGTGGTCCTAAGTAGGACCTGTCCCTTATTTATATGGATACTTTAAAACTTTTCTGTAAGAAATCTATTTGTGACAAATTTTTTACCTGGATTAAAAATATTGGTATTCTAGAGATATTGTTCCAAAATAGCTTCATGGAAACCTAGACAGCAGGGTTTTTTGTTCATGCAGTATTCTGGGATGCATTTAGACCCTGTATAAGATTTGGTAAAAATTTTTTGAAAAATAGTGATAATGTTTCAAGATAGACAAATTTTGACACTTATATCGATTTAAGGGTTCATGATTCATACAATTAGCAATTCTTTATCTGGATTTGTTAACAAAAGAAAAAGAAAGGTTGGATGAGAAATACATTTCATGAAAATTATTTATTGATTTAATAGCTTAGGAAAACATTTTTTGTCTTTAATCTTACTATGAATTATCTATTGTTGCTATGTACTCCCAATAGCTAACATGATCTGATGGTGCAAAAGTCTTGATTATGTAGCAAGAGTAAATGTCAGTTATAAATTTACTTATATATACACAATAAAAAGAGAAAATTATATAGAAATCACTTTGTCATCTGAAAGTGAATTTAAACTTCAATATTCAAATCTTCTAGATACTTAGGATAGAATCCATAGATTCTGATAAGAGTCTTCTGCTTTTGGACCTCTTTTTGAAAATATCAATTAAGGTTAGTCATGTTTATCTTGTTGTACACTATTGTTTCCAATGTATTATGTCTGCAAATGAATGTTTTCAAAAATATTACCTTCAATAGACTTTTTAAAATCTCTTGTTTTTATGCACAGTATTGTATGCTTATTTTTAATATTTATTAGGACAATCTCTTTGAAATTTAAACAAAGAATGCTATTTTGAAAGCAAATATGCATAATAAATTTTTCTTTTGGTGCTTCAGTTAAATGTCTTATACCTTTTAAAAAAAACAAACTGACTACCAACATAAATCAATTACGTTTCTGCACACAGCATTATTTGTGATAAGACACTCCCATGAATTGTTAATTAAATATAGATGCAATGACTGGACATTGAATTATGATAACTTGTTGCTTGTTGCTGAAAACACAGGAAACAATAGGAAACCAGTCTTTTGATAGGTTTTGCCATAAAAAAAATTCATGTTTTTCAAAAGATTACACTGTGAACAAGTTTATACCAAGTTACTTTTGAATTATAAGTAGTTTTAATATGAGAATGCAAATAGATTGACCACTGTTACTAATGAGTTTAATAACGGACTATCCATATTAAATCTACATGACTAATTAATGTATTTTGCAGATGAGCCATACAGTAGACCTAAATTATTATTTGGATTGCAATTATTTATGCCAGCAGATATTTACTGCTGATGAATTGATTTAACTGATTGTTTACCTTGACATATTATAGTAATTAGTATAGCTTTTATAATTTTTGTCATTATTGAGAACAATGTAAAAATGTAGACAATTTTAAATTATCTTTTTAGAGATGTTACATTTAGGTTTTTTAAATTATTGTAATTGTTTGATACTTGATTGTTTTAGTTTTTGATTCTCAGTCATGAGCACAATTGTCAGTCATTTATAGATTTAGGTAAAGTCTGTTTTGTTATCTCAACTCATCAGGTTGGAGGTGTGGTGTAATGGTTAGAATTGTAGGAAATGGACTCGTCGACCCAAGTTTAAATCCTGGATGAAGCTACAGTTCACATAATGCTAATACCCTTGGAAAAGGTATGAATCCAACTACTCTCCTCCAGCTAAAATAGTAGGCAGACTGGGCACTTTAACCTTGGTTGGGCAACCAGTCAAGAAGAAGGAAAACTCTGAATTCAAACTTATTAAATCTGCTTGGGTTGGTCATTACTAGAATAGGCTCAGTCATAATTAGTGATCTATTTCCCTAATTTTAATTTAAAATTTACTCTTTTATAATTAAACAAAATATTTATAGACTGGATTGGGGAAAAGTGTCCTTTTCCCTTTTGCCTATTCATTTGATAAGTACTGACAAGTTGTATTATTAAGTATCATTTCAATATATTGATTTTAGTGTTCATTGCATCATAATGTTCAAGACTATTTTCTATATATTAACTGTGTGTAAATGAAATGTTTAAAATTTGTAAATTACATGTTATTACTTTTGTGTAAGTAATCATAATTACTGAATAGTTAGTAAAATGTTGGTTTCAATTTTATTCTTGTGGTAATTGGGCTTATTGAATCTTCAACCCATATTGATGAGTGGTTGGTTTTTATTTTAGTTATTAAAATAAAACAATAAATTCCGATATTTTTTTCTGCTATCGTCATTGAGAGTTTTGTTTATTTTTACTTATGAAATCATTTTAGTTTCTAAAGTTACCACTAAACAGTTGTATGAGATGTCAGTAATTGAAAACAAGTGTCAAAGAGATATTTGGTTTAGTTTCTAACATTTGAACTATTAATCTATAAAGATATAATAATTCTATTGGAAAACTCATTTGAAATAGGATTAATAAGATTAAAAAAAATGTGTTATACTTTTATTTTAGATTAAAAGAAAGTTTATATATGCACACAGCAATATTTTAATAGTAACTTTTCACTATTCTTATATATTTTTACCATTTAATTTTGTATTTCATTGAAGATATGCATCCTGAATCATGTTTTGTTTTTATTTGTATTTATTATAAAAAGGGTCAATAAAAAAAAAATACTAAGGAAACAGTACTTTTTCATGATTTGGAAAAATTAGATGAAATTTTTATAGCAAATATTTTATAATGAAATATTAGATTGGACAACAGGTTTTTGTTTGTTGTTAGGTAGTATTAGGCATGTCAAGTTTTAACTAATTTATTTAAAAAAAAAAAAGCTGACAGTTGATTATATTGTTACAGCCATTTTCAGTGTGCGTGTAAAAATATTTTTCTCAAATTTATCAATTCTAACATTAAAGATAAAAAAAAAAGAAATTAAAAAAAAACCCAGAATCTTTTGCATATCATGTTTTTTTTTATTGTAAAAATGGTAATAATGTAACTGAAATGCAAACAAGATTTGTACAGTCTATGGAAAAGTTATTGTGAACATGTCAAGGGATTTGTAGAGTTCTATGTAAGAGATTTCTTGCTGAATGGTGGTCCATTATAATGTGGTCTAGTTGAGGTTTGATAAATGAAGACATTACTTGAGAATAATCAACATTATATGATGCAGCCACCCTATTGGCTGGGGCGTTAGAATACACCGACTGCACCTCTGTAGAGGGGTAAGACTCCCCCAATGGGGCCATCTGTTGGCCGTGGGTGGCGACTCGTGATGCTTAACGATATAACCCAGGTGGATGAGCAGTCCATGACTTGCAAAACTCCACTTTGGCCCTTTCTTGGGCTAGACGAGTGGTCAGAGAGGCCCCCTCCGATCAATCGGCTGGTCACGTCAAGCCCTAGCACCTATATGATTTTCCCAACCCTATTGCCCTTATGGCAGACTCCAACCCCTTTTTATCATATGGGTGCTAGAAGGCGGTTACTGAGGGTTTACATGTCCTGGGAATGACGTTAAACTCTATCTGATAGTGAGGTTTCAGTTTTGGAGGTTTGGGGAATGTGGAGCACCCCTTGATCACCATTGCTCCCTAGTCCACCCTGACCCAGAGTGGTAGTACCTGTTAGGGTCCCATCTATGGGTTAAATAGAAAAATGTATTTATAAAAAAATTGTATTATCCATTAAGAATTGATTTATTTCAAAACTTTATCGGCATTAAATGACCCACTGAGGTTGATATGCCATAAAACCAAACAAAACCAAACTACATGATGCAGGAGTTAGGATGCAAAAATATCAAAATCAAACATTGAAAATCATTGGCATCAACTTTGTCACTTCCACATAAGTTATTCAAAAAAAGATTCAGTAAATCTCCAATTTGCTAGCTAAACAACAAAAAGATGTTTGTTTTTAAAACAAATTGTGATAGACAATGAAAAGTAGACATTTACATCAATATAGAACACAAAAGATCATAATGGAAGCAAAATAAACTATTACTGACTGTAACAAAGATGGTTTTTCACTTTAAAAAAATTATGCTATTCATATAGTGAGTTTGGAAGGTAGTTCTCTTTTGGGAAACCATGATTAAGTCAAACAAATACTGTTCCCAATTAGACCAATTAAAAGCAACAACAAAAAGCAGAGAGAATTAGTTAAGAGAAAGTGTAATATTCCACCAGGTTAATGTTTCACTGTATGTTTCTTTAGAAATCAAGTAAAATGGTTTCAGCTTGGAAAATCCTTCCCTGATCCACCACATTCATAAGATATTGTACCTTTAGATTTACCATTTTATAGAATTCTTTCTCTCTTTAAAAAAAAAATCTATTTCCTGGAAAAATGCAAATGGCACATTGAGCAGTTTTTTTTAACTCGGAAACAAAAAAAATCTGGGAGGATAGGATTATGAAATTGCCTGAAAGATGGAAGAGGGTAGTGGAACAAAGAAATACATATATTCTTCAGGAAAGTTTTTTTTTTTTTTTTTTTTACTTGATAAACTGTATTAACTTTCAATGTTATCCGATAAATATTAGATGTTGGTTAAATTCTATTAAAGCGATCTCTTAATAAAATAAAGATATTGATATGTCAACAATTTATATATATCTATTGATAATTTTTATATCTTGTATTTATATATTTTGCAATGAAATTATTTTGTACAATTAATTTTACATGAAGAAAATTAGTGCCATTTTAATTAGGCCTTTCTGTAAGTGGTAATTTTAAAGATTTTAATCCTCATTTCTTATCATTGATGCTTTTTAGTTAATTTTGGTTTCAGAAATGTTTAGCATCAATCTCCTGTTTTAATGTTTGTCTAAGAATAATTTACCGCTTCTTTGTATTTTCTCCATGTACCCAGTTACATATGATAAAGTACTTAGCAGTAATGGCAACTGACACCTGGGCAGATGTGAAGAAGAAGAAAAACTGAAGGCTCTGTTGGAGTCCAAAATTTAATGTATATACCAGTAAAAGGTCAAGTGTAAACTCAAGCTATCTTGAAAGGTCAGCAGTAAACATGTAAAGGTATTCAGATGCAAAGTTGATGATCTTAAACTATGTAGAAAATGGTTATTTCTGTGAAGACTTACTTTCAGTGGAAAATAATACATATAGAATCTAGTATCTAGTATGATATGCTTAAAAAAACTTACATGGTTTAAAATATTTATTAAAAATTTACATTCTAATAAACTTAAGGTGTTTTTTTACTTTTCATTTTTTTTATTATATAAAAGTTCAATACTTTTCTCTCTATGCTAAAACTGATGAATTGCATTTTAAATATTATTTACATGTATTTACAATGGTATATAATTAAATTATTGAACATTAAACCATAAGGTCTGTGTTTCTATTCTTGGTATCATTTTTATGTGATTCTGTTGCATTCAAATAGTACAAATGAACTGGATATTTAAGCTTATTGATTTATCTTCAAATTCTTTCTTATTTAGTTGTTTCACAGTAGAGTAGCAACAGTTTCTAAAAGTGTTTATTGCATAGGGTTACATTGCATTTATATTTGCATTTTATTAAAAATTTGACTCATTTTTACATGTAACTGACCGTTCTAGCTAAAACCAGTTTAATGTATTAAAAAAAAAACTTATGCATCTATTGTGTATATTTGAATAGTTGTCAATGAATCTGTATATAAAGTGAGATTTGAAAAAAAAAATTCAATCAAATATTGAAAATTGAATTTTGAACTTAATCACAACAATGTTTTAAGCTTGTTTTATTTTAATCTAGGTTAAATGATGATGATGATGATGATAATAATAATTATATAATTAGCTTAATCTTTAATCATCTTGAAGTTCATTATCTGTTGGATGGAGTATTTTCCATGTCTGTTATCTGTCCACAACATTTTTGGCCATGTACCCTCCAGCCTTATGGTGTATTTGCTGTGGAATTATCAACCATCCATTGTAAAGTTCCATATAAATAAAAATTTATAGATAACTTGATTTAATGGTTCACTTTGTATTCATTTTTGTCTGGGGAATTAAATAAGTTATTAATTTAGTAGAAGTATCATTTTTCTTTTCACTGTATATATCCATTGAAAATATTTTTTAGAAACCACTTTTGATCATCCCATTTTTTAATAGTTTTTATTTTTTAAGATGCAGTTTTTTTTTTTTTTTTTTTACTGCTAAAAAAAAAAAATGACGAAATTAGCTATGTCCTAATGAATACCGCATTGATTATTATGGTCAACTGAAGATAAAATCTCTTATAGTTCAGTTTATAATAATGGTTAGGTAAAGCTTTATGTAGTTTATATACGGTGAAAATCTGTTTGTGATTTTTTAATTTATATTATAAAATTTAAATTCATAAATGTTTTATAACTTTTGATGATACAATGCAAATTTAAGAATAAAACAAAGATAAACTTTCCATTAATAGTTAAAAATGACTTAAGTTGATTTTTTGTTCTCTTTTTAACCTTTGCTAATATTTTGTTTTGATCAATTAGAAATTTGTATTGAAAACATTTCCTGTATTGTCTTTTCTGTATAATCTGCTTCAATGGTCTTCTTTCAGTCCATTGTATGATCTTTGCCATAAGAATGAAAGGATATTTTGAAATTGTGATGCTTCTCTAATGAAAAGGTCATTATGATGTTTATTGTGTCATGGGTTTAAACTTTTTCTATGTTTTAAAGATAGATTGTAATTGATTTGTTTTAAGAATTTTGTTTCTTTGAATAGCTATAAATTTAAACTACTCTATAATATGATATAGATTAGAAAATACTTTTATTGTAAAAGGTTTTTAATAATGTATTGGTTGGTGTATTGTATGAGATCAGTTAACTATTTCTTTGCAATTGATATTCATATAAATTGATAGAATATATTGTATTGCTTGAATCTCTTTTGTAAAAAAAAATTACATGTGAAACAAATATTTTCCTTGCATAAAGAAAGGAATTAACTTTAATCTTATCTCTTCTTACCCAATTTTTTATTTAGTGAGTCATTTCTCAGTGCAAAGGTTAAATATTTTCATAAGTATTTGCTACTTATAAATCCTATCAAAATGTAATAATTTGTAAAACAAATTTTATGACTTATTTTTTCAAGTGTCTTTTTTTTTCTTTTTTTTCTTTTCATGTATTAGACCAATAGTAACCATAGTGAAATTAAAACCTCACTTTGAAAAACGTCCTGTCAGCAGGGCTTAGAATAAGCTGACTATATTTCCTGTGCAGGCATATGGCCTCCCCCCTCAAAAAAAGGGGGGGGAGTCCTGGGTATGATTCAAAACTGCATCTGGTAATGACTAGATTTAGGAAGTGTGGAGTATTTCTTCATTACTATTACTCCCAGGTCTTCTCTGACTTGGAGTGGTTGTACCTGTTAGGGTCCCACTTATGGAACAAATAGATCTGTTTAAAATGTATTTGTATCATGTAGATATAAATGTACAATGAACACAATTCCTTAACCTCTAGGCATAAAGTAACCTTAGATGAGATGATATGCTGTTAAAATCACTCATTCACTTTGGAGAAAGTTGCATGAACTAATTGATAATTTCTGAAACAAGGTTTAAAATAGTTTTTTTTTCTTCTACAGAATAGATAAATTATGAAAAAACCCCCAAAAAGCTACTTAATCATTGAAATCACATCAATCTACTGGGTTAAACAGTAATTAAAAAAAAATGAATCTATTAATTTTGTGATAGTTAATATTCATTCATATTTAATTTAAAATATATTTTTTTTTTATTAACAGAATGTTAAAACTGCTTTTTTTCCAAAAAATCAAAGGAATAAATATCTTTGCAAAGGTTCCAATTATCTTTTACTGGAGAAAATTGAAAACAAACTTCTTTTTTTTTTTTTTTTAAAGAAAATAAAAAGAACAAATGATTTTTGCCTTATATCCATTTTCTTTTGTGAAATGTTCTCATGGTTTGAAAATTGAATTTTTCTTGAAAAAAGCTAAACACAAAATTTTAATAAGATTGAATAATGTTAGATTATTTATTTTTGTGCAATTCCTTATAATCCTGAGCTGAAATTAAAGACAGTATAGAAGAGATTACAATAAAAGAATGACAATGAACATTTTTTGCAGCTTCAGTCTCACACACTGAGATAATGCTCAGTTATATCAAATAAAAAAAATGACCTTGTGATTTATATGTACATCATAGAATAAAATAAAATAAACTTTGATACAACTAGCAAGAATGTGCGCCCTCCAGGCGTAAGTATTTAAGTTTTAATGAAATATCAAATTAGAAAAACTAACAAAATTGAATAAGAACGAATACAAAAAGATTACACTTATTCTAATTATATTTTAATCAATCCTATGAATGATTTTATATATAAAATCATTCATATGATTGATTTTAATACTTTGGAGAATAAAACAATTATATTTGAGATCAATAACACAAAGTAATTATTTAATAAACATTTGATATTTATTTCCAATTAAAAAAAAATCATAATGATCCAGGTTAGTATGAATATAAACTCTCTATACTGCTATTATTATTATTGGAAATTCGATTATAAATTGCTTTATTGTCAAAGTTAGAGCATTTTAATGATATTGTGTTAACAAAAATCTCATTATAATGTGCCATTTTTATTATGGTAACATGCATACAAAAAATCAGATCTTTATAATATAGTCTTTATTGGTAAGTTAGTTTTTACTGCTTTACTTTTTTTTATTATCAATTAATCCTGTGAAGCATCTTCAATGATTTCTCTCTCTTTTGTATATACAAGGGTGAGATACATTTTTTTTACAATATTTTGGTAATGTGAGACACAATTTGGCAGCTCCGGATGCTTTTGCCACGGTTGTGAAAGTGACAAACCACACTGGACTATGAGATGCCAAGTTCACCTGATACTCTCAGGATTTGCATCTCTGGTTTGGAGCACAGCCTTGGAATTTATGGTTTTAGGCCTACCTGACCTTGGCTGATTGTCAAGGTTCTTGCAACCTAAGCAAAATTTTTGAACCATCTGGTTACAACTGATAAACTGCACCTTCACTTTTTGCACAACAAATGTTTTTGGTTGCATCTGCTGTATTATGGCCCAGTTCAAACTCATAAAGCATAAATTTGCCCTGTCAGTTGGGGTAGAAGAATGCACTGTCTGCCCTTCTGCAAAATCCCCCTAATGGGGTCACCTATTGGCCGTGGGTGGTGGCTCATGAGGCTTAAAGATGGAATCCTGGTGAATAACAGTCCATGACATGCCACACTCCACTTTGGCCCTTACTTAGGCTAGATGGGCGGTTGGAGAGGACCTTTCTGATCAATCGCCCAGTCATGCAAAACCTAGCACTTATCTGATTGTCCCAATCCTATTGCCCTTATGGCATGACCCAACTCTTTTTATCATATGAGTGCTAGAAAGGCGGTAGCTGAGGGTCTTAGTGTCCTGGGTATGGTGTTAAACGGCATCTAATGGTGAAGTTCCAATTTTGGAGCTCTGGAGAGTGTGGAGTACTCCTTCATCTCCATTACTCCCAGGTTCACTCTGACCTGGAGTGGTAATACCTATTAGGGTCTCATCTATGAGTTAAATTGAAAAAAAAAAAAAAAAAAAAAAAAGAGTTAAAAATAAATTGAGTTTAAAATTTTTTTTTTAATACCCTGTCAGCTGGGGTAGAAGAATACACCAACTGTACTTTTGCAGTGGGGTCAAATCCCTCCAATGGGCCACTTGTCAGGTGTGGGTGGTGACAGATGATGCTTAAGGATGGAATCCTGATGGCTAAACAGTCCATGACATGGACTCCACTTTGGCTCTTACTTAGGCTAGACGGGTGGTCAGAGTGTCCCCTTGTGATCAATTGACTTGTCACACAAGCCCTAGCACTTATATGATTGTCCCAACTCTGTTGTCCTTATGGCATGCCCCAACCCTTTTTATCATATATGTGCTAGAAGGCGGTGGCTGAGGGTTATAGTGTCCTGGGTATGATGTTAAGCTGCATCTAAGGGTGAAGTATTGCCACTCTGACCCGGAGTGGTAATAACTTTTTAGGGTCCCATTTATGGGTTATCTAGGAAAAAATGAATTAAAAAAAATTCAAGAATGAATAAAACAAAATGTCCTCTGCATAAAATGACCCAGTGAGGTGATATATTGTATAATCCAACCAAACCAAACCAAACCAATCCATAGCTTGAATTGCATTGGTCATGTGATATATACACTGCAAACTAGCACATACTAAAATATTGGAAAACTTTTGACTCCTCCTTGTATTTCATAGTGTTTCAAATATCTTTCTCGCATTTTGGTTAAAATAACATTTTTAGACATTAATATTTTAAATTTGAGTGATGTTTGAAGATAAATCATTGCACTACAAAAATTACACTGTCACTGATTATTTTGTTATTGTTATTATTTATGTCTAGTTATATTTTGTTTAAATTCAAAACATCTTCCAAATAATGTTGACAATGTCAATATTTGTTTTTCAAATATTATTTTGCTGGCAGTAATTTTATAGGCCTCTTTATGTTAACAAATGAAAATTTTTATATTTGAGAAATTTAATCTTCTAATCTTCTGTCTGTTGCTATTTTAAACACAGTGTTGAAAAGCAGAAAATAAGTATAATTTCTACAATAAAAAAATACCATTCTTTCATTATGTTTAGGTCAATTTATTTCATTTTGAATATTGAATCAATGACCTACTAATGTGGCTGTTATTAAATCAGCTGGAATTCCCACAATGTTGACATTCTGCTCTATTTTTTAAAAATGAAATTGAAAAAAGCAACAAAAAAGAAAAAAAAAAAGAGCTAAGTTCATTTAAATTTGATATTATTTGTTGTTAGTCATTTCTCTAAATATTGAGTGGTCAGGATGAGTACAGAGAGGGAATTGAAGTCTTGAGCTCATGTATTTATTTTTTGATTGAATAATTTTCCAAAATCAAACAATATTTCTACATTATACAATGGCTGCAAAAATAATCTTTACATTGGCATTTATCATAAAAAAGAAGAAAAATAGAAAAAAAAGTCAAACTTATATTTACTTTATTGATTGTCACATTTTTAGCATTTGGACAGTTTTCCTTTTGATTAAATAATGTGTAGTCATTGAAGTAACTTGTTGGGTGAGATATTTCTTATCCATTTTAACCCAATGTCTTGACAATTGTGTTACTTGTACTTTATTTCAAATGATTTCAGGCATTCTCAATAAGGTTTAGGTTGAGTGAGTTACTTTGCCAATCAAACAATGATATATTATTGTTTACAAAGAACCTTTTGACAATAGTACAAAATAGTTGCAAATTTTCTTCATAGACATGTATTGTTGCAAGACCTCCAAATAATTATTATTATACTTGCCAGATTTTTTACAGTCTTGATTGTGTACTGAGAATCATAAAATGATACAATCTTTAATCTACAAACAAATTTGAAGACCCTTTCTATAAGTTTATGATTACTTACATCACTTTGTGCTAATCTACCAATGTTGGTATTTCTTAATGGTATGGCAGGATGGTAGATTTAAATATTTTTGGGAGTGATGTGTTGTCCTAATGGCAATATCCTTAAGCAGGTCAGAATGCAGTTTTCTTTTCTTTTCTTTTCTTTCTTTCTTTTTAATGCAGCTGTAGTAATTGACAGATTAAAATACTGTCAGTCCTCTTGGTTGTCTTTCATTTTTTTTAAAACCCTATACTTCTTTCCTTTTGGATGTAGCACTAGATGACCTTCTTTAGCTCATAAATGGCCTGCTTAATCACTTTCAGATTTGTACCACACATATATTACTGACATGCCATGTTCTAATAAAGCCAAAGTGCAAGGTCTTTACCAGTAAATTTCTCTTGTCCCATAATACTCACTGGTAATCACAATATCATGAAGTAAAAATACTGTTTCAATCTCCAAAATTTCAGAACATAGATCCCCACTTCACATTTGGACAGCTAGTTGGTTAGTGTCTCAGTAGATGTCTGGTAATGTTGACTTAAGCTCTATTATAGCAATAGCTCAAATATAACCTTTAAGGATTTAATATAAACATTTTTGTACAAAATATGTAAAGATTATTTTATTCTACATGCACATACATATGAGAAAATTATTATGAGTATTAAAAAATTATATTAAAATTTCAGTTAATTTTGAAAACTAACTAATTTATGGTTATTCTCAGATATTGAGATTATAATTGGCCCATGTTATTGGGTAAATGGGCCTATCAATGAGATGACATTTTTATTGTTCATTGTAACCAGTGTTTTTATTTGTAATAAGCAAGTGTTGTGTCATTAATATAAAAACATTTTGGCTAAAGTAGGGTGTTTTATGATTGAACCTAGAATTTTGATAATGTCTTTATAATATATATATATAAACTGCTGCTGTAAGCATACTATTTATAAAACTTAACAATATTGACAGTCCAAGACACCATTGAGGCTATTTTTTACACTATGCATTGATGTTATAAGAAGATAAATATAGTTCTGACAAGTAGCGAGAGAGAAAAATATATTTTATGTGCAAAAAGAAAGATTTCGAGTTCTATGCAAGGATATAATTGGTTTAAATTTGCAGTAAAAACACAATAAAACACAAAAGAGACCTCAATGGTGTTGTAAACTGTAAATATCTATGCTGAGAAAGTTTAGCATCACACATACATGAACACCTTTATATCAGCAAATGTATTGTTTTTGAGTTTCTTTTACCATTTAAATACATAGAACATTTCCTACTCAATATAATACACTTTAATGGTATTGCATTAGGTTATTTTTATGGTTTTTAATTACTATACAGCAATAGTGTACTTGCTATTCAAACTTCTTTATTTTACACAATCTTTTCCACTCTCCTTGAATAGCTAGTATTTGTTTGATTTTCACATCATTAGTGTTCAACTGTTCAAATGCTATGTGGATCAATGGTAGTGAACAATATTGCATTTCTGCTGTAAGCATTTAGTCTTCATCAACCAGGTAATTGATGGAAGAAAGAGAACACCAGGATTTGCCTCCACTGAATCAACATGCATCACCTGGCAGACCATCTGATGATGATACTTGTACATATGTTTTACTATAGCTGTTGTCAGTAGTAAATGGAGTTTCTAGTTCCCTGCTTAGTGCCACTACCATCAGCTCAAAAAGCACTCCATTCTACTAGTTGTCTGCTTTAGTTGCTTGGCTGTGATAGCAATGGTGTTTTCTTCTGGTATTTATTGGTAGTAAGGAAGGAGAAAAGGATTAGGGGAGAGTAGTAATCAATATCAATGAAAGAACATCTAACATTTGCATTTACAAATACCATAGCATTTTGTGTGCTCAATGAAACAGGCATAGTAATAAAAATAGAAAAATAAGCTTTTTATTTATTATCATAACTCAGGGATTATCTTATTTGATAGGATATAATTTAGTTCATATATTATAACAGCTTTACTTGTCAAGGAAATTTTGAAAAACCTGTTAGTGTTTGAACATGTTTAGGCTATTATAGTTTAAATGTTTAATGTAATAATATTTCTTTTGTCTTAAAAATATTTGAATTTAAAAATTCAATGAATAACATTATTTGAAATCATATCAATTTTACAAACTCCACAGAGTTAGTAAAACATTTTATATATAAGTTAGGATAGTGTAGAGGAGTCCTATGATCACATAGAAGAGAAACTGTCAGTCACCAAGTGCCATGGACTCTGTTATCCTAACTTAGGTATATATGCTCTCTCATCAATATTGAGCACTCTTTACTTATATATCAATAATATAGTTTGCTATATTCCTATATGTTCACCCAACCCCTCCACCATGAGCAGGATATGACACCGTCAATTTTTAAGCTAAATACAACTGGTTTGAATTCAAATTTTTCCTTTCTCTAGACTGGTTGCTCTACCAAGGTTAAAGAGTCCAGTATGCCTTACTATTTATCCGTAGTTGGGTATTAATATATATATATATAATATAATATAATATATATATGAGAGAGAGAGAGAGAGAGAGATAGATATTTATTATGATGTGGTGATATACTGTAAGTAGAGCTTAATGCTGTGACCATATTATGCCCGTTATGGTGCTATGGTGTCAGTAGTAAGTTGGTTTTAAGGGATGGAATTGGCAACCCCCACACCCTGTATCTCGAATTCAGATTTTATCTTTCTTCTAGACTGGTTTGCCTAACTATAAAGCTAAAGAGTCCAGTCAGCTCTACTATTTACCTCTAGCTGGGATGAAGAAGATATAGATTCATGCCTTACAACATGAAATGCCAACAGCCTTGTCCAGAAACTGAACATTTTTTTTTGACAATAACCATTGTCACCTATACATCCATATTATATATAAATCCAGTAATTTATTTTAATTTTTAATTCATAACATTAAAAGGATTTACATACTGAAAATAGTTTCATTTGAAACTCTGAATGTGGTAATTCAAAATGTGGAAGTTATTTTTTGTAACAATAAGTATCAGTTAAGTATTGGTTAATTTGTAGATATGTATTTAGAACAATGATAGGCAATAGCTATTAATATTCTAGTAATTTAATAATCTTTTCCTATTTATTTTCTATTGGTTATTTACATTTTGAAAAGAAGTAAAGAAATATAATTAGAACATGGCTGCATAGTTTTTACTTTAATGATCCAGCCATTCCAGATGTTTTTATTCTTTATTAGGATTTTATTGTAAACAAACTGGAATTCTAAAAAAGGAAAATATTGGAAAAGGAGATGATTTAAGTTATTTTTTAGCATTTTCTGCTATTAACAATTAAACATTATAATAATTGTATATAACCTAATTTCATTGTTTAATTTTTAATCCCAAATATTCTTAAAATTCATTTGTATACATCCCCCTTTTTTCTTTTCTTTTTAGCCATGGGACCAAAAATGGAAATAATTTCCACAACATTCTGTATTTTGTTGTTTTTAAAAAAATAAAAACTGTAGTATTGGCTGACCAGTAAAAACTTACATTCATCATCTCTGTGTGGATACTGGATGCCATGCAGAGGACTTGCCAGGAGTGATGACTGATAGGAACTGGTGGCAAGAGAGTCATAGGAATCCATGCTGTCAACATAATTTGATGATGTATTAAAACTATGTTGATACCTATTCTAGATAGATATTTTGCAATATTTAAAATATATATATATGTATGTATAAAAGAATAATAAATTTGAGAAAAGTTCACATATGTGTCATAATCAATTTTAATATGGAGAATGCTATCTTATGATAGACAATGTAAATGAAAAGTTTCATCCTTTTTCAATGGATCCAAAAAGACTTCACAGCAAAAATAGCAATTTTGATTTGTAGTGACATAAAGTTCAGAGAAGTATTAGGAATTTTGGAAAATGAAAATAAAAACACATTTCTTTGCAAAAATATTAATATGAAAATATTCACAATTAATATTATCCATGTTATTTAATAAGCTTTACTTAGTTTGGTGCACAGGCCTTGGGTTGCTAATTTTGTTCCTATATATCAACCCCAGCAAGAAACATTTCATTCTTACTAATAACATGTACATATGATCTATTTGTTTCTCTTTTTTTTCAACAACTTCTGATAAAAAACTAACAATAAACTAAGTTTAACTTTGATTTGTATATTTTTATTTTAAGAGATTGAAAAACAAAAACAAACATGAAATTGCATATAATTTTGCAGGATGAGATTTACTTTTTTCTAAATTAGTATCTTTTAAACATCTTGTATTTTATTATGGGGGAAAATCTCTGACCTTTAATGTAATTAGGCTGGTTAATAAAAATTTGTCTGGTGTACAAGGGAAAAAATATGGTAATTAATATCCTTTATACATTGTAACATGTTTGCTAATGTATAAGGAAAGAAAGATTTTGTGTATATTTATAATTGTATGTTTGACTAGGTTGTACCAAGAGTCAGAATTTATCTTGGATATTTAATTGGTGACTGAGTGTACATAGAGTGAGGAAGCATTTGACTCTTTTCATGTCCAGTAATCTTATCATCTGTTCTATCAAAGGATCAAATATATTTACATAATTTTTTTTTTACTATCCACTTGTTAATTGTGGAGGAAATTGACGGTTCTCTACAATCTGACTAATAATAGCATCTTTTATCATTGCAGATGAAATATGCAGTACCCCCCCCCTTGTGGCAAAAAATTATGGACTTAAACAATCTAAGTTAAAGAGACAATTCTTCCAAGCCATAGTTGTATCGGTGCTACTGTATGGCTGTACCACTTGGACCCTAACAAAGCGCCTAGAGAATAAACTAGATGGGATCTGCACAAGAATGCTGCGTGCGATCTTAAACAAATCGTGGAAACAACACCCCATGAGGAAGTAGCCGCTTGCCCCCTATCACACAAACCATCCAAGTGAGACAAACAAGACATGCTGGAGAAGCAAGGACAAACTCATAAGTTATGTTCTCCTGTGGAATCCAGCCCATAGGCACACGGGCTGTCCAGCAAAGACCTACATTGATCAACTCTGCACAGATACTGGATGCTGTGCAGAGGACTTCCCAAGAGCAATGAATGGTGGGGATGATTGGTGAGAGATTGTCATGGATATCCCTGCTACTAGTGTGACATAATGTTGACTAAACAATCTAACCTATATGCAGTCATTTCTAATGGTACAAGCAGATCTATCAAAATTCTAAATATATTTTTGAAACAAAAGGATATTTACTTATTTTCATATTGATCCAAGAATAAATAGTTTACATATATTAAAGTAAGATGAAAGTTAGTTGAGCTAAGAAAGTCCCCCACATTCCATTTTCTTTTGTATGCAACATATTTTGTGTGCCCAAAAGAAATTCTTTGATCAAATGGCTTATAATGCATTTCATCTCTTTGCTATTCTTATCTTGAGAGCATGTAATCAATGTTGCAGAATACAAGATTGGACAAGTACTTCTGATATCATGCAAACATCTTTTGCAGTTGCTACAAATCAATATTGAGCAGTAAAGCAGAAATATAGTTCACCTGTTGCTAGTGATAGTCTACAAATGATGCAAACAAACAAAATTCTTAACTATAAAACAAATGGAATTTTGACCCAAATTTTTAATTTCATTCTCAAATTCCAACTGTCTTCATATATTTTGTTGTCTGTTTTACTGTTTCTTGTGATGTTAAAAAAGAAAATAAAATTAGACAAGACTATTTTGCCTTTTACTGAAAACTTAGACATCATTTTAATAAGAGACATCTGATATTATTGATTAATTGATTGTTTCCTGATTAGTAGCATTGTTTCCAATATTTAGTATTTTATTACTACTAATGAATTATATATATAGTGTCTACATTCCCTTGTTTTTATTTATTTTCACTAACTTTTTTTATGACTTGAGATATTTTTTAATAATTATAATTAGATATCTATATATCATTGCTGCAAATATCTTAAATTATCTGCAAATTAATCAAATTAACACTTCATATTGACTTAAAAATAATAATAGGATTTTGAATACTAGTTTTCCTTTAGCTATTCATGTAGTTTTTTTTTTCTTCTTTCAAATTAGTTTAATGAGTACAAAATACAGTTATTATTTACATGTGTTGGTGTCTGCTCGTCAGCTTTTGTGTTTATTTTACTTGCATTTTAAACATAATAATATCTACTCTTAAACAGAATATCAGTCAGGATATTTTCTGCAAGAGACATTATAAAAATAACTATTCTATTTCTGGAACAGTTGGTAGTTATCTCTGTGTCATTTCTTTGAAATTCTCTTGGTATCTTCAGAAATGTCAGGTACCTGCTTCTATCACATATTATGACATAGAGGAAATCTGTTTTGACCCAACAAAATCAACCAGTCAATCATATTGACAGCCTGAAGCTTTTTGCTTAAAACAGTTCTTTTTATATTTCTCTTTATTTTTTTTACTGATCTTAATTCACGGGCACAATAGGCTTGGTTTATTTGGCTTTCAAAATAACTATTTTTAATGATTAGTGAGATGAACTACCATTTTTAATTTATTACTGAGAAAAGAGAAAGTTTTTTAATTGTTTAAGTTTTTCTTTCCATCAATTTGAATATGTAAATAGATGTAATAGATAGTATAAAACAATTAGAACATTTTTTCCAGAGTTTTTAAGTGACCTATTCCATTTTTAGATAATCTTAAGTTAACAAAAATTGAAGTCTGTTCCTGATTCTCGCCATCAAACTGAGATTATATCTGATTGATAATTGTATGTAGTGAAGAAGTAAAAGCAATTTTAAAAATAAAAATCATCTACGTGTCTCAATTATGGTAGTTAAAAGGTAATTTTTTTTTTATCTCTTAATCTCAAAGACTTGTAGAAAAACATGTACAAATAATCTTTTTCTTGAACATTACATTGTATCACTTATTTCATCAATGACCTATTGCCTAGTATAGTATATTCAGCTAATTAAGATGTTGTTGTACTAATCATGTTAAGGTATCAGTTTAAAGCAAACTTTGATAACACAGGTAGGTACTGTGGTTTGTGAGATGTCAGTCATTAATCAAAGTACATTTCGTACTATTCAATGATATAGCAACAGTGTTGGTTGTTGATAATTTGGTGTTTTCACATCTGGTAATAACCTTTTAATTTTGTAGCTTTTTAAAAATATAATCAATTATTTAAAGCATCATCAATGTAACTTTTTTATCTATTCGAAGAGGGATTCTCTCTTTAGTTAAGTAATCTAAGTACAAGTGAATTATCATAATTAAACTTTATTTTGTATTAATTAAACCACAGAATTGGTGTCTGTTGAATGTTTTAGCCAATAAACAATAACTCATTCATTATTAGACTTTAGATGATTTTTCACTTAGATTATTTAACCAGGTTTTGTAAAAGCTCATGAGGTTTTATTTTTTATTGATGAATGTTTTCTTTTTATTCTCATAAAATTAAAGAAAATGACTACTTAGTCAATGTGTACAATAAATATTTTTAATAATACTTGGATGAGAAACATTTACAGAAATATCTGTTAGTACATTAAGACTTTACTGATGAAATTAGACATCTTTTAGATGATAAATACAATTAAAGAAAGTGTAAACATTTCCTTTAGAATTATAGTTAAATTATTCGTTTTTTGGTTCATAAAAATAAGGTTTTTATGCATTATTCATTTATTATCAATTAAAATATCTTTCTTTGATCTCAAATGAGTTGAAATCCTTAAATGAAAGATTTAAAGTGATTGTTTAGAAAATTATTGACCTATGCCATATTTTGATGGCTAATATATATTTATAGGATTTGTTCATTAAGTAACTTTTGTGTAAAAACAAACAAACAAACCCCAAAAACAAAAAAATGTGCACACACACACTTGTTAATCTGGTTTTTATAAAGTGCATATATTACTACAGATAATTGTATATTGAATATAATTGTTCTATCTTTTGAGTGCATGATTTTGGAAACATTTTGTATTTGTTTTTATATAAATCAAAGCTGATCTTGTTTGCTTTGATTCCTTGTTGCTGTATGTTATAATAGATTGCAGGAATGTCATTTCGTGTTTGGCTATTGACCAGTAGAGTTTCTTAACTTACTGTTCACTTCTAGAATCATGGTTGCATTATAGTTTTTTCTTTTATGTATTATGTTCTATTTACATCTAGGTTATTGCATCTTTAATAGTTTTACCAAAGCTTTTTTTTATGAAGATATTTTTTGCTATTATGTGTAGTTTGATGTAGTATTTCTACATATCTTACGTATTATCTCTAGGTTTATTTTTATTTTTTGTTATGTTGATCCTTTTATTCAATGACTTGTTTGGGCACTTTTGTTGACTTGTCAACTGTATTTACTATTTTTCATAAATATATGCAATATTTCATTAGAAAAGGATAACTGCTTATCAGACAACTGTGTTTATAATTAAAAAAAAAAAAAAGAATTAAAATTTTTTGCTTCTATTGATACTGTGTATATTATGTTGAAAATACTGAACATAGTGTTTTTAGTCACTAAGCAATGTATCAGGTTCTTAATAAAGTTCTGTCCAATTTACTTTTCAACAATGAAACAAAATAGTGTTTATAATAGATATATTTAATCATTAATATAGTAACCATTGTTTTCAATGACCTTATCCTATCAGTTAAGCTTTTTGATGCCACATGTATAAAATTGTTGAGATTTGAGTTGAAGTAAGAAACTAATTTATTCTTGACCTCTTCTTTTGAGATGAAGCTTGATAATTTGTATTTGTATTTAAAAAAAATTTTTTTTTTTACTGTTGTCCTCATCTTTGTTATATACACATTTCTCGAGTTCGACAAGAAACATCTGAAGAAGGCAGGAGAAAATATCGACTGAAACATTGTGTATATAATAATAAAGATGAGGACAACAGTAAAAAAAAAAAAATCTAAATAATATGAATATTCTTTTGAAGTTAAAATTCAAGATTAGACTTGATAATTTGTATTATTTAGATTTTTCAGACTGTTGTCCTCCTCTTTATTGTTATATACACATTTTGGTTGATGGACAGTTGGACACATGGTGCAACAGTTATAAAGGTTGCGTTAATATAGTTCTAAGTGACAATCATCTGACGGCTGCAGGTTCAATCCTGACTACAGGCAAAAATAACAGCTTAACACTTGTACTCAGTCATTGTTAATGGAATGAGAACAATCTACCCCAATAGATTAAATAAAGGGTTCAGTTCAAAGTTCCATGAAGGCTCCTAAATTTGACAAGAAACAGCTGAAGAAGGTCAGAGGGCACGTCAGCTGAAACATTATGTAGATAACAATAAAGATGAGGACAACAGTCTGAAAAAACTTAGTAATACAAATCCATCAAAAATCTTTGTAAACTGCATCTAGTGATAAGGTTCCATTTCTGGAGAGTGTGGATTACCCCTTCATTACCATTACTCCCAGATCCACTCTGACCTGGAGTCGTAGTACCTGTTAGGGTCCCATCTATAATTTAAATAGATCAAAAAAGGAGTTTAAAAAATTGAACACCCAACAAGGATGAATAAAACAAATATTCATTTATTGGCGATAAATAAATCTAGGGTTGATATGCCATAACATCCAACCAACCAACCAACCAACAAGTTATTTCATATTAGGAATCTTATTGATGTAACTGGACTTGACAAGTTACTTTCTTTTTACCTCAACCAAATACACATTTACTCAATCTTGCCTAATCTTTCATAAAACCCCCAAAGTGTGCCATCCATTAAAGATCCCACATTTCTTGAATTAACTGAATTGAATAAAGTCAAGTTTCATAGAAACTAAACATTTCAACTGAAAATTTCCTGAGTATTTGTCAATTGTTGCATTTTTATTTAATTGAATAATTTCTGATGGCTGAATATACCAACTAGGTTACATAAAAAATATTTTGGTTCCTAATTTCATTACTTGGGCAAGTTTTAAAAAATATATATATATATTTCTGGTATAAACTTTTGATCTTTTGACAAAGGAAGAAGGAAATCATTCTAGAGTTGTTTTGGCATCTACACAATTGAAATATTGTGGATTGATTTAAAAAGTTAAAAGAAATTTTTTGAAAGATTTGTGATTTTATAGTTCTACATTGTTTTAAACATTGGAGTCTGAATCTGGTATTTGTTTTTCTTGAGCCATTCATTTGTATATTTTTGTTTTCATTATATTGATTTTTCCATATTTCCTTTTAATATTTCTCTATGTACTTTTGTGCAAACAGATAAATCTATAAGCAAAGATTTTACCCCATGATATCAGATTCAGTTCAACATTATTTCTAACAAGACTGTTCTGATATTTAAAGGAAACTGCAATTAGTTTTGAGTAGTGATGACATTTTATTTAATTTTTGTTAAAAAAACAACAATTTTTCAGAGTGCTTACTCAAATTTTGAGTGTATATTGTGACGTAAGCTGTGATTTAGTTTTTGTTAAAGACAGAAATACACACAATCTCTATTATTAATAGAATTAAAAATAGTTACTTGAAGCAAGCTATAATTGTTTACTAAGAATTATTATTAGTTACTTGAAACCATATAGCAGTGTGTAAATAAATGACTGATTAAATAGTAATAATTATTTGAAACCATATAATTATTAGTATTAGATAGGAATGCTTGATGAAAGAATGATTCCAATATTGATGAAATCTTGAATTTATTGGAAATGTTGATGAGATAAAATTACATGAAATGAAACAAACAATAATCTCAATGTAACTTATCCAGAGATTATGCTATATGTAGAAGAACTCTATTTACATTTGTAATATGAACATGGGTATTGTTATGCAGCAAAATCACCAGTCAACTTCCTAGTTCATTAGGAGTACTTTTTTTTCTTTTTCCTTCAATGCACCATTCATTTGAAACAATTGCTGACTATGCTTTGTTGTGCAGTAATTGTTTATCCAGGTTTCAGTAATTTGTACTAAAGCATTCTCATTAAATCCCATCAAACACAGAGAAACCACCACCACCACCACCATTAGGATTTTGTTCAGGTTGAGATCTCCTGCATCTAGCAATAATTATCTTTTAATGCATTTGTTTTTGTTTGTTTTTGTTTGTTTTATGAATCAAGAGAAAGAGAAGTGTTTAAGTACTGACTTATGTTCCTTTCCTTAAGTTAATGTAGAATGCTTCTTATTAGCTTGGGATTTTTTCTTAACATTTGTAAATAATGCAGCATTCTCAACTCTTATTATTTTGACTATTGTTTTCTTTAATCTTCAGTTTTTTGTTGCTTTTTTCTCACTGTTAAAGATCAACAACCCAAATGAATTGATAAAAAGCAATGGGAAATTGAAAATGAAAGAAAATATTAGTCAGAAATAA
This sequence comes from Doryteuthis pealeii, assembly GCA_023376005.1. Classification (NCBI taxonomy): domain Eukaryota; kingdom Metazoa; phylum Mollusca; class Cephalopoda; order Myopsida; family Loliginidae; genus Doryteuthis; species Doryteuthis pealeii. The sequence goes on from CM042148.1 coordinate 77,933,416, forward strand.
TAATGATGTTTGTAACTAATATACTAATAATTGCATAAGCAATAAAGAGCCAAGTAAACTTTTGAGATTTCTTTAAAAGTGTGCAAAAACTGTAGCTGCAAACTTTTTTATCAACCTAATTATATAAAAAAATATTAATGTATATTTTCTCAATATTGAATCATTCTTTAAATTTAAATATAATATCTAATTATAATAAAATTAATTTCTTTAGTTTATTTCATATGACAGCTGTGTGAAAACTTGAGACAAATTTGGAATATATTCTTTTTGATTTACCAATAGGTGACCACAGCAAAATTGAGTATATGAATTAATTGGTGGAACTGATTTTGTTCTTAAATTGATACAATTACAGGGATTTATTTGAATCATTTGTCACTGTAATATCTTTTAATTTAACTAGTAGGTTATAAATAGTCTCTGATCTTACTGATTGTAATATGTTAAAAGAATTTATATTGTAACATTGTTTAATTTGCTCTCATTGATAATTTTTATTATCCTGTCTTAAATATTTACATACACACAGAAAATAACTTGATTGCATATATACTAAATAAAGTGTAATTGGAAAATGCGTTTTTTTTTTTTTTTTTTTTTTTTTAATTCTCAAAATTTATCTTACTATGAGAATTTATTATTTTTTTTAATTGTCATAATGGCTATGCTAGTATGTTTTACAAGAATAAAATTATCAAAATTACTAATTTCTTTAGGATTAGATATATTAATTATTGGATTCTTGGAATAAAGATTAGTAAGATACAAAATCATTATAAAAGTATTTCATGTTCATGATAAAGTACAAGGTCTTTTTAAAAAAAATTTTAATAAGTGTTATGTTGTTTACATTAATTGGCATTTACTTCCAGTAAAACATTGCTCGTCTCAGTTAATTACATAGAAATGTGTCTTAACTCAAAGTACATTTTACTTAAACACATTAGTTGTGTTATTAATCTAATGCAACAAACAAAAAGTTATATATACTGTATAAAAGTATGTTATATAATAATTTACATATTTTGGTTTTTATTCATTTATTTATGAACAGTGTATTTTTCCAGAACAGTTTGTGGAAGATTTATTAAGTTGGTCAAAAACTCCTGTTATTTTTTTTTATGTTTTGAAAATATATCTTTTAGGCATTAAAAATATTTACATTTCTATAAGATTAGTTGCTGAGAAAACTTAAATTTTATTTGAAACTTTAATGGGAGACAAAAATTCTCCAAGACAATTGTATATAAGACAATTATACATTTCCTCAAATATGGCATAATCAAAGTAATTTTGGATGACAAAAAAAAAAAAAAAAAAACCCTTGCCAAGTACCTGCTTTAAATTTACAAAAGTATTTTTCTCTTTCTTTTGTTATGACTTTCTCACCAAGATTGTACATAACACTTAATTCCTAAAATATATTTCACTTTGTATAATGGGAGGGGATAGAGGAGGGACATATTGCTAGATATTGCTACACCAAGTAGGTAGAATATACTGAAACATCAAAAAATATTTTTTTGTTTACCAAGGGTGTGAACACGAGCACTGGTGAGAAACACAACTCTCTCAGCCACTGTTTTATACTTTGTTTCCCATACTGTATTATCTTTGGTATGTTTTTCTCTTCAAATACCATGACACTATCATAATGAAGCCCCATTTTGATGATATTTATGTTGTCATACATTTATATTAACTACTTGGGACCAGGATGTTTTTGTATGATATATTAGTTGTCAGTCACTCTAGGACAATCATTGCTTTCATTGTCTTCATCGCCATCTATGAATCATCCGATTCACTGCAACAACAAAACCCAGGTGTATTTTATATACAATTCTTCAGAATTTACAAGTACCCCACTTTTTTCCCTTCTCATTTCAAGAAGAAATCACTTTTGACAATAAAGAATTAATACAAGTACTAGGCTCTGATGATTTCTTTAGTAGACCTAATATAGAATTGAACAAATCATACAGGTACTATTGATCAGGAAAGAACATATTAGGTTTAAGGCTCCAAAATTACTAGTTTCATTTATTCATTCAGAAAGAATAGTAATGGTCAATGAAATCTGAGCCATTGTTGTTATTTTAACTAAAAAAAAAACCAACAAAACTACAGCTATATTGTTAACAATAGCTTAATAGTTACCAAATTCTATTTTATGAACCAGTAAAAAATTGTCATGAAGTTAATATATTTACCTACTCTTTGATGCTTATTCACCAAAATTTTCTTGAAGAATTGAAAATCTAAAATAATTTTCCTTTATTTTGTCAAAAAGAACAATTAGTTTCAAGAGTCTCTTTTTTTCTTAAAAAAATAAAAAATAAAAAGAAATCAACTTTTTTATTAAAAAGGCAGAGATAAGAAAAAACAAACTTTTATTTGTTTTCCTGCCAAAAGATTGATACAATCTTTATATGTCAATGAGATTTTATGTTATTTACTATTTTTTTGTTTTGTTTTTCCTTTACTTTAAATGTTAATGCATATTATGAATAATTCATTCATAACAATAATTTAAGTTTTTTCATTAAAAAAAAAAAAAAATGATTTGAAGTCATGTTTTCAAAAGAAATTTCTCAAAAAGGCAAAATTAATTACTATACCTCTAAGATAACAATGTATTAATATTTTGTGACCCCCCCCTTTTTTTTTTTCATTTTTAATAGCATTCTTAGGCTGTGAATATGATACAAAACAAATATGACCTGTTCATTTTAACAGATATTAAAGTTACAAAATAAAACAAGAAGTTAATCAAGAAACTTATGAATATATTTTAAATTTGTTTTCAATGATAGAATGTCTTTCTTTTTAATGTGTTTCAATTGATTCATTCTATCGCTTTTCCTCAAGTCTATTAGAATGGAAAGAGTCATTTTTCTGCAGTGTAAAGCTAAAAAAAGAGAAAAGATGGCAGCACGTAAACAAAAAAACTTTTAAGCAGCAACACTTATAATTATTATATTTTTTCTTGGTTACATGGAAAGCTATACCCAGTATTTTATATAGAGATATTCAAATATTTTTCTTTGTTAAATATCTGTAAAGAAAACCATACAGTATTAAAATGTGTACAAACTTCAACATTCTCATTTTCCAATAATGCTCTCTGTCAATTACCTGGATCTCATCCCAGAGAGTGTAATGCATATTTTTCTTACTCCAGATATAGCCGCCATACTAGATTTTTTTTCCACCACTTCTTTTGGCTATAGTTTTAAGTTCCTTAAGTCTAACATAGACATGGGATGTTATAAACATAATCTTTCATCTAACTTTCCTCTCATTAGGAACCAATTCTCATAATTTAGTTATCAATAAATGGTATTAGATTTTACTTAATGTATCTCATTCAGCTGTAATATTTAATCTTTGTTATCACTTTTTCTATGGTTCAAAAAATTATTTTAAAAATACATTAGATGTTTTATTTCATTTGATATTTTAAAAAGTTTTACATTTATAAGTTTATAGTTTAATAATAATGAAAAAAAAGAAAAAAAAAGGCATTTATTCACACAACAAATACTGTTTGTCTATACATTTAATTTAGTTATGAATATTAATTGCATCAACCAAATTTTATGCAATAACTCTACTCTTTATGAAATAACTATATCTATTTGTTGGCATTATGTTAAATCTTTCTATAATATAAACTGCTAGAAAGTTTCTCTTGGAAATGGCATGTTGAATTGTTTTGCATCATTTTATTGTTTCCAATAAAATAGCGTATATATTAAGTTCATGAGAAAAGCACACAAAAAAAAAACTGTTTTCTAAATATGTGTCTAACAAGTCTAATTATTTCCTTTTATTATTGTTTAATAAATGATCAGTTAATGATAAAATATATTGCTAATACTTTTCACTATTTCTATGAACATTTTTTATGTTAAATTTGTATCATCACTTGTTTCACTTATATTGTATATAAAATCAAACTATACAAAATGTTATGTTCATTTTAAAAAGGACTTAATTGAGTATAAAGCTATAATTGATAATCTAACAATAATAATATATGATGAAAGTAGAGTTAAAATTTTGAATGACAGCACCAGTGGATTTTTATCAGTTATTTAGCTTAAATATTTATTTGTTTGGCTTTGTTTTTATTCAACAGTTGGTGAGTGCCTGTTTATTGTAGAGGATATGACTTGTAAATCATTATTTTTAACTAGTAAATTTGTATAGAAAATGTTCTTCATATTCTGATTATGTGATTTATTCATTTTTTAAATAAAAAATCTATTTATTAAATTCATTTTGATGCTGTTTAAGAACAAGTATCTAATGTCAGCTTATATTAAATTTATTTTATGTTATTGAAAATTCATTTAGTAATAAGAAAAGAAAAAAAGAATACTGCTATTATCAGTGTCTAGGACAGATGTATAGACTAAACTTAACCAAGGATGAAAAAAATTACCTTGATTTCTATACTTTATATATAGAATGAAAACAATGAAATGCATTTCATACTCTTCAAATTAAATCAAAATCTTGCATATCATTTAGGTGGCTTATGATTATTCATTTTCCTTTACACTGTAACCCTATATAAATAAAGCACCAATGTTTATAATCGGTGTGTTTTTGAAATGGTTATTATAGAACAAAAGATACTGCTTCGTCTTTTAAAATAAATATTAGTGCCAGTCAGAACATGTTATATGAGCTACTTTTATAGCCTATTCTTAAACTCCAAACTTTAATTTTAGCTTTTTAGCTTTATTAATCATTTGCTTTATTATTCTGTGTCACTTAATTATTATTCATATGTCAGTGACCCTAGCTTAAGATTTTCATGATTGCTATTCATAGTTTTATGACAGTTTGTGGATATCAATATACATGTATTTTTAATTTCTATTTATTAATTTTTTTTTCATTTTCTTTCTCTTTAACAGATATGTTCCATGCCAGTAATTAACAAGCATTCACCATAATGTAGGATTTTATTACTGGAGTACCACAATTTTTGTTAGAGATAAACTGAAAATATAATTGTTGTTGTTGTTGTGTCAGGCACCACGCTGTTGCTGGTGGAGGAGGAGGACAACGACAGCCCCTGCACTGACTTGTCAGAACTATTGGCAGGAGGAGTATCTCTTCCTCCAGCTTCAGGATGTGTACGAATTGTGTGCTGGTACCGGACCCACTGCTTCGTCACACCTCCACCATCAACAATTCCATCATATGCACTAGTCTGTCTACGGTCTGCACCACAGATTCAACGAGAGATTTGGACCTCAACAGCTCATCGCTGCCGGTCATCTCTGTGAGCCGCTGCCCTTACAGTTGCTCTGTGTTTGTCCCTGTACTGCCTGTGGCAACACAAATCTCCTGCTGATTAGCCGCCCAGCAATGTAAGTATTGAGTCTCTTTCTCCCATAGTTTTATAAATCCTTTTTACCTCTTCACCCATTGTCATTTCTGTGTGCAATCATATCAAATGCAAATATGCTTTTATACAGATGTCATAGACATCTAATGAAGTGATGTTTCAGACAATTTTGGGTATCATCATAATCATTACCACCTTCATCATCATATCTATCATTTTTTTCTTATCTTTTTCAAACTCTGCTGATCATTTTCATTTGGTTATGCCAGTACCAATCATTTGCAATGTAAACAAAATATTTTCAGTTAATAAACTCATTGCATCCTGAACTGTAGTTGGACTGAATTTTAAATTGTGATAAATCAGCATTGTTGCTTTATTCTGAACCATAAATAACCATAGCTTTTGTTATATTCTTTTAGTCAAGGTATGATTTACATTCTACTCTGACCTTGATTCTGTTATATACAGTTATATTAACAGTGTCTTGATAGAGATAGTCACCAAGGCAGAAACTTAGGACACTCCAAATGAATGCTAACCTATTGAGAAACTAGCTAACCTTTTTAACAAATCAACACCATATTTATTTATTTTATTCAAAACATAAGTGAGAAATCCAAGATAACAATTATTGACGCATTATAACCAACATTAAACTGCTGTTAAAACCTTTCAGGTATATCATAATTTTGCCTATAAAAAAAGCATTGAATTTTTTGACCAAAAAAATCTTAAGCATATTTGCTGATTTTATTTTATTTTATTTTTTTATCTTTTTGTTTTGTTTTATTTTTTTGCTTTGATTTGATTTGCACATAATTCTTTTACGTGATGTTTGAATACTTAACCATTATTAACGTTATGCTTTTTTTTTCTTTTTTAAAATAATTCACATTGTGTAGGACAATTTTTGTTATTTAAAAAAAATGCTTTTCTTGTTTGTATATTAACAATGCTAGTTTAATAAGATTTATTAACCAGAAATGTTAGTGTAGAATTCATTATTTACAATTATACTTTTGTTTGAGCAGATTATTACAAAAAAAAAAAAAAAGATTGTTTCTTTCAGTTTATATTATTTTCTTAAGTTCTTTTGCTAAACTATTGTGGCCCCAAATGTCAACAAATTTATCTAATTTGCTTGAATATGCCTAGAACTCTCTCTTTCTCTTTTGCCTTTTTATTACCCCTTATTTTTAAACAATCATAATTGTCAATGTAAATTCTTATATCTTTGTAAATATAGTGTTAAGCTATCTTTTTTCCAGCAATGAACGTAAAAATATTTTCAATGAAATTGCATTTCCTAAAAAACAAAACTTGTTTTTTCAAACTAAAATCAACAATATACATAGGTTGTCAGCCTTGTCAATATAAGTAATAAAAATATCTATAAAAAAAAAAAAAAGCAAATGAACAGATGATATGGTGATTGTATAGATTTTCCTTTTTTGTCAAAGGATATTAATATCACGTTGCTATTAATTAGTTTTTGAATGGATATTTAACATAAAAGTCCAGTGGACTTTTAAAAATAATTAGCTGATTATTTCCTAATTAATGTTCATTTATTGCATTGATTTTGAAGATTTTTTTTTTTTTTTGTGTGTAGAAAGAATAAAAACCAGTCCTATTTTATATTTTTCAGTATTTTATTATTGTAGATATTTTGAGTAAAACAAAATAACAGTAGACGTTGAATTTTCACCTTATTTTTATAACTGTTGATTATATTAGTGTAAAGAATATTAACTGAGTTTCTTATTTTCTGTCAGATTACAAGTAGGAAATAATACTCATTTGATATTCCAATTTCTAGAAATGTTTCTGTTGTATTTTTTTTGTTTTGAATATATTCAGCAACTTCTTTCCAATGCCATTTTATCATTTACAGTAAGTTGTACATAAATAAGTAATATATTTCCCTGTATTAGGAATATTCTGGTATCAAAGATGAACCCCAATTTTGGCTTGAAATTTCTTTCTTTTTTCTTTCTTTTTTCTTTTTTTAGTTGGTAGTGGGTGGGGTTATGATAAAAAGTAACTTTTGACCTGTAGAGAACAAGGTAATTTTTCAAGACATATTTTGGAGGGAAAACTGTTTTTGATGCGATGAAATGTGGAATTTAGTAGATTAAAACGTTTAAAAAATAAACAAAGTGAATAGAATATTTTTACAAATAAAAAATGTAGGTTATTAACAAAAACTTGATTTGATAAAAAGAATAACATCATTTTAGTTTCTCTTTTTTAGAGGGAAAAATAGCCATAAAAGTTTAAATTGGCTCTAATATGATAATATACTTAAAATATGATTAAGGAAACATTCAGGTACCATTTTCCTAAGTTTAAATACTGAATATTTTTTCATTTACAGTTAGATTGAATATATTTTTATTTTATAATAATGCTAGTTACATGTTCTCTGATTAGCCTATTGAAATATAAAATGTTTTTTTACTTAAAAATTGATATCTATGTGCTATTATTTCTTAGCAATTATTTTCTATAAATCTTGTATTTTATTGAATGCTTGGGATAAACATGTTGTTTTTTTTTGGGGGGAGGGGGGGTCAGTCTTTTATATGGTGCTTTCAATCCTTAAATATTTTAGCATTTCTGAATGTCATTTTCTTCAACTGATTTTTATCAGTTTAATGAATTTGGTCATGTATTCATTAGTTTGAAGTAAATCTTGATAAAGTAAAAATATTTTGTTTATGAATAATATAAAAGTTGTTTTACTTTGTTCCATGAAGCTTTAAAATCTTGTTTCTGATCTGATTACAAGTATTAATATTGTTTATTTCTGCCATAACATTAATTCCTGGAATGTTTCTCTGTATTTCCTTATTTCTAGAATTAGCCTTGCATCCACTTGGGTACATTGCAAGCATTCTTTTTACTTCCCAGGAGGCTAAACTTGTTACTCGGTGTTCTTTACCATATAGTAGTAATGCCTTAAGTTTTTTCTTGTTTCTTTGGTATTCAGTTACAAATATTCAAAGAGAAAGGATTAAAAAAATATTTTGTGTATTTTTTTTAAGTTTCAGAAACCATTAAATTATCTTTTAAAAATAGCCATGATTGCATGGTTATTTTAAATGTACAATTTTGATTAAAAGGATTCTTAGTTTGATAATATTAAAAACTTACATAATCTTTATAAAACATTTTAAAATATTTTGGATTCAAATTATTTACACACACACACACACACATAAAATCTTATCTGTTCTGCAGTGGTTAAGCTTGGACAACTCTTGAAACTTTGAATCCATTTATGTTTTTACACATTACTTGGAAGTAAATGTTTTTCTGACTTGTCATAAAAATGATCAGTTCAAAAACAAACAGTACATCAAGTTGAAATTGAACAAAACACATACCAAATATTTTTGCATGCTAAATGAAATTTATAGGGAAGAGTGTACATGTGTTTGTATAGCGCAAGAGATTTTGTTATGGTCAATGGGATGCTGAAGCTCTTTTGTCACTTTTAGATTTTCATACAAAATTTGCCTAACAATTTCATTATCAATGAAAACTCTTTGAGCAGTCATTCTGGTGGGTGATCATTTCAAACAATTCTTATATATTCTCATTGTTTTTTTTTTAACCTGCATAGATGTCAATGTATATTATGTGGTTTATGAATGCCCAATGTAGTTGAAATAACATGGGCCCAGTCTCTTTATTTAATACAGTTATATAAGATTTGGTGGCCTTTGATAAAATTATTTTTCTTAAAAAGAATCCATGTTTTATAATGTTCAGTATTAATCAAATATCAAAGTTTTAAAATTTTAAGTTATTATGTTATAGAAAACAACTTTAAAATGTTTTTTGTAATTACATCTGTTTGGAATTTACTTTTAAACTTATTTTTGTATATCAATTGCTATTGTCTTGTGAAAACTTGATATCTTAGGCTATATTTTTAGGTATAGTTTATTTCTATGAAAACAATCTTTAATTTAATGAATATAATCTTAAGTAGAACTTTTGTAAAAGTTTGATTAATGTTTGATTAAAAAATATTTTACAATGAAAACTATTTACCCAAGAATAAAAGCAGTTAAGTAAATTTTGCAATTATATTCTGATGACTTTCAAACCAGAAAATATGGTTCTGTGAAAATACATGAATTCATCAGATTATTCTTTTATAGAAATGGTATTTTATATCTAGGCTGCTTCTTTTAGTCAGATGTAGACTTTATCAAACCAAGATCTTATTCAAGTTAGTCTTGTAAATATTTTGGAAATTTTACATTTTTTATTTCTTATCTCAAAAATTAGTTTAACTTCATTGAGAAACAAGGAAGTCTATTTATTCTTGGATGATACCAATGAAACCAGGTTTTCATGGTTAAGCTTACACACAGCCGTAAATACAATTTTTATTTATTTATTTTATTCTTTAAAGATTAAATCTGACTACTTTTCTATAAATACCTTTCAATTAGTGAATTGTTGCACTGTAATATTACTAGATTCTACAATTCTAACTTATTTATAGGTACATTTTTAAATTTTTTTTTTACTTGAAACAAAAAATGACTAGCAGAGATACCTAGTAATGCTTAGGAAAAAAGATAAGAGGTAAAATGTGTAAATGAAATAATTCTGATGTATATTTTAGCAAGATTCTATAGATACAAAAATATTAACATGAATATACAAAGAGTTTTAAACATAAAAATTCTGATTAATCTTTAAGAGCCTCATTGCATACAGTATTTATAATTCCTTTATTTTTAGTAAACATGGTTTTTACTATTTACATTCAATATGTAACTGGCCATATATAAAAAAAAAAAAAAACATGGATTTCATTTCATCTATCTTATCATTTATGAATTCAAAAAATATTTTTGTACTTTATATCGAAGTCTCTATCTCTATAGACAAAAAAATGGCATATTTTGGCATCTGCTGACCTCAAATGATCACCATACACATTCTATATTGTAGCTCAAAGTCAAGTCAATATCTATGCATAATATTAAGTTCCTATGAGATTCTTCAGATAGATACATCCAAAATGCACAAATTTCAGCATTGAGTGTCTAAGAGGACTTTAAATTTAACTCTGTTTATTTGTATTCTTCAATTATGGGATAAACAAACATAAGTAAAATATTATTGTTGGCACTCTTCTAATTCTCTAGCCTAAGTGCCTAAAGCTAATTACCTTTTCTGGTTAGATCTTCAAAGACAGTCTAGGAATAAAACTTGTAAAATTGAAAATCTGAAAATTTGAAAAAGCTCACTAATGATTTTAAGTCATGCAAAATAATTGAATCTCAAGCCAATAGACTGCAATCATAAATGAGACAATCCTTTGATTTTTGATAAATTAAAAAGCAATAACTAATTAAGTTATGAGTTTCAGTCATTGAAAATTTTAACAAGTTTAAAATAAAGTGGAGATTGAATGCAGTTTAATCATGAACTTTTGGTTGGAAATCAAAAGAATGCATAAATGGTTAAATTAATTTAGTCTACCTAAATGTCATAAGAAATACAAGATGTGCAAAGAAAAATATGGATGAGGGGCGGGGTCAAAGTCAGTCAAGTATCCTTTTGAGAGTGTTACTTGTGAATTTGTATTTTTTTTTTTAGATTTTTAAACAAAATGTTTAAGAAACTATCATGTAAGGAAAAACAGTACAAACACAAGTAGTTGAAGAAATAAAGAAAGAATAGTTATTTCTAATGTTTAAAGAATTATAATTTAGTAAGAATTACCAATTTTTTTTTTTTTTTAATGATACTAGCATTATAAAACAAAACAAAAGAAACATTTACATTTATAAAGTGTCCATTTTGCTAGGCATAATGTAGTTGAGAGAGGTTAATATTTCAGAATCAAATAATGTCAAAATAATCAATAAGTCAGAACAACATGGCTATTAATGCTGCAGTTATGATAAATTATTACATTGCCAAAACATCATCATCTTTGTAATTAGCAGCAGGTATATTTCAAGCGTTCATATTTTCTCAGTAGAAAATCAATAGTACTATCTTTTCTCCTTTTAAATGAACCCTTCCAAAATGAATTGCATTTATGAAACATGGAATGAAAGACAACAAAAGCTGCAAAGATTTCTGATTTGAGGATGAAATTCTGAAAAACATAAGAATGATAGGCGTAATTACTTTTAAAATTTGATAATTATGAACATTGATCAGGTTGGTTGTGTAAGAAACTCTGAAGCTAGTATTTTGTAGAAAGATGATATAAATTTTTGATACTGTGAAATAAAAATTATTCATAATTTTGATAAGAAAAGTATATTCCTTTAAAGCTTTAACTAAAATGAATTGAAAAAGAAAAATCGTTTTCTATTTATTTAGGTAAAGAAACTAAAATAATTTTGGTAAAATTCAAAGTCCTAATGTGACTATTCAATCAATACAAACTGAAAGACATGTAATTGTTTCACTGATTCTATTTCTAAATGAAACTGTGCATTTCTATGATTGCACTGGGTAGATAGATTTTTTTTCTATCTTTGAACTCTATCAATTGTGCTTTTAAAGTTATATTTTGCTATTCTTTGTGCTAAAGTTTTAGTCAATACTTAGGAATATTCTATAAATTAGTAAACCACTCATCTATTATGTTTTTTGCAACATTTTTTATTAATAATCTTTTTATCAGATGTAAGCATTGAAGTACTCTTGTTGGTGAATAGTCATAAAAGGAGGTCATACAAGTACATGGTGTCAGTATCTGACAAACACCAGTGATTATAAGTCCAAATGTGATTGATAGAAAGCATTAAATTGATTAGACCAACATAGGGAAAATTTATGGATCTTGATGATTTCTCATCTCAGAAATAGTTTGAAAGTCCTAATTAATTAGTTATTGGTATTGAACAATAACTGATATGGTGCTAAACAGTAAGCTTTTATTGAATAAAAACAAAATTCTCAAAAGTCAGGAACTGAAAAGAAAAAAAACCCCCAAAAACTCCCCAAAAAACCCACAATGTAACCAAGTATTGTTTTTAACCTGCTTCAGACATTTCAATAATAAAGTTCTATTTGAATTTGATGTTTGCTTTTCTAAATGTTTCTGACAGTTATGGAATTCACTTTAAAAGATGTAGCTATAATAATAAGAGAAAGAAGGGAAGAAAAAAAGAAAGTAACCAGAACAGAAAAAGTGAGAGTCTAAAAATAACATAATATTAACAACAATAAAAGCAAGAGAAAATTTATAGTAAGTTTCTAGTAGATTATTTTTCACTGAAGTCTTTTGTAAAGAATGGTGACAAAGAAAGAAAGAAAAACTAACATCAAAGAAGGAAGTAAAGAAATTTTCAGACAAAACTAATAGTGGATTACTTTTCATGTCTGTTCATGAGTCATTGCTATCTTGACTTCTACCTAGAATAAGATTATTTGCCAGGTCAACAAGCACTCTTAGACAGTTGTTAATGTTAATCCAAACAATATCCAGCTTTTTTTAAAAACATCATTCCAAATACATTTTTAGATTTTCCTTGTGAGGTTAGATAAACATATGTTCTTACTGGACAGAACTAGATGAGTTGACCATTTGAGAGAATAAAATAATGAAAATCTGTTACTTGCAAACATTGAGAGTAGGACACCTTTTTAAAATAGATTGTTAAAAATTATGGTGATTTATGGTTTCATCAAGGACATGTAAAACATGATCAGTAAAGTTCTTTAAAGGATACTGCTATGCTATTAATAACTAAGTGTATTTGGATTTGAACAAATAAGTCATAAATCAAGAGTGCACAAAATTATCATTTGAATGTTAGTTCATTGCTTCTGCTTCTCATCAATAAAAAAAATCTTTGAAACTTTTAATTAGGAATTAACTAAAAAATCTTGCATACTAAATGTAGTGCTATCAGTAGCACAAGATCCCCACGTATAATGGGGGGGGGGCTCTTTGGTATAGTAGCTAATGTGCCAGGTTTCGACATTGCAGTAAGTGAGTTTGAATTCCAGTCACACTATTACATTCATTTTTGGACTAATATCCTTGGAAAAGGTATGAACCCCTTCACCCCTGGGTTAAATAGTACTCCTGATCTTCTATAAGGATGGCTTTAGCATTAAATAGCCCATAATGGTTATGTCATTAAACAAAGAAACCAGCCAAGAAACCAAGTGCAATTTGGAGAATTTGTTTAACATTTACAATTTCTTCATGAAAATGAACTCCAGCAAAAAGAAGACTTGCAATTAAGTCTGTTGGTATGATAACTGTATTGTTTGAGCTTGTAATAAAACAATAAAATAATGCATAAATAATTTAATATCGAAGCATATAAATTATGATGGATGCATTCATCTTTTAGAAATATTTGAAGTTTCTCATTTTTCAGACCCAATCACTTTAAGCATTAAAACATTGAATTTTTATTGTGTAAATTATTCTTGTGCATTTTGGGATGCATATAATTCACTTTAGGCCTTTTTCCCACCTTTAAAAAAAGATTAAAAATTTTTTTAAGGCATAATTAAGCACAATCAGAAGTTAATAATGCAAATAAAAACAATATTTTGCCAGTTCTCTGGCAAGTTCCAGGGGCTTTCAATTTTTTTTTTTTGCTTTACTTTATTATTAATTCTGCAGTCTTCTAGAACAGTGAAGTCCTAGCTGACACATTAATTTTTCCTTGCTTATTACAACTAGGTCCTGTCTTCTCTAAGTGATTGTTATCATTATTATTATTTGTCATGTTAAAAATCCTATCTCGACAGATTGATATGCTGTCACCATGTTATGAGTATAGAATTAAACTTAAAAGGTGTAAGTGTAAATCTTGTAAACTAAAAAGATAAAATCCTTTACTACACTTAACTGTTATCAAGTTATGTCAGAAAGTACTAGCAAACCTCTGTTATAAAAGTTTTGACACTAAACATTGGAAATATAGTTAATCAGGAAATGAGTGGGTGGGGGTAAACGTGATAGCTAAATTCTGTTGGAAAGTTGAAGAATTTTCAGTGATCATTTGTCTGATTAGATTATTTTGCTTTCTATCGGTATTTTGATTTTTTTTTCTCCCTTGATCATATTGGTAGATTATCTGACTAATCTAGACAGAATAGAGTAAATTTATTGGAAATCTTTAATGTTTGATCAATTTTCTAGGACATACCCATCTGTTCTCAAGGTTTCTATAATTAATGTTTAAAACTTAAAAAAAATCCTTCATTGCTTGGTATGAGGGTTAACACTGATTGCTCTATAGGAATCATATTGATTTACTATTGATTTCAATGTGTGTGTGTGCTGCTTTCTTCTCTTGTCTCTACAAGTTTGTTTGATCTCCTATTTTGTATTCTGGCTTTTTCTAATGATTTATGCTCCTTCATAGTTCTAAAATATTTCTTGACTACACTTGTTAAATTATCTCAACATTTTTTTCTAATAAAGACAAACTGGTTTTTATTATTACTATTTTACTCCTTGCAAGTTTCCACATCAGTGATAATTGGTGGTTTTTACTGAAGGCCAAGTGACAGCAAGCCTTCTTAGCTCGTCAGGACTCTTCTAAGTATTGTTGCTGATCTCAGTAGTGCTGTGGTTTGTATGGTCTCAATTCTTTCTTGGATTTCTAGTTCAGTCTCTGTTTTAGATTCTTGAAGGAATTGTTCCAAGTGATCCAAGTATGATTGATATACTGTCACCATATTCCATAACTTCTTTAGTTCTCTGGTGGAGTCCAGCTATTAAGTATTTTGCTTTTCTTTATTTTAATTCTGAAGTCTTCTGGAACAGTCCACTGACACATTCATTTCTTCTTGTTTATTATTGTTTATTACAACTAGGTCTGGTCTTCTAACTTGGGAGAATTATGATTATTATTAATATTAATCCTTGTAAGTTTTTCACCCCAGCTTAAGTTAATCCTAACAAATAACTAGCACATAAATCTGGAATATGGTGAACTTAGTTACTTGTTATTTTAATACTATATTTGTATACTATTCTATGCATTTAGTGATCAATAACCGAATTTGTAGATATTCTTCTCCCATTGATGTCTATAGTAATCTCCAACCATAGATTAATATTCTGTATTTTGAAATCTCAATCAAAAAAAAATCCTTTAGTTTTTTTGTTTGGTATTCTCTTGTTCTATCTACTCTTCTGTCAAGGATACTCTAACTATTTCTGGAAGTTATCCAAACCACTATTGATCAAAGCTAGCATTTTACTTTTTATTCTATTGCTTTCTGCATTTGTGGTTGCAGCTGTTTTGAAATTGGTAACAGTTGCAAAGGTGTCGTTTTCTGCTATACCAGTTACCCCTCATCTTGGTCTGCCTACTGTTTTGGTAAACCCTCTCCTCTATCATATTGCTCTTTACTGTCTTCTTCTGTTCTCTTTTTACCAGAATGTTAGTTTTTTTTCTAAATCACTTGGTTTCTTCTATTTCATGTACTTATGGCTTTGTTAGTATTCTTTTTATTTTATGGTCTTTTTTTTTCTTTCTTCAAATCTTGCTGAAGAAAACATTTGTTTTCTATTTGAAAATAATAGCACACATTTAAAAAAATGTTACATTGGTCACAAATTCAACCTAGAATTATATATTATTAATATATTTAAAAAAATATCTGATAAGCATTTATTTTTCTAACACTGAGTCATTCTTATCAATTAATGATTAAATATATGTATTGGAAAAAGCATGTTAACTGAATTAGTCAGGTCTGGTTTGCTTTTGTAGGTAAATATTAACTTATATCAATTATATTTTATTTTCTTAAAAGATTCTTGGTAATGTTTATGTCTGAATTAAAAGTTTTAAGCTAAGTTCTTTAAAATAAACTTTTGTAGTAAATCCAGTAATAATATTGTCTTAAAAACAGCTTAATGATTAATTTTGAAATGAAATTTTATCTTGGAATGTTAGTTGAAAGTTATCATGTTCATTGCTGTTTCTTATATATGTAAAACTTTCAGCTGTTAAGATGTTTGGAAATTGAAGTAAAATAAGGTTTCAATGCTGGCAATATAAAGCTAATAGCATTAACTTTACTATTTCATCCTAAAGTGTATTTTTAAAAAGAATTATCAGTTTCTATAGTGTTGTTTATTAATTAGTAAATGTAGTATATGACAGTTTTATATTATTTCTTGAAACTTTTTGAACAATTGAAACTTTTTAGGCAGATATTTTGTTAGATTTAACATTGGTGTATCCAACCATTGCCAAATATTAAATCAGTTCATATATTGTTTGTCTAGTACACTACTTCTTTAAAGTTAATTATATACTATCCAGTATCAATGTAAGAAACTAGATGATTCATTAGTAATGACATTTTATTTTCTGTCTTTAGGTATTGTTATATATATATATATATATATATATATAATATATATATATATGTGTGTGTGTGTGTGTCTTTTATTTGGCATTCATTCCAACACTTAACCATTGAGCCATCTCTTATCACCATATTTTTCTAATAAATTGAAAAGAATGTTATTATTATTTAAAGAATTAGAGAAAAAAATATTATAAAAAGTAGTGTAATATACAGTGTTAGGTAATTGTAACAAATGAGATTAAAGTAATGTTAAATAAATCTGTTTTTCCTGTTTATATTTTAAAAAATATATATTGTTTTAAATGCAACAAAAATTGACTTTAGGCAAATAAAGAAACGTGTTACTGTTGTCCTTTTTAAGTGGTTGAACATGATAATTTTGTTATACTCTATAATTAAAGGTAGATTTTTATGTCTTTCCAATTAATAAGGGTGCTAATTATCTTGCAAGTAAACTTGTTTCTTTTGAGACCCTTTAAGAATGTCTAATAACAATTGGATCAAGTAGAAATAAAGTGCTGCTTTAATTTATCTGATATTCTTATCATTTCTTATGTTAAGAGTTCTACTGTATATTGTTTAAAAAATTCAGTTGATAGCTCTATCATTTTTATCTGAAAATTTTTTGGGGGTGGTGAATTATGCTTTATCAGTGCAGTATATAATATCTCGTTATCTGGCAGTTTTGAGGTTAATCTCTTGATTCAGGTAATGCAAAAAGTCATGTATTCTTGTTCAGTGTAAGAGGCAAACTTTTATTCCTTTTCAAATGATATAATACAGGCAACTGTATTTGATTATGCAAATGTTCAGAGTAAAAATAAAATTTGAATGGAATGTTCTGTACAAGGATTGTTCATACTAGGGATGGTAAATTGAGAATTATTGACAATAAAATAAAGGAATGGCAGAAGAGTGATACTTTTTATATGCAGAACTTACAATATGAAACAAAAATATGTTGATGAATTAGGTAGATGGATAATTTTGATTAAACTCAATTTTAAGCTGAAAGTTTTACATTAATGAACAAAAATGAGTTTGATATTTAAAAATTAACATCCATTGTCTACATTATCTAACCATATCATCTCTTTATTTTGTTATTTAAAAAAAAAAAAAAATGCTGACTGGCTGACACCTATGTTTTTCTTTCCTATTTAAATAAATCCCTTTTTTTCTTTTTCAACTTTAGGCTAAATTGCATGTTCCCCATGCTCTTCTAGGGGTTGATGTGGCCAAAATAAAACTTGTATTGCAGCTGTGATTGGCTTATTCTTCCCTGTTGCTGACCAGTTACAGTTTTTAGAGCTTTTTTTTGATTAGCCAATTCTTCTTTGAACCATGCACATTAGTGATTGGCTAATGTCACATCTATCTTAAGTGACAATTGGCTGGCCTTGCATGCTGTAACTAGTTAATGATTGACCCTTTTTTCTTGTGCTTATAATGTAGCTGCCATTGGGGATGATCAGGCGAACTAGTCTCCCTATCACAATCAGGTGGGTACTTATTGAACTGTTGCTTCCTTGGTAATCATGGATTTTGCACCAATATGCTTGTGTGCCTTGCTTTGCATGGGTCTCTCCCCACATTTTTTTTTTTTTTTAATTTTTTTTTTTTTTTTAAATATTCTGCCACTTTTTTTTCTTTCCATTTTTTAAATAGTCTGCTTTGCACAAGTCTTTAACTTGGGCTCAAATGAATAAAAAAAGAAAATTAAAAGAAAAAAAATATTTGGGTTTAAAATTTCAATTCTATTAAACTGAGGTATAATATTTTGGTGTGCTTTCTTTTTCTTTTATAATTTTTTTAAAACTCCCACTTTCTATGTATTTCATGTTTCTTCAACCTGCTATTTTTTATAGCTTTGCTTAAATTCGTCTTCCTTGGGTCTTCCTTCTTTTAAAAGCTTCATAAAATAAAGGCTTAATTTAACTCAACCCTTTTCTTCTTTTTTTTATAAACTTTGGTACAAGGTTTTGTAAAACTAACTTTGAAGTGGTTGGAAAAGTCTGAGCCTTGTTGATGGCAAATATTATTTTGAATTTTGCAGGTGCTATATTTATCATAATTAACTTTTCTGTAATATGAAAAAAAAAAAAAAAATCATATTAATATTAAGTAAAATAAAAAAATAAGTAATGATAAAGTAATGAGTAGATATATTATACATAGAATAGATATATCCATATAATTTAAATTATAATGCATATAAATTATTAAACTTTTAAAATGTAAACTTGGAAGTAGCCAACTCTATTTCTGTTCATATACTTTTCTCCTACAATAAGTTATTCCTTTTGTTTATATTCTGAAAATCATATCTTACCTGCTTAGTTGCAGATAACTACTAGCCTTTTATTTATTTATTTATTTATTGTTTGGTAACAAATCGATCAGTTCTTGAACATAAACAAGCTGAATCTAGCTACTGAGTTTAAATATGTTGACACTTGTTTAAGTCTTATGTATTTATGTATACAAGATTTTACATTAGGTTTACGTTGGCACTAGTTCAAATAATTGTAATTTGGCTATTGATATAAATATATATTGATGTTGATATTATATTAAAATATATGTTCAATGGATTTCTATTCATTTGTGATAAGAGTAGATGCTATTATAATTATGATTGTATTCTTAATTCATTTTAATCAAATTTGTTATCTTCAGAATTATGGTTACATTCATTGAGTATTGTAATTGCAACAGTAAATAAAGCAAATCCTTATTTAGTTACTAATTTGAATCGGTAATTTGTCTTTATTTATTAATAATTTTAAAGAAAATGATTAAATATTGCAGACAAGTTATAATAGATTCTCTTTTTAAATATTGAAAAGCTCCATTTTAAGTTAGTGACTGTAAAAGGTGTTTTGCTGTATTTATTTCAGAAATTTGGTTCATTTTGATATAACACTAACATTTTTAGAATAAAGTTTGTTTTTTTTTTTTTTTTAAATATTAGATTTTTAATTATTATTGGTGATTATGAAATGATGTCTTGTATTCTACTAAAAATTCATTGATTTACTTTTTTTTTACAAAACAAAGTTCCCTTTTTTTCTTTGCCTTAGAATGATGTATTCATTTCCTAATTTTGTGTATTAATGAATTTATTTGATGATCATAAAAATAAAAGAAATCAAAGGTTCATAGAAAGAATATAGAATAATGAGCTAAATCAGTTTTGTCTGCCCTCACTGTAGTTTAACACATGCACCCTGTGCCTTCCTGCTGATACACCTTTGTAATATAAAGGAAACCAATAACCTGATGAACCAGTTCATTATGCAATTGTTAACCTTTTGAATAGTGTCAGAATATCCACTGTCTCCATTTAGTATTTTAGCACTGCCTTCTCTTCCCTCCTCCTCCTCCTCCTCCTCTTGAAACAATCATAACCTAGTTGTCAAATTGAATATTGATTCTACAATTATACAACTTTGTTAGAGGATGCTCATCAAGCTTTTAGGAAGTATCATTGATTTTTATTTCTTCCCTTTACTAAACTTTTTTCATTATTTTTCTGCAACAAGATTACAACTACTTCATTATCCAGATTTTTACACATTATTGTAGATGCTATTTTCAGATGATATAAGGTGGAAATGACAAGTTGAGAATCCTTGAACCTAATTGGCCTTCTGATTGCACAATCTGACTTAAGAAATGTTTAGTTGATAGTTCAATGTGAAAAACTTAATAAATAGAAACCAATTCATGTACATAATTAGTCATGCCTTCAATATGGGATCGTTTATTATCCTTTTAACA
This sequence comes from Doryteuthis pealeii, assembly GCA_023376005.1. Taxonomy (NCBI): domain Eukaryota; kingdom Metazoa; phylum Mollusca; class Cephalopoda; order Myopsida; family Loliginidae; genus Doryteuthis; species Doryteuthis pealeii. Next base: position 77,953,922 of record CM042148.1, read on the forward strand.
TATTTAAAGCTCTGAAATTATTAACTTTGTTGAACTGAAAGATTTTACAGAATAAATAAAATCTCTTTTAGATGAGTTTGGTTGTAGGTTTGAGTTTCATCAGTTGCATCTTTATTACTCATTTTTTTAAAATATCTAATATATAATACATTGTATATTGTCTCCAAGAACAAAGTAATTGACTATTTTCCTCCATTTCAAATCAAAAGTGTAATGCATGTTAATATTATTACTGTGCTTAATGCAAGCTATTTAATAAATCTTTGTAAGTAGAAATAAAGAAACGAGCTACTGGTACTATGTAATCTAGTACTACCTGTTTCATAGTCAGATCATAGGTGACTAAACCGGTAACTCCACAGATTTTGTCTGGTGAGGAGGGTTGCTAGACACCCTGCAGGATGAAAAACAAGACCTGTAAAAAGGCAGAGAAAGCTCTTTGCTCAATTATTATCTAGCACATTATTTCTAAAGTCCAACTCCTCCTCATTGCAGCAGGGTCATGTAAATTTAGTAGTGTCAGAGCCATGTAGTCAGGAACTTAAGTTCCTGGTAGGGTCATTCAAGGCAGACAGGTCTGGCAACCAGTGGTATTATGGCCACAAACTAGCCAAAGGAGCTCTGGTGAAAATCCAAAGGGCGTCTTCATCATCAGTAATCAACGGCTTTTGGTTTACTTGTCACTGCGTCTGTAGAAAATCTGAGGCAAACAAGGGGATCTACTTCCTCTGATCAGGATATGTATGCAGGGTTTGGGGACCACTTGTGAATTTCCTATTCCCTTGTTACTACTTCCATGAATTCACCACAGGTGAATTCATTGGATGGAGCCATCTTGACCAACCCAGGGTGAATGCCATAACAGAAAACAGAAATAAAGCATTCATGCTTAAATGTTTTCTTAATAATTCTGAATGTATTTTCCTGCAAATATAATAGCCATAAATGCATGCCTGGTTTTCAGTGTCTTGTTATGGTAAAAAAGAATCTGGAACCATTCTTATCCAAATATAATCAAATTATCTTCCAAATGATATCCGTTAAAAAGATCTGAATTACAATAAATACATTAAGCATAAAAAGTAAGCTTCCAATGAATAGTTTTGAAGAAAATACATTACAATCATTCTTTTCATTTGAGATTTATACATGTTAGTTGCTTATTTTCATTAACAACTGAAAATAATCATTTGCATATATTCAAGAAGCCTAATTTTAGACTTTTATTAAGACATATATTTGTAACTCTCTAACACTTTCATGTAGAGGAGGTATAATAATACTAAAACTATATCGTTACTACTGCAACAAGAACATTTTGAGTTTATGCTCTTTTGTTTTGTACATTTGTTACCTAACTTTAATGACAATTAAGATTTTATCAAGAAAATATTTTATCTCAGCATTGCTGCACTATAGATATATCTGAAATTTAACCAATATACTATTATTATAGAAACTATTTGCTTGCAGAGAAACCAAATGGAGTTTAGGAATGACAGTTGGTTATGGTATGTTTGTAAAAGTTTTATCATTATTGAGTGGAAAAATTATGAAAATTATTTTGCTGCATACCACTAGCAGTGTTTCGTCATAGATAATTATTTTTAGTTCTCAACATTGGGTCGAGTCATGATTTGAATGATTCCAAGTGTTAGAGGCATAAGTCAAAACTGTTTTTGGAAAAAATCTAGTTTCATTCTTTAAAAGAAAAGAAAGTATTATTTTGCCAATTTTGTTTACTTTTATCAATAAAATGACTTGTTTCTACAGTGGTCCCACTGTAAAACAGTTCTTCTCATGTGTATAACTGTTCTTGATTGGTTAGAACAAATAGCAATGTTAATGTAAGGTTAGCAATATGTTAGAAAAACCCTATCTCCTACCCCCATTAAGTGGTCAAAGATATTCATTGACTTTTAATGTTGTCTTAGTGTTTACCTGATGTGTTGCACAAACTGAAAACTTGGTTTCAAGTAAATTATAATCATGCTTATTATATACAAAATAGTTGATAACATTTTACTAAAGATTTCATTGTACGTGAATATATAAAATATTTTTTGTCAGAAATTGTAAAACCCGATTTAAAAAAAAATTAATTTTATTTATATAGATATAAAACATATCCTGGTACATATCCAGGATGAATTAATTATTTTAGTTATTGAAATGATACATTTTATAACTATATTTTTTGTACTTTCTAATTATATAGTACATAGTTGAAATACTGATACTTAAAATTTGTCTCATGAGACAGTATTTTATAAATATTTACTTTTGAGCTAATTTGAAATATTGATTTGATTTACAATATATACTGCATAATATAAAAGTATAACAAAATCCAATACACTTTTTCCAATAAAAAGTAAAGAATTCAATTTGAAATTTAAATCATATTTTGCCTTTTTTTTCTTTTTGGAAGTCTTTTTCATTTATAGGTTTTTTCTCCCCAATAATTTTTGATGCACAGATACTTTTTTTTCTTTTTTTTTTTTTTTGTAACATTTTTTATTTAGATTTACTTTTTATTAAATAAGTTTCAAATATTTTTCAAACAATATTTGTATTGTCTTAACTGTTCTTTCCTGCCCCTCACATCTAATTTTGTTATTAGCATTAAATCATTACCCTTACAAAATACTGATTGATTTAAACATTATTATAATATGTATTGATTGTAAAAACAAAACTAGAAAAAAGAACTTAACAATTTAAAAAAAAAAAGAAGGAAAAAAAAAAGAAGACATTCATAGCACATATTAATTTATGAAAATTGTGCAAATAATAATAATACACTTGAAGAAAGGTGTAAATATAAAAAATACAGTAAATGTATCATCAGTAGGTATTTTATGAACAGATTTTTTTTTTAATATAAAACTGTTTTTATCTAAATTTAGCCATTTGGTATACCTTAGAGTTGCAGCATTCAATTGAAAGCTATAAACTTTAGGATGAGAGCTCTTGTGACAAATAGTTAAAACCTCTGTAAAATCATGTTTTTTCCTATATCCAAGCTTAATATTATCTGTATTTCAAACTGATAAGATGTGTCTAGACATTAAGAGGAAAAACAGCTGTAATATGTTTAAATATATGCATGATCTTCAATCGAAGTTTTAGGAAAATGATATTGTATAACATTGCAAAAACACTTAGAAAATTTTTTTATTTTTTTTTATTTTATAGATTTATAATATTTTTTTTTCTTTTGAGACATTTAATGTTAAACCCTGAAAAACTCTTAAAAAAACAAAAAAAAAACAAATGCCTTTTTGAATTTTTTGTTTTTGGAATATTCAATAATGAAATCAAAGCTACCTATTATGAGAATAATAAAAATGTCATCCTGTGTATATTTCAAAATCCCAAATACTTTGCTACTTAAGTATAGCATGATGATAATGTATGTTATGTATAACTTTTTCTTATATATAAAATTGATATTTATCTTATATTATTATATTTTTGTCTTTTTTTTGTTCTGAAGAAATGTACATTTGATTCAACCTCTGTTTCTCCAACTGGTTTCATCCTATCAAGATGACCCTTTGACTGGTCAGGTAGGAATCTGATCAAGGTGTTCATTACATTTACTTCTGCTATGACCAAATTGCAAATTGGCCTGTGACTTATTGAAAAGGGCACTGACTTGAGTGACATGCCATAATCTATAGCAATTGTAACAGTTACTAGTTTGAAGAAAACAGAAGACACCTGATGACCAAGTTTAATGACTGAATCATCTTAACACCAAAAAAGCATGTCTTTTATTCCAACACTTGTGTAACAAACAAAAAACATTGCACAGGAATGTGATCGAATTGATAGCACAAAAGTCTATTTTAGGCTGGGATCATTCCAAGTCTTTTAGATTGTTCATCACTGATGGGCTTCACAGACTCTTGTGCACTTCTCTAATATCCCACAAAGAAATGAACACTTTGCTAATATTGCACAATTACCCAATTGTAATGCTGAAATCATTGAGACACTATTTGCCTATTAGAGCATGAATTAGTAGGTAACTAAAATCAATTGCATCTGAAGAATACTTTAGATAACATGAAGCCTTAAATTATATCATAGATATTCAGTAAACATCCATTTTGGTATGGAATAAAGAAATTTGTTCATTAGATTTACTTCTGCTATGAAAAATTGGAAGTTGGAATTGATGATTCATGTGCAAAGATTGTTAATGAGACCAGTTCTCAAAAATGCTGATGCTGCATTGTCTAAATATGTACTCACCATATTAGATTAAGCAAAAAGTTTATTTCATATTTATTATTAAATGACATTGGAGCATTTTAGTTTTAGCTAGATGCATTCAAAGACATCACTTTTGATTCTATTATGACAGTTCTTATATCTGCATGCATTAGTTTTGTTATTGCAAACATTTAAAACATAGATAAATAGAAATAAGCAGCATTTTCAGCATATGTTAAGAAAAGTAAAAATGTGACTCAAATGTAAGAAAGTTTTAGTCAATTTATTGAGAAGATATTGAGAAAGATCAAAGTAGTCTGTAAAGTTTTATGCTGGAGATTTCTCCCTTAAAAGGCTCCATGGTTGGATTGACAATAATGAATTCAAGACATTACTGAGAATAATCAGCATCATACAATCCAGGAGATAACAAATATACTCTAACTATACAAATCAAGAGTTGATAATCATTTGCTTAAGATTGGTTATGTTAGTCACTTTGACATGTGGCTTCCACATAAGCAAATGCAATTCACTATCAGATGGGACAGAAGATATTCTGTTTTTGAATCAAATTATGCTGGGTGAAGAAAAATGAATATTTTAATACCATACTATTTCAGACAAATGAAATGGATCATCACTAACCATGGCAAAGACCAGTTTTTATTCAAATAAGTGGATGTTTATATGGTGGAGATTTGGAAGGAACTTTTCTACCCTGAGTTTCTTCTGAAGAAGAAAACAACTGATTGAACAACTACTGTTCCTAGTTAGACTAAATGAAGGTAGTAATTGATAAAAAATATCCAGAATTAATTAAGAGAAGTATGATGCACCCATTGAGAATGAAACTCAACTATGATCTGCTAGCTAACTATACCACCATACAAGGTGCCTAGATAATTATTATTGTTGGTTAATATCAATTCAGACTTGAAGATTAATATAAAAATTGATTTTCTAATTAACATTTGTTTTTGACCAAAGTTTATGAATTATTTTTGCATAATTATTTTTAAATGGTCAACAAGAATTATTTTTAGCTGAGTTAAAAAAAAAATCTTTTTTAGTATTAACCTTGATATAAAAAGATCATTAGTTTTGATTTGGCCATATTCATTATCATTTGTTTTTAATTGAGTAGATTTTGAATAATCTCTGAACACTCTTGTTTGTCTTGTGATATAAGTCCAAAACATTTGAATCCGGTTGTAAAGTAATGCACTTTTGATTCCACCATTAGACAAATTTACTAAACCATCTAATAATCCTGATTGGCATGATATTCAATAGTTTTAACAAATTATTTTGTTCTTCTTTACAAATACTTTCAAACAGTTTGAGAGTTGCAAATTGAATATTAGAATCTCGCTTGCCAATTGAGTGGGGTGGGGGTGGGGGCTGTCAAGGGTGATAACCAGGAATAAAATTGCATGCAAAATTAGAATATCTTGAATGCATTGTCATGGTGATTTATACTTTGTTTTCTTCATCACTTCTATCCTTATCACCATATCAATATTGATTACAGATACACTTTGCCAACTGTAAGTAAATCTGCAAGAAACTGGGGGAGGGGCAAAAAATCTTTTAGTTTTTGACTATTAGATTTACTGGTAATGCCAAAATTGATTATAGGCTGAAGCAAAAAAGAAAGTTAAAATGTATGTATCACTATGAAAAATAATTATTATAAATTGTAATCAGGAAGATAAGGACTTTTATGAAAAAAATATCTAAGAAACTGTAGATTTATTTGGAAATTGTTTAATAAAATTTTTTTTCAGTTTCAATTTGAACCTCTTTTCTAAAATTTTAGAATGAAAAACTTTCATTATTCCTGCAATTTTTTAGATTATTTTTTTTTTTTTGGCCCTTAAAAGGTGTATTTTGCATCCAGTAATCTTTCAAAAATACTTTGAACATTTTTTGTCTCCTCAACAAGAATATAACAAGTTTTATGTGAGTACTTTCAAGCAAGACTAGTTTTCTCAAGGAAGACTAAGAATTAAATTCCTTGTGTTTTTATTATTTTTAACCCCCAGTTTTGTGAAACTATGGTATTCATGTTGAGTAGATAAAAAAAAAGTCTATTGACCAAAACAGTGTTAAAAATAACAAAAAATGAAGATCAGTTAGGATACATTTTGATTTTTAAATCTATAGATTATCTTATTGTCTCTGCTTTAAAGCTTTTGATAGTATGTATTTTTTATTTTTATTTTTTTGCATAGTATAAAGATTGTTATCAGTACAGATGCTATGCCGATTAAGATCTTTTGATTTATTGTAACATTGATATAACTTTTACGCATTTAAGCAGCTTTTTAATGCTAAACAAATAGTCCCTTAATTATTTGTGAACATATTTAGAAATGCTTGCATCTCTCATTTGGTATACATTCTTATACACCAATAAAAGATAACCATTTCTTATTCAGTCATATTGTTTGTAAAGATTTAATTGCTTTATAACAATGAACATTTTTTTAAAAATGTGTTAAAATAATACATTAAAAAATATATAAATGTATCTTTTTACATTTTTAGAGATTTGTCATATTGTTTAAAACAAGCTCTTTTAAATATGCACATTAGTTAAAATATTTTGATTATTGTTTTAAGTTATCATTTTTTTATCATTCAAAAAACAAAAATTAAGAAAGATTTGTCCATTAAAATTTTGTTGGAAATGCAATAGTGAAACAATGATTGTTTCACTATTGCATTTCCAACAAATTTTTATGGAGGGGAGGGGTCTGTGGTTTAGAATATCTATTGATGGTATATTTTATATAAAAACTGGTTAATTATCTCTTCCTTTTAGTAAACCCTATAAATCTCTAAGTGGTATTCACTCCACACAATAATTGTTGATAGATGTGATAGCAAGTGGGTTTATTTTTCCCCTACTTACTTTTTTTCAAGGTTATGTCTTAAAGGGACATTTCAGAAGTGACTTATGGCATTTATCAGGTACAAGTTGACCATATTCTACAAAAGAAAATTGGTGTCCTTTAAAATATTCTTTATAAATTCACTATTAAATAGACTAATCTATATTATGTACTTTATGAAATCTTAATATTTTGACAATTTTCACATCTGTGTATTAATTGATTATTGTAAAACCAATTATTTGAAAAAGTCGTCTAAAATCATTGCTATTAATCAATTATTTTTTGTATGTTTGCTTTCAGTATAATGTTTGAAAGGACTTTTTTTAAAATTTGGATTCATCAGAATTAATTGTGTCATCACTTTGATTCTAATATCTGATTAAAATTCTAAAAATATTTTGCATAACTTTTTTTTTTTTTTTGGATAAACATCTTTTTTGTCATTTCTTTGAATGTTTGAGATGAGGCTTGATGATTAGTATTATCTGCATTATTCGGACTATTGTCTCCATCTTCATTGTTATTTGTACAAAGTTTCGGCCGATATGCCCTCCGGCCTTCTTCAGGTATTTCTTGTCGGACTCTGGAACCTTCTTTTTGAACTCGGGAACCTTCTTTTTGAACTCGGGAACTTTCTTGTCGTATCGGAACTTTCTTGTCGTAATCGGGAGCCATCATGGAACTTTGAACCTAACCCTTTATTTAGTCCACGGGGGTATACAGTTCTCATTCCGCTAACCATAGCTGGGGTAGGAGTTGTGTTAATTATTTTTCTAACTGCCTCTACTCAGGATTGAACCTGGTATCCAGAGATAACTGTCACTTAGAACTGTCTTAACCTAACTACCTTATCCACTAGGCCATGTGTCCAATTGGACAATTGAGTGTGAATTTTGGCTCCCGATTACGACAAGGTTCCTGAGTTCGAAAAGAAGGTTCCCGAGTCCGATAAGAAATACCTGAAGAAGGCCGGAGGGGATATCGTCCGAAACGTTGTACAAATAACAATGAAGATGGAGACAATAGTCTGAATAATGCAGATAATACTAATCTTTTTTGTCATAAGTCTTGTTTCAAAATATTAAAAATATTAAAGAAAAAAGCAAAAACAATTCCATCTATTATATTTTATTTCATTACTATTTTATTTTCAATCATTGGCTTTATTTTTATTTTTGACCTTCATCCAAACACGCTCTCTCTGTCTCTTTGCCTTCATTTGCTTTCTCATTTTCTGCTGCTGAGAGAATTAATCAGTCTTTAATCTCATTCTCATCTTCATAACCAAATAGTTTTTTCTTTTCTATTGCAAGAAGAAAAGTGATTTATTTTGTTTATATCCTTCTTCTTCAAGCATGACTGACAGACGATCTGAGGGGCATGAGAAGTTATTAGCAGAAGAACATCTACCAGCAGAGTATGTAATGTCATTATTCTTCACAAAGCTTGTGGGATACTTGGCACCACTGTCAGTCTGCTTTCTTTACCTTGGTATATTTTAGCAGCCAAAACCTCTCTCAGCCTTTTTTTTTTTTTTTCTTTTTTTTTTTTTTTCTCTTCTTTCTCTTGCTTTCATATTTTCCCCTCTTTTTCTGTTCCTTCACTGGGCACTCATTCATCTCTGTATTTTGGCTTGTATTTTTCAAAAGAAAATTGTATTATTGTCTGGTGGTCCTTATTTCTTTTTCTTTCTTTTTTCCTCCCCTCTCCCTCCTTTCATTAGTGTCTTACATTTCACTTCTCCTTGTTTAGGTTTATTCACACATTTTTTCATCTTCATTTTACTGTTGGTCATTACATACAAACAGTTATTGGGAAAAGATTGCTTAAGATTTTTAATAATGATGTTTTCAGAAAAGGCAGTATTTAATAAATGTTGTAACATCTTTGCATAAGCCAACAGTTTCTCTTATATTGCCTAATTAAAATTTATATAAAGTATATTCAATAAAAATATAAACTACTTTAAAATCTGACAAGCTACATCAAACATCGGTGTGTGATGAAAACTAGATCAAGGTAATTCACAAATATCATTGAATGGTTTATATGACTAATTAAAATCCATTAGAAATATCAGATTAGGGCATCATTTTGTTTCCTAAACTCAAATAAAATTTATCAGTACATCATTATTAAAGACACTTTCAAGTGATATTTCTTTTAATAACCAAATGTAGGTAAAGATCATTTGCACACAGTGTATATATATATATATATATATATATATATATATATATATATATATATATATATAGGTGGAATGATTTGCAATTTTAAAAATTAATTTCATTCTTGTTGATGTTCATTTATTTTGCATGGTAATAAAAAAAAATGTTCTTTCATATTTGTCAATGTTTATAATGTCTCCAAACATCCAACTATTGTACTTCCTTTGTTCATTGTGGTGGTGGTGGTGGGGATATGTATTAAATGAATCAATCCTGTTACCTTTACCCAATTCAACAATTACAGTAAATCATACAAGATAACTAAGTCTAACAGTGAAAAGTAAATATTTGTGAGAAAAAAAAAATGTGTGAACATTTTTTGCCTTAAATATATTTAAAGCAAAAAACGTTCACACATTTGGTTTTAAATTCTAAAAATTTAAATTTTCATCAAGAAAAGATGTTTTGCAAAATAAAAATAAGCCACTAGAAAGAAGAGTTTACAGATTATAGACTTTTTAAAAATCATAATTTTGTTATCAGTAGACATACCCACATTAACTATCTGATTTACCATTAAAATGGTTTACATTCATTTATTTATTTTTTTATCAGTTTACTGTATAATTTTTTACCTATCACGATACAATACTGCTTCTCATAAACTGAAGTATTGTCAAGAAAGTCAGAGAAACCAGTACATTGGATGGTTTCACCCTCCTCAACTGTAAAAACTGATGACATTGTGTGATGTAATGGATAAAGAGGTAGTGTAATTGTAACCTTGGGATTATGACTGGTTCCTGGAACACTCCATTGACTTTTAGGTACTCCAGTGTTATATGTATTGTCAGATTTAAACCTCATTGAGCAAGTATAGTGCATTGTATTGTAGATTTATCTAAATCTCCTGCAATCATACAAATAAAATACAACTCCATTATGGACCTGAATAGATATACCCACACAACTCCAGCACTTCATAGACTATTTAAAATAACTGATGAAATTAAATATAGTTAACTATAAGTCTGTTATTAATTTATCTTGTTTTATAGCAGTTAGCCAATCTGTAGTATTTGTTGAGGAACTTGTATTAATATCCAGAGCTTGTGAATTTCATTTCTTTTTATCACTGTCATTCTGGTTTCAGCTTTTATTGAAGCTACAAGCAAACAGCAATTTTATCTTATTTTTTATTTATATTTTGGTTTTCTCTGTTGGATTAAAAAAAAATTAGATTAAATTTCCCATTATTCAGGGAATTCTGAAAGATGAAATTAAAAAACAAAAAACCCTGTTAACTTTGTTATTCCCCCTCCCAGACTTAATGGATATGTTCCAAACAGCAGTAGCAGCAGGCTTATCTCCCCTCTTGCCAAAATGGATTTAATCATTAAGCATTATTTAAGCTTGCTGAAATTTCTCTAAAACACTTCACATTCTAAAGCAAGAGGGTCTCTGCCATTTTCACCCAGACCTTTTAGGCTTGACATCAAAATCCTTTTCAATTAAATAAAAATCAAGTGAAACAAAAGTAGAGGATTTTCTTAAAAATATTAGCTAAAATATTGATTTATTTTCCTTTTTAGATTAAAATCTAATTTTTTAAATGTTTTTATCATTTAGTAGGTAATGCATATTTAGATATAAGAATATTGTAAATTTTACAAATAGAATAACAATAGAAGGTAAAGACTGTAAATTTTGATAATGACTCATAAGCAAAAGCCAAAATCTTTAATAGTGAAATATTAAGATAATTTTCATAATCATAAATCTATGATTAACTGTTGATTTTAGGATTATCTCCATGTTTATAAATTTGAACTATTTTATCAAAACTTATTAAATAACAATTAAGCTCTTTATAAGGGTCTCTTGCAGACAAGCTGTAAAATGAAGCTTTATAAACCATTATTAATTTTTGACTAGAATTTTTATTTTTTCATCCTAATTTTAATTGCTTTTTATCACAACTATTCATAGTCAGTCTATAGCTGTCAGTAAAAATAAATAATAACAAATATGGTATCGTGATCAAAGAAAAACTGGTAAGTTAGATTTTATCTTTTGAAGTCATAAGATTTCTTGTTGCTCAATCGACAGTAGCTTGTATTGTTAACCAAATTTTATGAGACAAAAAGATCTGAGTTCATGTCTTGTCAAGAACTTAATTTTTATTTCTGATTCATGCTATTTACTACTACACATAGACTCTGAATAGTTATGTAAAAAAAACTTAAATTCAGTTGAAAGAAAAATACTAGACAAAAATTAATAATGGCTTATTATGGTTTAAGAAAGTTTAGCTTTAATACACTGTTTATAACTTTAGTAATAATATTTTATTGTTCATTGCCAACAATTGTTTCCTGCTTTTTGTACAGAAAATGCAGCTGCTTAGTAATTTAAGTTAAAAAAAAAAAAATCAAATTTTTATTTTTACTTCCTATCAAATAAAAGTTTTTTAAGCTGACCTGTTTAAATTAACCCTGACCTCCATAGCTCATTCCTCATACCAAGTAATGTCATGCTATCCTGCTTCTCAATTGTACTAGAACACAAATTTATGGCAGCATATTTAGGCAGCTATTAACCACAGACAATGTCAGTTGTATGTTACTGTCATTTATTACTCTTGTTAAAATTGGAGATTTTCATTTTAGTCAATAATGTATAATCTTAAATAATCAATTATATTTTATATAGATCCGTTGAGTTTAAAATACATGTATATACATACCTACTTAAATGTACTCATTCAATACATGAACAACTGTGAGTGTTGATTTACTTTCACATGTGAACATCAGATATTATGATCAATTGACTAATTCATTTAACATTTCATATAGAATTATTCATGACAGCATTGTCAATATTAGTGTATTTCATACATTTTTACATAAAAACTAATTAGTCAAAATTTGTTATAACTTTATCTCAGTCTTATTAATCTATATTATTGAAATTAAGAAGTTGGTACTTTACATAAAATTAGTTATAAATTGAAGTTTCTCCTTAAAAAAAAAAAAATGACCTTAATTTATGCAGCATTCTTTATATATATCTACTACTATGAAAATATGTACATTTATGTGACTATCTGAGGAACACAGCCAAATGGAAAGTCCTAGGAATCTGATTTTTTTCCATGGATATTGACTTGTCATCAGGCTCCAACATACATTCTGCCAGGTTTATTTTCAAGGTCATTTTGTGATTAACATAGGTCATCAAATGACAAAATATGTCATTTCTGGTTAAGCAGGGTAAGATAAAGATTCTGATATTAAGTACAAAAATATTTTAATGTCATAAATGGTGAGACGGTGGGGTTAGATTGAATATTTTTATATGGACAGCTATATGAGTAATGAAAAAAAAAAAAAAAAGAATATACACATTTCCAAAAGATGGAAAAAACGAGAAATATTGTGTAAAAAAGAGATTCTCAGAAAGTTAAACTGGCGTTATCATTTTTTAATCTCTTTTTGGTGCATATTTTTGTCATATTCATATTTCTCTATCTATAGATTGTTGTTATAATTTATATCAAAATTATTTCATCTTTTATCCCTGAGTCTCATTGGGTAATTTTATATCTGTTGAGTAACTATAGAATATCTTGTGCCATAAATATTTGTTAGTATTGTTAGTTAATTGTATAAAAAAATTACAATTGCAACATTGTAATTCAGAAATAAATTTTACCAGATTTATTTTTATATTTATTTGGAAATAGTCTATAAAGTTATTCATTTATAATACAGGTTTATTATATTACATTGAATTATTTTTAAGAGCAATGTTTAAGACTTGTTTTCCTATTCTAGTTACTAACCTTCCTTGTACCTCTACCAATGTGTTTTCTTTTAGTAAAATATTCTCAAATCTCTACTAAGAAGAAAGTACTATTTTGGTATTTTATCTATTCCTCTAGATTTTGACAATAGGTGACTTTGCATTTAGGAAATATCCAGTTATAAGTTATTTAACAACAGATCCAACATACGGTTTTAGATTCTTTTTTTTTTTTTTCTTTTTAAAAAATTTATTATGATCACTGATAGTTATTGATTTGCAGTAAGAAGACCTGCATTTCTCATGTGCATAAAAAGTAAATATTATCTCCATTAAGTACACATATAATGCTGTGGCTCTTTATACACTCAAATTACCTGAAATATTACTTGTATATTAATAGAACCTAATATGAAGTTCCCTGCATAATCTAGCATGTATGTATATACTGTGTGGACACAAAGGTACATATATACATTAACTAAATGAAAATTATAACTGTTTGCATATAAGTTTTTCATGTCTATATGTAATTTATATGAAAAGAACAAAGTTTTTGTTTTTTATATTCAATTTGATGTGCCAAATTTTCTGAATATCTTTTTTTAGAATAGTATACTGATGAAGAATATTTTTTTTTTTACATATCTTAAATAACTATTTAGTTTTGTATATGTTTAAGAACATTGGGGGAAAAAACAGTTCTTTTCTTTCTTCGTTTGGGAATTGTCATGTGTCAAAATATTGTTAATAAAACAACTAGTACATGATAGGAATATTTTTCCTTTTTACATAAATTTTCATTGGTTTTTCTTTATGATGATTAATTTAAGTAAAATATATTTTATGAGCATGTTTTCCCTATATTGCATGATTATAGTTCAACCTATTTTAAATAACTTGGTCAAATATTGGCAAAGATTAAATTTATAGGTTTGTATTTTTAAAATGTATGGCACAAAATAATGTAGAAAATAAGAAAATTGTCTTTGTCCAGATTTTCCTTCACAATTCTTATGATGCAATGTTATTAATCCAGATTAAAACATTAAACTCTATTAGAAGGATATTTATCAAAATGCTGCAGAAGTTATATACATTACCTAAATTCAGATTACTCGGTTTTCAGTGTTATAATATTATGTATAGTATAAACATATTTAATCTACTCTATACACAATGGATCTTTTTGGTGGAGTATCTTAATTTCATAATATATAATTGTGTGGACTTCAGCAATTAAACTAATTAGCATATCAAGTTTTCACTGTTAGTAAAATAAAATCAATAACACAAGTTGAATATTTTTCTAATTTTATTTTAGTTCAACTAGGCCAGATAATTTATATACAAGTTGATAAACTTTTTTAATGGTTAAACTGATATTTTTTAACAAATGGATTACATTTATAGTACAGTTTATAACAATTCTAACATCCTTGTCATTATCAAAATTTGAATGTTAAAGCAGTAAGATCTTTACTAACTTAATTATAGAATCAAATTCCTAAATGTCATGTTAAATAAGGGTCATTTGCCTTTTGTTTTCACCGATAGTGCATTGTTATTTTAATCTTTTTTTTTCTTTTTTTTCCTTAATGACAAAATAAACTGAAAAATAGACAATGTAATTTTTACCAATGTGCACAGTGTAAATGTTGTTTTTGTTTTGGTTGTTGTGTTGTCCTTGATGTTATTTGTGAATTCAAAAAAAAAAAAAAAAAAAATGTTTGCACTAGTTTTCATTATCACTTTCCATTTTGGAATTGGTCTTTTTCAGTTGAATGTTTTCCTAATATATTCTTGCTGTCCATATTTTTTTTTAATTCTCTCAATGTGTTTAAAATGAATGGAATTGTGTATAAAACATTCTATATTGATTCATCTAATTTGTGCACAAACTTATAAACATAAATAGAATTTGTTTTTCCTTGAACAAATGTCTACTCTATCAATTAAAAAAGAAAGTATTCTTTATATTGTTTAATTATGTAGTTCAGTTACAAGAAAAAATGTTTTCTTAACAATAAATGAATAATAAAAATGATATGCATGATTTATAAATCCTTTTCCCATTTTCTATAAAAACTTTATTTATTTATACCTCTTTTTTTTTCCACTATTAAAATCAATTTTGAATTAAAATTATTAGCATTTAAAAATTCAGAATCATTGTAATTAACATGAACTAATATTTTATGTAGAACACAAATTTAACTTGATTGAATTATTTTACTTGTGATCTACATGTTTATGCATTAGCTTAATCCACCTCAATGCCAAAATGGAGGATATGAGGGTTAGGAAGATTGTGTTGCTACCATTTTTCAAGTAAAGAGGATATGCCTTAAAATAAGCATTCAAAACCTTGTTTTTTTTATAACCTAAGTTTAAATGCCAACCATTGTTGCCAGTGACAAATATGCAACCACCCACATGGTAACAATTGTTGGTAAATGTTTAATGAAGATATTTCAAAATCCTAAAGATTTTCAAGGATATTTTTGACCAGCAGTTTGTAGAAGAATGATCCAATCTACCAAAAAGTTATTGAATCTTTATAAGTTAATTTTAATGACAAAACATCATTTTAGAATCTTATTTATACAATGAAAAGTATTTTGAAATATTTCCTTGAATGATCTGAATTTGAGTGTCTAGAATAATACACAGAAAATCTATAAATTTCCCATAATCCACTTAATTTCTAATGTATACTTATAGAAAAAAAAATTATAACAAAATGAGGACAGCTATTAATGTATAAAATGGTTCCTCTCAGGTTAGTAATATAAAATAGTTAAAATGTAGTTCTGTTGGCATAGCATCTTTGTTAAAAGAAGTTTTGTGATTGTAAAATCTGTGTGTCTATGACTCTTCTGTGGCTCCTATATAAGTCATAAACAACATTTTCTGTCAAGCATTTACCATTGACTGGACACTCATTCTAATGTCTATAGTTACTTATTTGCATTTCTATTTTTTAATTAAAAAAAAAATTAGTTGCAACATTTTCTTGTGCAACTAACTTAACAGAATTTCTATTGCATATTTTACTTAATATATTGTTCTTGAGGAAGTGTCAAATTCATGAATACTCTTCCTACTTTGTTTTTTACAGTGCTAATGAATAGGAGAAGGGATAAACCAGATGATATTTCTTTGTCTGTTGTTATTTATATTTGTTCTTAATTTTCTTTGATATATATATATATATATATCAGTATTCTGGTATATCTATTTTTCTAGTGCCTTTTCATTGTGTTTTTGTTAAAGATTCTCTGTTTTTTATATACATTTGGTTATGTTTAAGTACAATAGAAGGATGGTTAGATTATATGTCAATATAGAATGGCTTCCTATACGGAGAAAATGTCTCTTTTGGAGGTTAAGTATAACATCCAAAAGATTTGCTACTTTACAATTTGTATTTCAAGTGTAAAACCTATTTCTCTGAAGAATATTATTATGTTCTTTCTTATGTCTCTTTTCCTTCCATGTTGGTTTTTCACAAGACTGCTTCCATCATCGCTATAAAGGCCTCTGTCATTCCAATGGGCTATATTATTTAATTCAAATAAGTATATGCCCACAAGTTCACATATTTCAGTGCTATCCAAACTTTCCATAGAAATATGAAATAGTCACAGATTCTCTTTTTTTCTTTTTTTAACTTTTAACGTCCTGAAACGCCATGAAACGACGAGAAAAAAATATTTTTCCATTCCCAGAACGCCATAAAGCGTTCTCGGTTCATATACACTGTTAAATTCAATTAAAACTCACATTTTCAACATTTTTAATCCAGGAAAAGAAGTATGTTTGTTACAGAAAGGTTAATTTCTCGTCTGGAATATTTTTCTGTCTTTTTAAAATAATTATTCCCAAAGAACAGAGGTGTTTATCTACTCGAATTACAAAAAAAAAACGAAAATAGAAAATTAAAAAAAAAAAACCGTCCGTTTTCAGATACATTCATAAAAAATCGATTTAAAATTATTTTTAAAATCCTTTTATGCAACTGTTCATTTTATAATGTATCTATTTTGGTTTTAAAATATTTATCTGTCTTTTTTAAACTATTTTTTTTTTTACAAAAAAACGAAGAAAATTTATGGTCTTGAATTTTAAAAAAAATGGTGATTACGAATGAAGGTGGGTCCGCTCGTTTTCATATATATATTTGTAAAAACCCATTAAAAGTATTTTTCAATAGTTTTTAAGCAAGGGAAATAACCGTGGTCACTTCATAAATAATTTATTTCCGGTTAACTATTGATTTCTTTCTTTTTAAACGAAGATTTTGTCTAGACAACACCGATATTTTCCCTCGCATTTTTGAAACCAATTTTGGAGATGGCCGCTGAAAATACTTATACTTTCGAAGGTTTTTCCGAAGATAATCTTTTATGGGAAGAGACAGACTTCGGAATTGATGCTCAAAGCGATATTTCTTTTTCGAGTGTTAATACTTCTGACTTATCAGATTTTTCTGAATTAGAAGATGACGACGAAATTTTTACGGAACCGACGAATGGAGCGAAAATGTTGTTGAACCAACGAGACCATCAGAATTCACAAGTTTCGTTGGTCCTACACACCCATTAGGACTTGATGCTACACCCTTTGAATATTTTTGTCAGCTATTTCCACTAAATTTGTTTGAAGAAATTGCTTTTCAAACAAATTTATACGCGAGACAAAAAAATGCTGTTAATTTTATTCCCACGTGCGCAGCTGAAATACGCGCGTATATCGGAATACTTTTCCGAATGGGAGTCATTCATCAGCAATTAAACTAATTAGCATATCAAGTTTTCACTGTTAGTAAAATAAAATCAATAACACAAGTTGAATATTTTTTTAATTTTATTTTAGTTCAACTAGGCCAGATAATTTATATACAAGTTGATAAACTTTTTAATGGTTAAACTGATATTTTTTAACAAATGGATTACATTTATAGTACAGTTTATAACAATTCTAACATCCTGTCATTATCAAAATTTGAATGTTAAAGCAGTAAGATCTTTACTAACTTAATTATAGAATCAAATTCCTAAATGTCATGTTAAATAAGGGTCATTTGCCTTTTGTTTTCACCGATAGTGCATTGTTATTTTAATCTTTTTTTTTTTCTTTTTCCTTAATGACAAAATAAACTGAAAAATAGACAATGTATTTTTTACCAATGTGCACAGTGTAAATGTTGTTTTTGTTTTGGTTGTTGTGTTGTCCTTGATGTTATTTGTGAATTCAAAAAAAAAAAAAAAAAAAAATGTTTGCACTAGTTTTCATTATCACTTTCCCCATTTTGGAATTGGTCTTTTTTCAGTTGAATGTTTTCCTAATATATTCTTGCTGTCCATATTTTTTTTTATTCTCTCATGTGTTTAAAATGAATGGAATTGTGTATAAAACATTCTATATTGATTCATCTAATTTGTGCACAACTATATAACATAAATAGAATTTGTTTTTCCTTGAACAAATGTCTACTCTATCAATTAAAAAAGAAAAGTATTCTTATTATTGTTTAATTATGTAGTTCAGTTACAAAGAAAAATGTTTTTCTTAACAATAAATGAATAATAAAAATGATATGCATGATTTATAAATCCTTTTCCCATTTTCTATAAAAACTTTATTTATTTATACTCTTTTTTTTTCCACTATTAAAATCAATTTTGAATTAAAATTATTAGCATTTAAAAATTCAGAATCATTGTAATTACATGAACTAATATTTTATGTAGAACACAAATTTAACTTGATTGAATTATTTTACTTTGATCTACTGTTTATGCATTAGCTTAATCCACCTCAATGCCAAAATGGAGGATATGAGGGCAGCATATTTAGGCAGCTATTAACCACAGACAATGTTCAGTTGTGTGTTACTGTCATTTATTACTCTTGTTTAAAATTGGAGATTTCATTTTAGTCATAATGTATAATCTTAAATAATCAATATATATTTTATATAGATCCGTTGAGTTTAAAATACATGTATATACATACCTACTTAAATGTACTCATTCAATACATGAACAACTGTGAGTGTTGATTTACTTTCACATGTGAACATCAGATATTATGATCAATTGACTAATTCATTAACATTTCATATAGAATTATTCATGACAGCATTGTCAATATTAGTGTATGTTCATACATTTTTACATAAAAACTAATTAGTCAAAATTTGTTATAACTTTATCTCAGTCTTATTAATCTATATTATTGAAATTAAGAAGTTGTACTTACATAAAATTAGTTATAAATTGAAGTTTCTCCTTAAAAAAAAAAAAATGACCTTAATTTATGCAGCATTCTTTATATATATCTACTACTATGAAAATATGTGCATTTATGTGACTATCTGAGGAACACAGCCAAATGGAAAGTCCTAGGAATCTGATTTTTTCCATGGATATTGACTTGTCATCAGGCTCCAACATACATTCTACCAGGTTTATTTTCAAGGTCATTTTGTGATTAACATAGGTCATCAAATGACAAAATATGTCATTTCTGGTTAAGCAGGGTAAGATAAAGATTCTGATATTAAGTACAAAAATATTTAATGTCATAAATGGTAGACGGTGGGTTAGATTGAATATTTTTATATGGACAGCTATATGAGTAATGAAAAAAAAAAAAAAAAAAAATATACAATTTCCAAAAAGATGGAAAAAACGAGAAATATTGTGTAAAAAAGAGATTCTCAGAAAGTTAAACTGGTGTTATCATTTTTTAATCTCTTTTTGGTGCATATTTTTGTCATATTCATATTTCTCTATCTATAGATTGTTGTTATAATTTATATCAGAATTATTTCATCTTTTATCCCTGAGTCTCATTGGGTAATTTTATATCTGTTGAGTAACTATAGAATATTTTGTGCCATAAATATTTGTTAGTATTGTAAGTTAATTGTATAAAAAAATTACAATTGCAACATTGTAATTCAGAAATAAATTTTACCAGATTTATTTTTATATTTATTTGGAAATAGTCTATAAAGTTATTCATTTATAATACAGGTTTATTATATTACATTGAATTATTTTTAAGAGCAATGTTTAAGACTTGTTTTCCTATTCTAGTTACTAACCTTCCTTGTACCTCTACCAATGTGTTTTCTTTTAGTAAAATATTCTCAAATCTCTACTAAGAAGAAAGTACTATTTTGGTATTTTATCTATTCCTCTAGATTTTGACAATAGGTGACTTTGCATTTAGGAAATATCCAGTTATAAGTTATTTAACAACAGATCCAACATATGGTTTTAGATTCTTTTTTTTTTTTTTCTTTTTAAAAAAATTTATTATGATCACTGATAGTTATTGATTTGCAGTAAGAAGACCTGCATTTCTCATGTGCATAAAAAGTAAATATTATCTCCATTAAGTACACATATAATGCTGTGGCTCTTTATACACTCAAAATTACCTGAAATATTACTTGTATATTAATAGAACCTAATATGAAGTTCCCTGCATAATCTAGCATGTATGTATATACTGTAGACACAAAGGTACATATATACATTAACTAAATGAAAAATTATAACTGTTTGCATATAAGTTTTTTCATGTCTATATGTAATTTATATGAAAAGAACAAAGTTTTTGTTTTTTATATTCAATTTGATGTGCCAAATTTCTGAATATCTTTTTTAGAATAGTATACTGATGAAGAATATTTTTTTTTTTACATATCTTAAATAACTATTTAGTTTTGGTATATGTTAAGAACATTGGGGGGGGAAAACAGTTCTTTTCTTTCTTCGTTTGGGAATTGACATGTGTCAAAATATTGTTAATAAAACAACTAGTACATGATAGGATATTTTTCATTTTTACATAAATTTTCATTGGTTTTTCTTTATGATGATTAATTTAAGTAAAATATATTTTATGAGCATGTTTTTCCCTATATTGCATGATTATAGTTCAACCTATTTTAAATAACTTGGTCAAATATTGGCAAAGATTAAATTTATAGGTTTGTATTTTTAAAATGTATGGCACAAAATAATGTAGAAAATAAGAAAATTGTCTTTGTCGAGATTTTCCTTCACAATTCTTATGATGCAATGTTATTAATCCAGATTAAAACATTAAACTCTATTAGAAGGATATTTATCAAAATGCTGCAGAAGTTATATACATTACCTAAATTCAGATTACTCAGTTTTCAGTGTTATAATATTATGTATAGTATAAACATATTTAATCTACTCTATACACAATGGATTTTTTTGGTGAAGTATCTTAATTTCATAATATATAATTGTGTGGACTTCAGCAATTAAACTAATTAGCATATCAAGTTTTCACTGTTAGTAAAATAAAATCAATAACACAAGTTGAATATTTTTCTAATTTTATTTTAGTTCAACTAGGCCAGATAATTTATATACAAGTTGATTAACTTTTTTAATGGTTAAACTGATATTTTTTAACAAATGGATTACATTTATAGTACAGTTTATAACAATTCTAACATCCTTGTCATTATCAAAATTTGAATGTTAAAGCAGTAAGATCTTTACTAACTTAATTATAGAATCAAATTCCTAAATGTCATGTTAAATAAGGGTCATTTGCCTTTGTTTTCACGATAGTGCATTGTTATTTTAATCTTTTTTTTTCTTTTTTTCCTTAATGACAAAATAAACTGAAAAATAGACAATGTAATTTTTACCAATGTGCACAGTGTAAATGTTGTTTTTGTTTTGGTTGTTGTGTTGTCCTTGGTGTTATTTGTGAATTAAAAAAAAAAAAAAAAAATGTTTGCACTAGTTTTCATTATCACTTTCCCATTTTGGAATTGGTCTTTTTCAGTTGAATGTTTTCCTAATATATTCTTGCTGTCCATATTTTTTTAAAATTCTCTCAATGTGTTTAAAATGAATGGAATTGTGTATAAAACATTCTATATTGATTCATCTAATTTGTGCACAAACTTATAAACATAAATAGAATTTGTTTTTCCTTGAACAAATGTCTACTCTATCAATTAAAAAAGAAAAGTATTCTTTATTATTGTTTAATTATGTAGTTCAGTTACAAGAAAAAATGTTTTCTTAACAATAAATGAATAATAAAAATGATATGCATGATTTATAAATCCTTTTCCCATTTTCTATAAAAACTTAATTTATTTATACCTCTTTTTTTTTCACTATTAAAATCAATTTTGAATTAAAATTATTAGCATTTAAAAATTCAGAATCATTGTAATTAACATGAACTAATATTTGATGTAGAACACAAATTTAACTTGATTGAATTATTTTACTTGTGATCTACATGTTTATGCATTAGCTTAATCCACCTCAATGCCAAAATGGAGGATATGAGGGTTAGGAAGATTGTGTTGCTACCATTTTTCAAGTAAAGAGGATATGCCTTAAAATAAGCATTCAAAACCTTGTTTTTTTTATAACCTAAGTTTAAATGCCAACCATTGTTGCCAGTGACAAATATGCAACCACCCACATGGTAACAATTGTTGGTAAATGTTTAATGAAGATATTTCAAAATCCTAAAGATTTTCAAGGATATTTTTGACCAGCAGTTTGTAGAAGAATGATCCAATCTACCAAAAAGTTATTGAATCTTTATAAGTTAATTTTAATGACAAAACATCATTTTAAAATCTTATTTATACAATGAAAAGTATTTTGAAAATATTCCTTGAATGATCTGAATTTGAGTGTCTAGAATAATACACAGAAAATCTATAAATTTCCCATAATCCACTTAATTTCTAATGTATACTTATAGAAAAAAAATTATAACAAAATGAGGACAGCTATTAATGTATAAAATGGTTCCTCTCAGGTTAGTAATATAAAATAGTTAAAATGTAGTTCTGTTGGCATAGCATCTTTGTTAAAAGAAGTTTTGTGATTGTAAAATCTGTGTGTCTATAACTCTTCTGTGGCTCCTATATAAGTCATAAACAACATTTTCTGTCAAGCATTTACCATTGACTGGACACTCATTCTAATGTCTATAGTTACTTATTTGCATTTCTATTTTTTAATTAAAAAAAAAATTAGTTGCAACATTTTCTTGTGCAACTAACTTAACAGAATTTCTATTGCATATTTTACTTAATATATTGTTCTTGAGGAAGTGTCAAATTCATGAATACTCTTCCTACTTTGTTTTTTACAGTGCTAATGAATAGGAGAAGGGATAAACCAGATGATATTTCTTTGTCTGTTGTTATTTATATTTGTTCTTAATTTTCTTTGATATATATATATATATATATATCAGTATTCTGGTATATCTATTTTTTCTAGTGCCTTTTCATTGTGTTTTTGTTAAAGATTTCTCTGTTTTTTATATACATTTGGTTATGTTTAAGTACAATAGAAGGATGGTTAGATTATATGTCAATATAGAATGGCTTCCTATATGGAGAAAATGTCTCTTTTGGAGGTTAAGTATAACATCCAAAAGATTTGCTACTTTACAATTTGTATTTCAAGTGTAAAACCTATTTCTCTGAAGAATATTATTATGTTCTTTCTTATGTCTCTTTTCCTTCCATGTTGGTTTTTCACAAGACTGCTTCCATCATCGCTATAAAGGCCTCTGTCATTCCAATGGGCTATATTATTTAATTCAAATAAGTATATGCCCACAAGTTCACATATTTCAGTGCTATCCAAACTTTCCATAGAAATATGAAATAGTCACAGATTCTCTTTTTTTCTTTTTTTAAAATGTTGATTCGCCCTTCAAAAATTGTTGTATTTATTTTTGCCATGTTTAAGACTCTATCCAATATTTCTTTTATTGAGAGATAAAAAAATCTTTTACATCAGATTGTAATGATCATGCATTTCTTTTTATTAGTAATGTTATTAAGCCAGTTGATAGCTGCTCTATCTGCCCCCCCCCCATTGGTTTAATTGCAAAGTTTCATGAATAACATGGCATGCTAGGTCAAGTATATTTTTACTAATTCCCCGAGTTGACACAAAGGTATTCTTTGGAAATCTTCCTTATGATCTTTGTAGTGTTATAAAAGCCTGTATTTTCCCCCATACATCTGGACTCATTTGTTCACTTTTAATTTCTTTGTTAGTTTTTTGGCTTCTATTAGTATTTCTCCCTATATTGTTTGGTGCCCTTTTGTAAAATTTTGTCAATACTTCTTTAATTAGTTTTCTATACACTTCTGGTTCGGTTTTTATATATTTTACCAGATTTATCTCTTGATGTTGAGCATTGTAATAAAAAAAATAACAAGTAAATTGTTTTTTTAATTTTGAATAATTATAAGATCAACAGATTAGTTCTTGAGTCATTTTATAAATGACTCTGTAATGCTTTTGTTAAGTAATATCTTGTAAGGTTTCTTGAACATTTGAATGTTAGATCACATTCACTGCATCAGAAAATGCCAATAATCTTGCCATAAAGAAAATATGTCACAATTTATTGATTTATTCTTTTGTAATGATAACTGTTATCATTTGATCAGGAGAGAATTCATCATCAGATCTCACATCCTGTTCTGAAGAGTTTCCTGTGCTAACTTATTCTTTGAAGTCTTTCCTATAAGATATTCACTTTCTTTCATTGTAGAAATACTCTTTCGTAAAGCTTCTCATTTTTCACTGGCTGCATCCAGTATTTTTATACCCTATTGCATTCATTCAAAATTAGATGAGAAATTGTACCGTTCGCTTACATCCTCAGTTTTATATATTTGGTGTTTATCTCTCTGCTATTTTCTCTTATATCTCCATTGACCTCTTTAAAATTTTTATTAGCAATGTGTTCATTTTCCAAGGTTAAAATGTTAGACTACATTTAAGGATATCTTAATGAAATTAAAGTCATAATCTTGAATATTTTTTTCAAATAAATGAAATTTATAGTCCACTTCTAAAATTCAAATCTGTCAACTTAATTAGGATAGTTTCTTTTTTTTTTTTTTTTTTTTTATAAATGTATACTGGGATTCTAATTTTGGTAGCAATTCAGATTGTCTAAACTAATTTTTTTCTTATGTATTTTATGTTTTGATATATCTTCATTAAATTCCAGAAAGCTTTATCCTTTTTTCTTCTTTCTTTCTTCTTCTTCTTCTCTCCCCCCCCCCCCTTTAAAAAAATAGCAAAACACATTTTGCTATGAATTATATTGAATTGCTTAAGTAATAACTATCTTTATTATGCATTCTACAACATTTAAAAACATTTTTTTTTATTAATAAGCATTTTAAAGTTAATGTTAGTGAATAATGGTTTTATTGCATATAAGGCTGTTCTTCTGACACTATTTTTATGAATCTGAACCAAACAAAGGGCTGCATTCTTTTTCTGTATCTCAGTATTATTTTAATTTGAACTACTCTGAGAAAAAGCTATAAAGAAACTACGCAAGGATGCTGCATGCTCTTTTGAACAAATTCTTGTAGCAGGACCTTACAAAACCGTAGCTGTATGGCAACTTACCTCTTATCTCACAAACCATCCAAATAAGACATGGTGGGCACTGCTGGAGAAGTAAGGAGGAACTCATAAGTGACATTCTCTTATGGACTTCTACACATGGATGCACCAGTGCTGGCCAACCAGCAAAGACTTAGATTCATCAGCTCTGTGCAAATGCTAGATGCTGTCTAGAGGAATTACAAGAGTAAAATCTGTGCTATTGCTCTGCCTTGATAATGATGAACACGTTTAGCTTTCTGCAATGATAAAATAGTAATCTTAGATAAATCAAAACTAATTCCATCTATCATAAGTGTAAAGAAAGAGTATCCATATTAATAGGTTAGTCATTGCTATGTAATACTTGTTTCCATCTGAAATGAATTTATTTAAAATTCATAAAAACCTTCTGGGTGAATATTGAATTGTGTTTTTGCAAAATATAGTGATATCAAATTAAAAAAAAAAATAGTTTAAATAACTGGAGAATAATTTTTACTACATATACATATTAGTGAATGAATGGAATTGAGCAAGAAAGATCTGCAAAAGATGAAAAGAGTTTTTTCCCATGTTAAGACAATTAAACAAGAAGCACTTTTGGGGATTATATCGCACAAGAGCCAAAATTTTAAATTAATGTGTACTAAAGTTGCATCACTCTCATGCATTAAGTGTATTTGGGCAATGATTTGCTCTCTGCACCAAAAGGGGTTAAAATACCTGTCCTGTATCTTATTCTTGAAGTCTGTTAATATTTCATACACTTTCTATTTGTGGAAGTGTAATAGGTTCTATTTGCATTCCACTATAATTTTGTGATAATCAATTTATTAGTTACATTTTAAAATATTATGTGGATTATTAATTTTCATGTTTCTATTAATTACAACATGTAACAAAAATCCAATATCTAGTGTGGAATGATAATATCTAACATAAAGAAGTATAAAATCATTTTTTGAATTTATACTTGGATACTAGCAGGGTGTGGTTTACTGCATTTCTTCACTTCGAATAAAGGATTATTATTTTGCCAAAAAGTCTGAAAAAAATAATATCCTAAAGATATTTTTTAAATTTTTTTACCTTTATTGGGAGGGGGGGGAGATTTTACTTGTAGAGATTTGCTGAATAAAGTTATTTCAGAGATATAAAAATAAGTGTTAAATATTAGTGTGTGTGGGGGGGGAGGGGGGGAGGAGAAAAAACTAAAATTTCAAAAATTGATTAGATACTTTAAGTGAGAAAGAAAGGCAGCCAAGATGAAAGTAATGTTTGTTAGGAGCAAAAATTATATAGATACAAGTGAAAATTTTTGATATAGCATACTTTATAAGGAAATAAATTTTTTTCTAGTTAAAGATTTCCATGCATAGTTCTGATGACCTGACATTTTTTGTCTCTTTATCTCCATACATCTTCTTTTGAGCCACAATCATTGGCGGAGCCAAAATATCTGACTATAAAAACTTTAGCTAGGAAAATGATAATATCTAACATAATACATTTTCCTATCAATAATATCTAACCTATGGCTGATATATATATATATATATATATGCAAGGTAACTGATTTCCTATTTAGATAAATGAAAGCAACATCTACTTGTATAATCTTGTAAGCTACTGGAAATAATTTAATGGGTATTCAAGAAATGTATCTTTAAGCAAACTTGGTCAAAGCTTTTTTTGTTTTTTGTTAATGCTATGGTTTATGCATTCAGAAGAGCATTTCATTTCTTTATTATTTCATCTTGAGAATATTTCTTTCAGTGTGATCTCTTATCAGCATTAGATTACATGTAGTTGATTTATGGAAAGAGAAATTTTACAAGCTGTATTTTGGAACAGTTTTCTTGCTCTGAGATGAACCTATGATTAATAGTATTATTAACTTTGTTACTTGGGTAGGGGGTTAAACTCAGCTAGTTTTAATCTCTAAACAAAATTAATTTAGGAATATATTATGACTTGGTATTTTTAATGAAAATACTAACATTGTTTTATTAGGATGAATCAAAGGTTTTTACAATATTTTGGTAACGTCAAGCACAATTTGGCTTTTGCCTAGATTGTGAAGATGAT
Source organism: Doryteuthis pealeii (assembly GCA_023376005.1). NCBI lineage: Eukaryota > Metazoa > Mollusca > Cephalopoda > Myopsida > Loliginidae > Doryteuthis > Doryteuthis pealeii. The sequence continues at coordinate 77,981,588 of CM042148.1, forward strand.
GAACTACACTGAACCCATTGTTTTAGGGACCTCATCTGATCATCAAGGTTCTTGCAACCCAATCAAAATTTCTCAAATTATCTGGTTATTGTACTGTGATCAACTGTGCCTTCACCTTTTGTACAACAAATGTTTTTGATTGCTTCTACTGTGTTATGGCCCAGTTTGAACATGTAAAGCATAAGTTGCTGATTTAGACTACATTGCATATTCATCTGTGTGTCTTTTAAATCACACACAGAGTAAAACAATGCACAGTGTCGGTGCACTAACTACCATGGGTACCTACCACAGCTTAAACTGCTTAAGTTACATGATATACGTGCTACAAACTAACATGACTTCAAACATTGCAAAACTTTTAATTCACCCTTGTATTTTAAATTCACTCCTGCCAAATAAGGGAATGTTTAAAATTTCTAAAAGAGAAGGCATTTCAGATAGATGAATTTAAAATTTTTTTTTTTTTTTAAAGTAATTTACATAATTGTGTCATAATAAAACCTGAAAAGAATTGAGATCTATAGCTGTCCAACATTATGAATATGCTATATTATTTACTTAGTTTTTTTGATAAAATATACTAATACATTTTTTACTGTTATGTCAGTACTTCATGACTTTTATTTTTTATTTTCATTTATATATATATATATATATATATATATATATATATATATGATTTAAAGTAAATTTAAAACTTGCTATTTATTCAGAGGTTATTATGTGGCCTCAATTTAGAATCCATTTATATATATATATATATATATCCCAAGTTTTAACCTTAAGATTAATCAAGTATTTAAAGAATGGACTAAATCTTTTTGCAATGTTTTGTCATTTGTTTAATCACTGTTACAAGTACCTGAAAAGAAAAGCAACTTTAAAATAGCAACATTAACCCTTTGCCTACCCACTTGCCGTTGTACAGCAAAATGGAAAGTTCAGGATTTTTTTCAATGGCATAGTGTGGATTTCAAATTAAAAATACCATCATATTAACAATTACATTTTTAGCTTCCGGATGATGATATCACAATCCACGTGCTACGCCTACAGTGCAGCATTTACCCATCTTTTTTTCCCCCCTGCTATTAATTATTAACTATTATCACTCATTTTTCACTAACAATGATGCCAACTACTATTGTAATTTAAGCAAATGGGAAAATTTGATGTTTCATTAAGCAAGATTTATCGTTTACTTCATATTCATAAGTAAGTTCAGTTTTATTTTATTTGCAAAAGACTGGTTTAATATAAGTATCAGTTAAAATGTGTAGGTTTCTTCCTACTTTTTATAGAAAATAATTTCTTTAAAAATGTGTAGAATTGTTCATATATTCTTTTATTTTGTCCAAATGATGAATCAAAATTCTATGTAGATACTTGATAATTTTACTGTGTTGCTTTAACTTTAGCCTCTTATAAATACCAATTCTTATATAACTGCCAAAATGAGGAAATATTCTATACTCATAATAGAGCATGGACATTTTCTTGTAAATCTTTGCTAGAATATTTTTTATAACATTAAATATTATCATTATTACTTGAATTCATAATACTCTCACCCAATTAAAAATATTGGATCTTTTTTTTTTGTGGAGGGGGGGATTGTATAATTCTTTTTTATATTATTAAATTATCTACTTTTAGTTATAAAAGTCATCAAAATGAAATAAGTTTACCAATTCAAATGAGTATTTTGTAGTTTTGATTAAATATATTTTTCATGTTGTAAATTTGGTAATGCTATTTTGAGTTTGAGAAAATTATAAAGTATATATTAATAGACCCAGATCTCTTTCAGTCTTCAAAGAAAATGTGGCTCATATAAAATCTTTGCCTGCATAAAAATAGCATCCCAATATATGATTTGAATAGCAATCTCATCAAACTTAAAAGGAAGTGATTTGCTAAATGAATCATAAAATGTTGACAAATATCTAACAATCTTATTCTCAACACTTCCAACTTCAATTGTTGTCATGGTTCCAAGCACAGCTCTTTCCTCTGGCTCCTTTCTATGTCAATTTGGTTTTATTCTTAAAGACAAGAAGCAGTGTTGTGTAAGACGAGAAGAAAAGTTGTTTGATGCTTAAAAGAGGAATTCAATGGCTTAATTTAGTTGATTGAACTTATAACTGACATATAACAGCTTTTGAATGAATGAAGCCTGTTTCTATAGGGCCTACTAGGATGTTTGGAGCTTTCTTATTTTCTCTGATTTCTAAGTATGCAGTCATTTAAGACCCTCAGCATACATGTTTTATAGTGTTGCAAGTAAATTCAGAAAGTCAATTTAATCATCCTAAATTCTATTTGATGGCAAAAACTTTGATGTTTTTGTTAAAACAACTTGTACCAAAAATAATACAGCACATTATATTTTTTAGTAATAGAGAAAAAAAAATACATTAATTTTTTTTACAAATCATTTGAGATAATGATTTTACCCAATTATTGAAGATAGAAAATACAATTAGGTTTTAGCTTTGATAGGCTTGGTATGTATTTTTCTGTGTATATATTTACCCAACCCCTGCACACAAGCAGGATGCGGCACAAGGTCATTTGTTTTTTAAGTGGAGTTAAACAGGTTTGAATTCAGTTTTCCTTCTATACCAAGGTTAAAGAGCCAGTCTGCACTACTATTTACTCTTAGCTGGAAGAAAAATAACCCTCATACCCCTGGGAAAGGTATGAAATACAAACAGCCTTGGCCAGGATTTGAACTCTGTTTGCCATGTCCATTTCCTTTGATGATAATCATTATTCCATAAGTGTGTGTGTGTATATATATATATATATAATATATATATATATATATATATGTGTGTGTGTGTATATGTATATTCAATAACCAGCTTATGTACAGAAATTGGAAATCTATTCATTTCTTTTTGAATATAAGGCAACTTAGAGAGCTTTGTTTAAAACAAGAACAATAAATATAAATGGATCTTAAAAAGAAAAAAACAACAACAATAAACAACAATATTTATAACAATTTCTTCTATTTATAAGCAGAAGGTAGGCTCAAAATATATAAAAATGTTTATGAAATATTTTTCAATCCACTGGCAATGTTTAATGAAGTAGCAAATTAAAAAAAGAATAAAGAAATAAAATAATGCTTTATACTGTTAGTTTCTTCAGATAAATGTTTTTAGAAAATATCTTACAAATTTGTAAAAAAGTGATTAGCACTGCTAAAATAGTTGACACCAGCAAACAATTCAAACTGCAAAAGGGGACAAAACCTTTTATGTTTCTCTATTTCCTTTTCTTCCTTAAATTTTGCCAAAAAGAGTTTCCAATCCAAGGGGAGACAACTTAAAATAAAGAGAAACTACTTCAATTATTTAAGCAGTTACACTAACTCTCTATTGTCTTGTTTATGTTGTTACTTCTTCCACCATTAACAATTGTTGTAAACCAATTTCCTGTCATCCCAAAGATTGTGTGTGTGTGTGTGTGCATATATGCCATATATTCATGCCTAGACATGTCTTATTGAGTGTTGGACAAGTGAAGCTGTCATTGATGGATAAAACTTATTTACACTTGTATGATTAACAAGACAACTTTTAAATTTAATAGCATCATAGGAATAAATGCCTTTTGTTTACTTAAAAGGGAGACATAAAATTGATTGAAGATCAACCATATGTAAATAAGGTTGTAAGTGGCAAGAGGTTTTATTTTAACTCTTAAAAAAGCTTAATTTCTTTTCTTTTTTTTCTTTTTCTTTTAGATAAAATAAAAAGGAAAGATTATTTACAATATAGTCTTATCTGGTTTTAGTAATCCTAATAGCCTTTTGATATCAATGTATCTAGATGTTATGTATGAGAGAGAAAGGTGTGTGCTTAACACATTTCAATGTGCTGCTTCTGTTTATAGTATAAGAATGAACCCCACTCTGTGGTGTCTAGTATTGCCATCTTGTCATTTAATCCTATTTTTTGATAGGGTAAATCTTCATGGAAACATTTCCTTCATTACAGCTTATGAATAAAAACTTTAGATCCAATATTACATGCAAGCTTCTTTAGAAAGCACATCGGCTGGAGTTATCTTTGACTTCTAACAATTCAGCCAAAATCAAATTGAGATAAAATGTACAAATCAGACATCTTTTTTTTTAATTTTTATTTTTTTAAATTGATAGAATTACCTACTTCTGTTTGAAATTTAATAACTTAAATCATCATCATGTTATAATTATTTGTACTAGCAAATGTATGCACCCTCTGGGTGCAAGTATTTAAGTTCTAATGAATAAATAAGAATGCAGATAAAAATTTGAAACATTTAGAACAATTGAAACTTTCAAAATAATCCAAATTTATATTTAAGCAAGATTTATCCATGAAGATAAAATCAAACTATTAGAAATCAGTAATACTAAGCATAAAGAGCAAATTAGCCTTCCCATTCACACTGGCAAGCAGCTGAAAAGAAAGCAGAGGATAATCTTTAAAAAAGTTGCTACTTTACTCTGAAAATTAGCTCTTGCTGTAGCACATGAGATTCATTTATTCAACTGGAAGATTGAAGATGGTTAAAAACATATCAATTGTTCTTGATGTAAATTCCAAAAACAGTACTGAGTAGGAGGGAGTAGAAAGAAAGAAAACCAAACACTTTTCAATTGTTGGTTAATATTTGATATTTGATTAAGAAAGAAGCACCAATTCTTCCAGGCTTTCTTGGCTGAGATTAAAGTGGAATATTTGTTCTTCATCCTTAGCCATCTTTGAATCGACAAATGGCACCATATTTTTATCTTTAGATCTTGATAAAAAAATGAGATGAGGCTGGTCCTGGTAATTCCAGCCTGGAGAAGCATCTCTCCATTGTGGAGGATCAGAGTAGTCTGATACCTTTATGACATGTTTACAGGGACCAGGCAATTTTTGTCCTTGCCCACACATATATGTAGGCTGTCATATTAAACTGACCGTTTTTTATAGTTTTTTTTTTACCATCTATCTCAATGAAGAGATAGCTAAATATAGAAAAGAAACATCTAAAGCGATTAATTTCTGCATAAACTTTCATTGGCAGAAAGATTCTGATCTGCTAGACTTTAGACAGTAAATCATTTTCTGCTACAATTTCTTTTGGCTTTTTATAGAAGTCTTTTCAGTCGAATGATGCATCTCAATTCAGCATTTGTTGCTTGTATAAATAACAGACTACACAAAGCAGCTTTATTTCTTTTTGTATTTGCAAGTACTTCCTTTTCTCTCATTGTTAGCTGATTTTTTTCTTTTATGTATGTTAGAAATTTTGTAAAGGCTTCAAAAGTATAAGATTGATCCAATTTTGATTTTACAAAGTTATTTCATATAAACTGAAACAGAAGAATTTCTTTTCATATCATGTTTAGAAATATATTATTTCAATTTACTATATAATTTCTGACTTCCATTTGACACTTTAATAAAACCAACTTAAGCAGCATCTTACAGTTTTTTTGTTTTTATGATTAAGTAAGTTAACGGGGTGGCCTAATGTCGGTATCAGCCAGATAGCGAGTTAGTCTATTCTCTTTTCACTAGCGCTAGACCAAGAAGATTGTTTTAGCATCTGATGTGGAGTGTCCACACCTACCATCAGCTCCTCACTTTACCACACAGATCATGCTACTCATACGCTGAGTTGGCAAAGGCCGGTATCGAACAAGGAACCTTGTAGTTGCTAATTGAACATTCTACCGACTGTGCTAAATGGGGTTTTTAAATTAAATATTTTTTACTTAACCTTCTTTTACACTTGCCTAGTTTTATTATATTTACTCTCACCCTAATAATTTCATTAATAATTGTATTAATTAATAATTAATAGTTAATTATCTATTCAAAGAATATTTGTGTTTTATTCTTTTTTGTTGTTTGCTTGGACCTAATGAATTGCAAGGATTGTGGCTATTTTTGGGATTTGCTCATATATATGGACCCCTCTCATTAAACTGACCATGTGTTCCATACTAAATCTAATGCATTCAGCATATGTGGTGGCTCCAATTTTCATGTTCATGCTTTTTTTTGTGTATGGATGTACTTTATTTTTTCAACTGTATTCAACTGTAAGAGTCCATGTATGCTTCTTTGTTGGTATATCTAATGAGTCTAATTTTCTAAAAGATAGAATCTTCTGAAATATTCAGAAAATAAATGGAATGTAGTACATAATATCCAACTCAGTTTTTCATTTATTTTACACATTTCCCTCATGCTTCTCATTACAACCCAAAAATTATCCTTCTGTATATACGTATAAACATAGGGAAAAAAAATCAATGTTATTGTTTTGGACAAAATAAAATATAAGAAAATAAGTATGATCAGATATTATTTTGTCCAATACAAGAGACTCTCTCATCAAATTGTAAGTAAAGTCTGTGGAGTGGACTATTTTCGGTATCGGCCAAGCTGCTAGGGAGTCTATCTCCTTTTCGCTTGTACTAGACCAGGGAGATTGTTTTGCTGAGGTGGAGCACCACACCTACTGTCAGCTACCAGATGCTTTATCGCACATATCAGGTTACCCAATTACTATTCATGTGCTGAGTTAGCAAGGACTGATATTAAGCCTGGAACCTTGTGATTCCTGGGTGAATGCTCTACCGATTGAGCAAAACCAGAGATTAACTTGTACTGATTAAAAGATATCAAGCTAATAATAGAATAAAAAAAACCAAAAAAACATAGAGGCTGTTTTAAATAGAAGCAGAAATGTTGCCAATCCTATTCAAGTTCACATCACAAGACATAAAAACAAATACAAATTCTGTAAGATGATGTGTGAGAGACAATTGAAATTTTTGATTCTAGATTTGTAATTCATTATAGACAATGTTTTTATAATCAGTATTAATGAAAATGTCTGATTTCATTGCTGTAAAGATATTGCTCATATAATTATTTTGTTTATATTGATTTCAATTGTCAGTTGATGGTAATTTCTAGTAGAAATTTAAATCAGTGATTTATTAATTTTAGAAAAAGTAATCAGTTAATTATAGAGATTTGTTGGATATATAAAGCAATGCTTTGCCATAATTAAGGATAAGTATAGAATCAGACCATCATGGAGAGACAAAATGCATGTCACAGGAATATCCATTGTTACATGCATCCATGCACACACTTATGCATCGTCACCATCAGCTGTAGCTGTGTCAGTACTATTGTAGGGTTGCACTACTTGGACTAACAAAATGCCTGGAGAAAAAAATAAATGGGAACTATACAAAGATGCTGCGTGTTGTTTTGAACAAATCCTAGAAGCAACACCCTACAGCTGTATGGCCACATCTACCATCTCACAAACCATTCAAGTAAGACAAGCAATACATGCTAAGTATTGCTGGAGAAGTAAGGATGGACTCCTACACATGGACACACCAGAGTTGGCCAACCAGCAAATACTTACATTGATCAACTCTTTGTGGACACTGGATGCCATCTGGAGGACTCGCAAAGAGCGATGGCCATTAAAGACAGATGGTGAAAGAGTAAAAAAAATTTCATGCTGTCAGCAGGCCTTGATGATGATGATGATGATGCATATACATCCTTTTTGGGCATCCCATTCTGGTGTAATAGTTAGCAAGCAAGCTAGTCTTGCAGATCCATTACTACTGAATAGTGATTTTAATCCTCACTGGATGCCCTATACTTGTGACACATCCTACCTGTGGCAAATAGATTGGGTAAATACATACATATACATCCTTTAATAAGATTAATAGCTTTTAGTTATGGGTTTATAATTTAAAAAATGTCCCACAGTAAATATTTTTGATAATGATAATTGACCTCATTCTTAATGACACTTAACTTTCTCATTTAGTTAATGTAGTTATTAAAAAGTTCAGCATATCATTTATAGATATCATATTCATTGAGGAAACTTCAAATTTAATGAATTTGTGAATATCAGTTGCAATTCTTTTTATTAGTATTACATTTTAATTATATATTATGACTTGAATTTCTAAATAGTATAGTAGTTTATTTAAAGTGCAGTTTGAACAGTCTATAAAATATTGTCTCTGGGGTAAATGCCCAAATTTAATAATAAATTCAATCATTTTTTTTTTTTTTTTTTTTTTTTTTGAATGTGGAAAATTCTTTCTTTAGTATTTCAAATAAATACAATTTTTAAGCATTCAAGTAACCAGCAGAATTCAATAGACTATAGAGATATTTTTCTTGTATATATACATCAGTCTTGCTTTGTAATATCTTTTGATTACTGGAGTCATGTGCTTTTTGTTAGATGTTTAGAATTATGTCTGGCTCTGTCTGGCCTACAATCTTGTTGGCTGTAGTACACTTTTTCTTTTTCTTTTTTTGACTTTTATGAAATTTATCCTAAAGGCATTTTTTTAAAAAGATACCTAATATAAAAGGAAATTATTAGAAATACCTAAGAAAAGATTAAAATTTGAAAATTTATTAAATAACCTTATTTTATTTATTTATATTACTCAAAAGATACCAGCATTTATGATACTATACTTGATTTTGAAAAAAATCAAAATAGTTCCAATCTAATTATAAAAAACTTTTAGTTCATTTTTCAAAATAGAGAAGTAATTGTATATAGGGTTAAAAAATCAATCTATATAGTTTAAGTATAGTTAAATGTCTTTATCTATAACAACTAGTTGGTAATTAGTCCTGTATGTATTTACCAACCCTTCCATAATGGGTACAGTATGTGATACAAGGTTAATTTCTAAGCAGAGTACAGCTGGTTTGAATTCAGAATTTCATTTTCTTAGACTGTTTGGTTGTTTTGTTCTCATTGTTTTTGCAGTGTCTGATACACACGTGTATACACTTTATTAGTATATATATATATATATATATATATATATATATAGTGTGTGTGTGTGTATTGTTCTTAGGTATCTCCTCCTTTTTGGGTAGCTGAATCTTTGTTAGATTACAACTTAGTGTCACCTGCCTTATCAGTTAATTTTTGAACAACTTTTGGTTGGTCAATATTTTCTCTACCTTCTTGATTAAAAACTATTGATTTCTAAGCAATCAATGACCTTCTGATATTTTCTTGATGCACATAATTGACATTTGTTGATCCTCCGTCCTAAACAAAAAGTCAAGGAAAGAAAGTCATTTCATTTTAGAAAAATGTTTCATCTTTGAAAGATTTTTTTTCTCAAATCTATTAAATTCCATAACTTGGAAATGAAAATTTTAAAAAGTCCAATATCAGCAGATTATATATATATATATGTATAGTGAAAATTTGAAAAAAAAACAACACAGATTCAATAAGATGAGTGATATTTATTCAGCCAATGCTGCAGTGTTTCAATCTGTTAAGTAGATCTTCAGGGCTTTTGTTGATTTAAGAAAAAATAAAATTTATCACAGATAATAAGGAGACTGTGAGAGTCTTTTGTTGATCAGTCTGTTTAAAAACGTTTGAATGAAGATCTACTAAACAGATTGAAACACTGCAGCGTTGGCTGAATAAATATCACTCATTTTATTGAACCTGTGTTTTTTCAATTTTTTCACTATATTACATACCGTCGGATTCACTTCCATTTTTCTCTTCATATATATATATATATATATATATATATATATATATCATACTTAATAGAAAATCTGTCAGTAAAATTCATTTTTCAGTTAATAAGCACTTAGTATTAAATGAGTTATCCAGAATGTGAAGTTCAAATATCCTTTGAAATAAAGAAATATATATTTATTGTACATCACTGATAAAAGAACCTTTTTCAGAGAAAAAAATCCTGAGTAATTAGCATTTGTAGTTTTCAGTAGATGAAGGAAATTTCTTTCTTTTTTATTAACTCAATATATAAGAAACACAGTGATACAAGATTGTATTTTCAATTTGAAATAGATAAAACTTGATACTGAATAGATTTTCCAAGTTTGTAATTAAGAATTTATAATTAAGAGTTGTGAAAGATGGTTATTTGCAGCAAGACATTTGCATTTTTATATTAAACTCAAATATCATCACATATTTTATAAGTTTAAAAAAAAAAAAATTTTTTTTGAAGAATATATTTTAAAAATCTTCTGATCTGTTGAATTTTTGGGTTTAAAACTTTGAGATTGATATTTATTAAAGAAATGTAACCAGGAACTCTGTAAATTTGAGCTTGTTCAATACTTGATTGGGTGAACACTTAAGCAACAACAGGTACTGTAAGCAGCCTGAGTTGATATGCTGTAAGACAAAAGAATTCCAACCAACCAAACAACCAAACCTGAGTTTATATTATTGCATGAATAAAAATGGGTCAATGAATTACCAGTAATATATAAAGTTTAAATCCTCTTAAGTTATAAAAATGTCATACATTTTTCTCAGTTATAATTTATAACAATATTCACACAGATCAAGCTCAGAATAGTTAATAAGTCATTTTTTTTCCTTCTAGTTACAGTTGTAAAGGTACTTCTTGTGGCATAGGAAATGAACTGGCTGATCAGAGTTCAAATTCTGGATGAAGCTATTTGCATTTCCTGTAAGGCTAATACCCTTGGGAAAAGTATGAATCCAACTATTCGCACTACCCAGCTATAGGAAAATAGTAGGGCAGGCTGCTCTTTAACTTGATATGGCAACTGGTCTAGGAGAAGGAAAATTGAATTCAAACCAATTGTACTCCATTTAAAAAATTGACCTTATGTAACATCTTGCTAGTGACAGCGGTGTGTGTGTGTGGGGGGGGGTGAATACATCCTTGACATACACAATTCCTGACATGTTAAAGCTATTCAAATATTTTTTTTTTTTTTTTTACTGATAAATGAAGAAATGAAACTGACAGCATATTTAAGGATTTGCATTTTCACTGTTTTCTTTATTATTTTCTGAAGAATATGTTATAATATAGTTTTTAATCATTTTTTTTTTTTTAGCATTCAGGAAATATTAGTGCCTGTGGAATGTGGCATTTTATTCAGTGTTGTTTAGATTATTCTTCCTCTCATCTTATTGTAATGTTTATTATTAGATGATCTGAGTAATTTATAATTAAATTACACTTCCTGTTAATCAGAACATGTTAATGTTGTCATAAAGGAAACACAAATGAGTCACGTGGTAGAAGCTAATAAATTTAATGTTCTTGGTAGCCAGATATTTGCTTTGTCTGTTGCATTATCATATACTAACTCTACCCATGGAAACATCAAGAAATCCATGCTTAACTGCACACATTTAAACTAAATATAATTCCAGATAAATCATTAATTTCTATTTTAAAAATTGGTGAATTAATAGCACATATGCCTAACAAAAATAATTAGATATAACCTTATGATAACAAATTTTAATTTTTTTTTTTTTTTTATTATTATGAGAAAGGAAAAATCAAATATGGGGTTTTATGTTAATTAACTCACTTTTGTAGGCAAATATATTTACTTTGATTTTGAGAAATATTTAACTTTTTAGGTGGCTAATATTATTAGTTCTTGATAAGGGCAAAGATTATATCAATTCTATTTCAACTGAAGATAATTAAAAGCTATAAGAAAAAAAATATTTATTTTGTATAATACAGATAGTTATTAAAACATAAGATTAAAAATGAATCACAAAACAGTTATATTTTCTAATCTTAAACATTTTTTAAAGCAAAATATGCAAATTATCTAAACCCATGAGGAAAACAAATACCTACTTTTGTCAAGTTATATAGCTGGCTATTAAGAAACTTGTTTAAAGTAGGAAGAAGCCATTTTGGCAGTATAATTTTATCAAGGCCCTGAAATGGCAGATACACACTGCTTTATATATAGAGAAAGAAAGAGAAGATAATACAGTTTGTAGATTTAGGTAATGTTCTACAAATTTTAGTTTAAAAACAAATTGTAGTAGCTCTATTATAAGCTCTAATCTTTGATTAGGGGGGGGGGAGAAGCAAATTTTAGATTTGTTCAATCTAATGTTATGCATTAAAAAAGGTTATTTCTCCATTCTTTCTTACTTTCTCCTTTCATCTTGAAATTAATATTGTTAAAATGGAAACACAACTACATTTTTTTTCTTTTTACTTATTCATTCTCTTTCATATTTTAATACTCATTATTGCAAACATTTCGCCATGATAAAAACCAATGCATTTTGTCATGCAAGCATTTAAATTTAGTATCAAGTATAGGTTAAGTTTCCTCTAAGCAATTTTGTTATTAATTGGTTTTGATTATAAATAAGGCAAATAAATGTATATGAGGCCTATCTTCCATGCCTTAATGTCACACACACACACACACACACACACACACACACACACACACACACAGGTTGAATTTATCATTCAAAAGGAATAATAATTTACATGCCAAGACACACTGATACCAGTTAAATTAATGGGTGGGTTTACCTTTAATACAAATGAACATTTTTCTGCATTGAAATAAAGTTATATATTTAGACATAATTAACTCATAATTTAAAATCAATGTCTGTCTTATCTCATTAAATATTTCTTTTAATTCAATTTTCAATATACATTTATTTGAGATATGCTTCTGTTTAGAAATCTGATAGTTGATAGTTGATTGTTGATAGTACAATTTCTTTTGGCCAAATGTGAAATAGATATTCCATCAAATAATCATAAGCAATCTATACATTTAGTTCATTATATTTCAGTCATACCAAATTATTTACTCCTCATCATTGTGTCATACAAGACAATCTCAACAGATCATCGTTGTCCCTTTTCCTATGTACATTCTTATGTCCTTATAACTTTAAAATTCATTAATTAATCTATTGGATTGTGCGCAATTTAAAACAGTTTTAGCCTGAAGAATTTCATTATTGAATGTCATATTTGAAAATTTATTTTCAGTTATATGATAACCAACAATTATCATGATTTTATCTCTTATATTAATTACAACTTCAGCAAAAATAATTCTGATTCTTAAGTATTTTTTTTAACTTCATCAATTTTCAAAAATAGTCAGTTTTCAGAAAGTATCAAATAATTAGATCTACATATTCCTTTTAAAAAGCAAAGCTTGAAATGCACAACAGTTGAATCTTCCACAATCAAAAATTTAAAGTTTTGTTAAAATATTTTTGGGAAAGGATAAATATTTAAAAAAGATATTGAACAAATATTAGTAATTATAGAAGAAATATTTTCCAACTCTCTAACAATAAAGGAATATAACTTAGATCAATAAATACTTGATTGTTTCATTCTTCATTTCTACTTTTGTTCTTCTTTTCTAACTCCATCCCCCCTGCACCACCCACAATCCAATCATGCTCATACTTTCACTTGATCAAATTTTTGTACTTTTAAAAAAGTTTGTTTTTCAGTGATTGTTTAACATATAGATATATATTAAACAAAGCATAATACCTTGAAATTATTTAAGGAATCCTTTAATTCCTTATAATATTTCTTTTTACTTTTATAAAATACTCTAAGTAATCTTTTACTGTGTTTTTTTGTTTGTTTTTTTCTCACTGCTAGACAAGTTTTCCTATTGATATTAATTTTTTTGTCCCACTTTATTTTTCAGGAAAAAATCGGAAAATACAAAAATTACACCTCTAAAAAGCTTGAAGAAAATTTCCAAAAGTCCAAATTTGCCTAAAAAGAACAATCAAGACAATGCTGGTTCCGGGGCCAAACCAAAGAGTGTGACATCTCTACAGCCAGATGATGTACAGCAGTACCTCTCACACAGTGCAGAAGAACTCGATACTGTAAGTGACACAAGATTTGTTATACGTGTATCTACTTTTATTATTAAAAAGATTTCATGTTGTTCACTGTAAAGTAGCTTTGTTTACTTATACATTATTTCTTCCCTGTACATATGTGTGATTTGAAAGTTCTATGAAGTTTCTTCTTTTGAAATGTATTCTGCTGTGAAGAAAAAACTCATTGCTTTGTAATTTCTATCTCAAAACCATAGACTTTAAAAGATCTCTGGATAATATAGTTACTAACCAAAAAATATTTCCTTTCTAATTATTTATATATTTTTTATTGATACATTGGTTTGCTGTTGTACACAATTTTCATTATATATATTGTTTCAGGATATCAGATTTGTTCATACTTCATATTCTTATAGTGTACATTTTGGGTTTGATTAACTGATTTTGTAAAGAAGTAAAGTTTGGTTTATTTGTTTAACAATATATGGGTTATTTAATTCTGAAATTTGATTAATTAGTAAACACTTGATTACAATCATGATTATATTTTCAATGTTTCATAGCATTTTTTTTTAAATAGTCCTTTTTTTATTTTTTTTATTTGTCTATAATAATTTGTTTGCACATAGTTATGGTTTCATGTATTCCTACCTAATACTAATACTTTTCAAAAATATATGAGATCTAAACAGGTATTATCTCTCAGAGTGAACTTAAATCTAATGGCAATGACAGGGTACTCCATACTCTTCTATAACTGTATCCTCACCACCAGATGTTGTTTAGTGTCATACCCAGGACAACACATTTTGCAATGAGTGAGGTTATTTTACTCCTCTGCAAGTGATGCAGTCTATGAATTCTAACCCCCTTTAACAGGACTAAATGAAATAAGATAATTATTCTTTACAAAACATTCCTCAATTTATTACTTTCTGTTTTAAGTTATGTTTGATTTCTAAGTTGCCTAAACTGGTTTCAACTCTGAACAGCATCATTATTATTTGATGTATAAAAATGATGCATAAACATCAGGTTTCAAAATTATGTGAAGTGTTTGAAATTAGAATTTCTTCTAAATCTTTGACATTTTTTGCATCTTCTTGAACATATTGCATAATGCATTGACTCTTAAACAAGATTTAGTAGGAATCAAATTTTGACAAAGGTGAGCAAAGGTGTATACAGATTCTTATTGATAATGAAAAGGAAACTTTTACTGTGAAAATGCTAAAACTACAGAAAGGACTGTTATTGAGAAGAAACTGTAACAGTGAATGAAACTGAAAGGAGAGATGAATATCACAATCAGTCAGTGGTAGAGAATATAAGATGGAAGAAGTAGGTAACTGTAAATTAAAGTTGAATAAATCTAGCATGTTTGTTCTTATCTATATATTGAATTAAGCATTTCTAAGCTGCATAGCATATTTATTATCTGCTAGCACTAGAAAAAGGTATTTGTTGCCTTTACCAGCAGTTCAGCTCTACTGACTCTCAAAATATCAAAGAGATGAAAGCATGGTATTACTCAGCTTGTACAATGCAGAAGAGAATTTTAATAGGATAGTTGTCAAAAGTTCACATGATTACAAGTCACAATATCTTGCATATCATGGAAATATACATACATTCACACAGTCTATAAAAATGTATTTTGGTATATTGTTGAACTTGAGATGCTTAAAAATATCATATAGAAAAGTCAATTTAAAAAAAAAAAAAAACATCAATTCAGCATAGTATTTTGAGATTTTTTATTTTATTTGTTAATTTAAGAGATTTGTTATTTACTTTAAAATTGATTTAAATATAATTCTATCTGTTTTATGAATGAACATAATGTCTTATTTACAGGTTTATTTAATAAAATTGTTTACTATATTTCCTTCTATGCTACTAAATAACTCCAGAACCCATTTGCTGACTTGTAACAGTAGTTTATGATTATATAAATGCTTTTATTTAGGAACTAATGAAGGATTCTAATTAGTATTACATAATTCTCTGTTACATTAAGAATTTTATGATTAAAAAATGACATTCAGCATGAATAAAGACCCTGTAAGATTATCATTTGGTTTCAAATTGCATAGGAAATCGCTTTGTCTAATTTAAAGCATTTTAAGTGTATTGTTCTAATAAAAATCTTACAACAATGTGATGTGTTATGGTTACATACATATATCCAAGTATAATGAAAATTTTTGTAATATATAGATAGTTTGGTTTAGTTCAGTCAAAACATCCTGTTTGAAACCACAAGGTACCAGGTTTGATACCAACCCTCACCAACTCAGTTCATGAGTAGCACAGCTTGGATCTGTGCTTTTTTTTTATCGTTTTATCTAATAGCTATAGTTATTAATGATAGTATTGAACTTAAGTTAATTTTGCTTTTATTTCATAATACTTCACGCTGTTAGTATAGAATAAAACTAAACAGTAATTGAACTTTTTTTTTGGTGAATGAATATTTAAGATTCTATAGTACATGTCAGCTATATTTGTTTTATATTTGCGCATGCACACACTCCCACACGTGTGTGTGTGTGTGTGTGTGTGTGTGTGTGTGTGTGTGTCTTTTAATATTTGCATGTATCTGTCATTGTGATACTTCATGACAATTCAAGGATTCCTTCACATATCATGGTATATTTTTTATGTTTGTCAACAAAGTTGAAATCATCCATCAATCATCTTTGCACCAAAGTGCAACAATTGAGAAAAAAAAGATGACAGTACTGCTTCAATAGAAATAGCAGTTGACAATAAAAGAACGAGAGATGACAATACTGTTTCAAACAATATATCTCAATTCTTTTGTTTCATCGATCTATTACAACTAATATATCTATAATCAATATTTAATAATTACCACCATTCTTTTAATATATTTTTCTCCTTCATGCTTACTATTTACTTGAAGCCTTATTTATATAAAAATGACTTATTTTTCAAATTTATACTTTTGATCCTTTATAACCTGACCCTAATTATATTCAATTCATATTGAATTGACAATCATGATTGTGCTATTGTTGAAATCTAAAAAGCACTTTCTTTTTCTTTTTTCCAACTCTTTTTTTTTTTTTTTTCAATTTTTCTGACAACCTTGCCAATTCATAAAGTCAGTCAAGAAAAACTAGTTTCCCCTATTAGAAATAAAGATAAAATCAAAGTTCTAAGAAAAAAAGCATTAAAATAAGATTTTTTTTCTATTTTGTTATCTTCCTATCAGAATTGTTAATTGAATTTGAGCGTAATATAGAAGTAAACTGGTTCATAAAATGATATTGCTAGAAGGAATTTTATGAAAACCTTTAAAAAGTAAAAGATGCTATTCTGAAAATAAGATGGATGATTTTAAACAGAATAAAATAAACCTTAACGATGTGAAAATTTATGAGAATAGCAGGAGATGACAATGCTGTTAGAAATGATAAAACATGTTACATTGTAAATTTCAATGATATTTTCTAAAATTGTTGAAACCACTTCATTGACATGCATACATCTTTATTTGAAAAAATGGGCACTTGTTTGGAAAATGAATAAATTCTGTTGAATGAGGAAACTTGGATGAAAAGATGGAAATTGGGTTTTATAAAACTTGGATGAAATAATTTGATTATTAGTTTACAAATTATAGTTATTTAAGTGAAGCTACTGTTGCAAATTTTCAAAACAATGAAAAAACCTGAATTTCATGTGTTGATAAAGCATTATTTTCTGATGGCAAAAAATACTGTTCAAGCAAAGCAATGGCTTGATAAGTGTTATTCGGACCCGGCTCCGTCGGAAACAACTGTTAAGAGATGGTATGCTGGCTTTAAACCTGGTCGTACAGATACAAATAATACTGAATGCTCAGGTTGCCCAAATTCAGCAGTTGTCCTGGAAAACACCAAAAAACTCCAAACTTTTTGGCCAATCGTAAATTGAAGTTGCATGAGATAGCAGAGGAGTTGAAGATATCAGAAGGCAGTGTATTCACTATTTTGCATGGACATTTGTCAATGAGAAAGCTGTGTTTAAAGTGGGTACTGCATTTACTCACAGTCAATCAAAAACGACAACATGTCGACGATTCAACTATAAGTTTGCAACTGTTTCATTGCAACAAAAAGGAGTTTTTGCATAAATATGACAATGGATGAAACATGGATCCACCACTTCACTCCGGAGTCAGATTGGCAATCTGTTTAGTGGACAGCAGCAGGTGAAAGCTGTCCAAAACCACCAGAGAGGCAAGCATCAGCAGGCCTCCGTATTTTAGGATGTGCAAGATAGTTTGTTCATCGATTACCTTGAGAAAGGAACAACCATCAATAGTGAATATTATATAGCATTATTGGTGCATTTGAAGGAAGAAATCACCAAAAAATGGCCACAAATGTAGCAGAAAAAATGCTCTTTCACCAAGACAATGCACCGTGTCACAAGTCGAACTCAAAGATGGCAAAACTACATGAATTGCACTTCAAATTGCTTCCGCACCCAGCCTATTCTCCAGATCAAACTACTGGCTGTTAGCAGGTCTCAAAAGAATGCTCCAGGGAAAGAGATTTGGCTCCAATAAAGAAGTGATATTGGAAACTGAGGCGTATTTTGAGGCCAAAGACAAATCGTTCTACAAAAAAGGCATTGAATTGTTAGAAAAGCGTTGGAATCAGTGTATCACCCTAGAAGGAGACAATGTTGATGAATAAAGTTGAATCTTGCCTAAAAGTTGTTTTATTAGTTAGGCCCGGGACTTATTGAGTGATGGGTTATATTGAATTTGTCAGCAATTTATAGATTAATTGGGTATATGAAAATATTCAGTAATAGAACTTGGAAGAAACATTTTTGAAATCCTTTGTTGGGTGGGGGTGGGCTCCAAATGTCCTTTGCTCACTAAAGTATGGCTTTAAATTATAGAAACACATATACACAATAATTGTATCCATGAACATTTCATGGAATACATGCATAATGATCACACAAATTTAAACTATAAATAACTTTGCAATAAATCATTATTGATTTCTATTTTAAACTTTGGTGAATTAATAACGCATATCTAACAAAAATAAATCAAATATAACCTTAAACCCCCACCTTCACCCCCCTAAAAAAAATTGAATGTAAAAATGAATGATTAGTTTTGTGAAGTAAGTAGCTGACTTGTATGTAAATATATTTATCCTATTTTTGAGAAATATTTAATCTTTTTAGGTGGATGGTTTGATTTACAGTAAGGTTAATGTTGCTGTTAACAAGAAGGTCAAAGCTGATAAAAACAATGTTGCGGCCATGAATAATTATATAGACTATCAACAAAACACTCACTTCATAAAAATGAATAAAAAAAATAAAAACAACAGAATTAGAAAGAAGAAAAAAAAAGATCAAAAATGAATAATAAAAGTGTTATTCATTTTCAAGCTAATTTTTTTCTAAAAACCCGTTTTGTATTCTCATTTGTGATCTTTTAAAAAGGAAACTATGCAAATTAGCTATCAAATCATATAGCAAGTGACATTAACTTGCTTGATTCATAGAAGAATCAATTGTTTTGGCAACACAATTTTATATAAAACCTGGACCCTGGCAGACAGAAATTGCAGCTTTACACACACACACACACACACATCACTGGGTGCCAGATCTGCCCGTGTGTATGTATATATATATATATTAATATATATATATATATTATACAAAAAAAGTATATATAAAAATATATATAAAAGTGTTCAATGTACAAAGACAGCTGTAATAAAAACTAAAATATTTACTCACAAACTGTCTGATCATGGTCTCCCTTGTGTGAAACTCAGTGTGAATAATTATGAGTGATATATATATATATATATATATATATATAATCAATTACTACCACTTATCAAGAATTATTCTCCTTGTGGATTTCCTGTAATCAATCATGAATTATTATTTTTTTTTTTTTTTTTTTATAAAATGTATTTCTTTTTATTGCTCTTTGTTTTGTGGAATATTTTGATTTAGAAGATAAGTTCTTAGAAAAACAAAATGGTTAAAGTTTATATTGTCAGTAACTGTACATCATAATAGAAATTTAAAGATTTTCCCATTATGAATCACAAGTATGGTTATAGAAATCTATTACAGAAGCTTGACATTTTTTCAAGAACATATCTAATTTTTTTATTAGAAAGAAATGATTGATTATAATTTTATTCTTGCTTTAGGTACCACTTATTTTTTTCTGTAAAGTCTAATGAAATGTAAAATGTAAAAAAAAGGAAAAAAAGAAAAGAATTTTGTGATGTGAAATTGGGGAAGGCCGACACACATGTAGAATAACAAGAGTGTTTATTTCCAAAAAGAAATACGGTACACAGTTAAATACAGTTAGTCATAAGTTGTTCTTAAGCTGCTCTCTCAGCACTGAGAGCTCTCTCTGCTAAATAGTTCTCAGACCAGTCCATCTTGTGGGGTTAGTTTTTCTACTCCACAACAACTTTTAAGCAAATGCCACTAAATTTGAATTTAACAAGTTTTTTTTCTTCTTGTATTTTGATAATCTTTCAAAATGAGAATATGTTTTGTTAATAAAGATTTTTGCACTTTCTCATCAGATCATTTCTGCTTAGCAATTATAAAAGTTTTAGTAAATATTTTAAACCAGCACACTAGTCTTTTATTAATTTTTTTCTTTTCATCCTTTTAAACTCTGCCTATTGTTAAATAAAAAGGCACATACTTCCAAATGGTGCAATCTATGCCCAGTCTTAGGTGGATAATTCTAAAAATAATGAATACTATATCTAAAAAATTATCCTGAATTTCACACATTTCTCTCCCAATTCTCAATTGTATTGAATTTATACAAAAGGTTGTCATATATCTTAGAAATCTATTTTTGTTGCTCCTCGCTATCATCTGATGATACTGAACTGTCAGGAAAAATTTTTATTTATTTAACAAAGTTATTTGATAATAAAAGGGTACTTTATGGCATTTTAGATAAACTCCTCTTTAATTTGTGGACACATCTATTCATTTGTAACTTTAAGCATTTAATGCCAATGTAAAATCACCTCACTCTTTTATTTTTATCCTTAGACTCCCCCCCACCCCATGCATATGGCTGTGGGGCCACTCCACCCTGGGCTCCTAGCTGAAAATGTAAGATGTTATAATCTGTTATTATTTAACAGCCTTACATAATGATATAGAAATGGGGATTCCTTAGCTGGAATTCAAACTGCTTGTAACACATCACTCAATAAGTCCCAGGCCTGACACATAGATGGCGTCAATAATAAAAAAAATCCATATGATTTTTATAAAGTACCAACCTTCAAATGGCACGTGTCAAAATTTGAGCCCAATCAGATTATTAGTTTACAAATTACAGTTATTTAAGTAAAGCTACTATTGCAAATTTTCAAAACAATGGAAAAATCTGAATTTCATGTGTTGATAAAGCATTGCTTCTGATGGGGGGAAAAATACTGTTCAAGCAAAGCAATGGCTTTATAAGTGTTATTCAGACTCTGCTCTGCCAGAAACAACGGTTAAAAAGTGGTATGCTGACTTTAATCCTGATCATACAGATATAAATGATGCTGAATGCTCAGGTCACCCAAATTCAGCAGTTATCCCGGAAAACACCAAAAAACTCCACAAACCCTTTTTGGCTGATCCTAAATTGAAGTTGCTTGAGATAGCAGAGGAGTTGAAGATATCAGAAGGCAGTGTATTCATCATTTTGTATGATGTGTTATATACATACTTATATGTAGTGCTACAAATACTGGCCATTCGGTTTCTAAGGTCTAAAATTGAAACGGTTCAAATTAATAAAGCTTTACAAGTTCTTATTGTGGTTTTTGCCTGATATGCTAATGGATCTATAAAGTAATTCTAATAAAACTTAACTATTGTTTAAAATAATGTTAATTTCTTCTTTCTTCTAATTTTTTTTTTTACTATTAAAAGACTAACTTGGAGACAAAAGACTAGCCTTTCAGCCTAATTGTAAAGTTGAATACAAATGATTAACATGATTATAATAGAATGAATAAACTCCACACCTGTTTGGCTATTGGTTTGTTGTTGAAATCTTGTCAGTGATTGATTTATAGTCAACCATTTTTCTTTATAAATCTGGTAATTATTTCACTTTCTATTTATGTAAAGTCACCAACTAAGCTTGTGTTTTATACTTGCAATTTATTAACTACAATGATTCATTATCAAATATTCAATTTATGTATACATAGTATGAATTATCCTTTTATTGCATTGGTATATTAGTGGAAATTTCATGGAATTTAATTAGTATATATTAATACAATATATAGATTTCTTTATGCAAAAGATTTAGGCAAGACCATTTCTTTGGACAACTTTCATATTTAGTCAATTATAAAGACAGAAATTAATATCTAATGCTAAAATTAGATTTTATGGTAGCATCTTCATATTTAATCATGCACTATATTTGTAATTTGTAAAATTCAATTTATAAAAACATAATTTTCAAAATAATTGTTTAGCTAAAAATGACAGATTTTGCAAATGAGATTGATTACACTGATCTTAAATTAATTGACACTCTTCTTTGATTTTTATAGTCATGTTAATATTAATTTTTGTTTCTGTTTTAGTTGGAAGGAGCATCCAGTGGAAAACATTCAGTGGCTCCATTGGTGCCTACGATACAGCAAGAAAATGGCAGCAGTACAACAACAACTACAACTACAACAACATCCAACACTCCTACCATTACAACCACTACAGTTACAACTACAACAACAACAGGCTCAGGAGGTATTGGCCCATCTGATACCTTTGTGGACGAAGGTGATGGAGCACACACTCCTGATCAAACACGCACCAAGGTGGCAAGGGAGCATCTACAAGCCAAGATCCACAAAATTATGGGTCAGATCAAAAGTGAACAGAACTCAAAAGAAGGTAAACTATTCTGTTTAAGAAATAACAGTTGAATCCAATTATGAATATCCAACCGCAAATTCAGGCTTCAAATGGAAGTAAGCTTTGTTCAAATTTACCTGTTTATCTGTATATCAGAGATCCCTAAACTTCTCAACCTAAGGGCCACAAAGGTTAACTCAAGGATCCAGGGGCTGTGATTTTAAAAGGACAAAAAAATCTGCTAAATCCACAAAATAACAATCATAAATTATTTATAAGACTTCTGATGTTGTTTGAGATTCCAAAAAGATGTAATATCAGAGTTAAATGAAGAGATCAACAGAAGGAGTACATCAGACAAGGGATGATTTAACAGTTGTGAATGCAGCATGCACTTGGCATTCTTCATTTTGGAGAACAACTGTTCACAGCTGTATGTAGTGCCACACATGCTCACTACTTACTGTGTGTGGATGATAAAGTTGGGAAATCATCCAGTTGGAAGCATGCGGTTCTTATAGGAATTGAAAATGTGGCAAGCAAGAAACTTGAACTTCAAATCTTCTGAACACTGAAGACCAATGAGTTCCATTTGCAGTTGTAATGGTACTTTTTTACAGTCAACATCAAAAGGTGAAGAAAATTGGATGGAGGGCAGCATTAGATGGGTTTTGAGAGCTGTGTGTGGTTTGCAGGCCACAATTTGGGGGGACATCAGATGCATATGAAATACACTGTTTTCATCAATGGGTTGGGTTTGCATTAGGAAAGAAAGAATTTTTTTTTTTTTGAATGTCAAAAAATTAGTTTTAATTAACTGTAGGTATGATGTTGAATGCTACTATTTAATTCTTTGATGCATTATGAGTATGATTTAAAAATATTTTATATCTTCAGTACTATATGTTTAAAGCAATTACATTGTTATGACCTTTTAGCCTAGGATTAAAGTATGGTATCTGTTCATCTTCAGCCACAAAAACAGATAAAACAAATATGGGTCTCATAGCAAAAGTCATGGGGACTGGGGATCTTTTGTCCTTGGCTATGTGGACATCCATAGGCTCTCTTGTTAAATTGACCCTGAGTGACAACTAGTTAAACGTTAATATATTTGCTCTGTGATCATAATTAATCCATTGGTGACCAATGTATGCATATAATATATGGTTACAAGCAGTAGTATCTTTATACCAACTCCAGTTTTGGCTATTCTCAGATCATTAGTGACTAAACTGGTAACCCCACAGATTCTGTCTGGTGTGTAGGGTGGCTAGACACCCTGCAGAACAAAAAACAAGACCTGTAAAAGGGTAGAGGAAGTTCTTTGCTCGGTGGCCATCTAGCATATCATTTCTAAAGTCTAACCCCTTCTCATCGCAGTAGGTCTGTGTAAACTTGGTAGTGTCAGAGCCATGCCATCAAGAACTTAAGTTCATGGTAGGACCACCCAAGGCAGACAGGTTTGGCACCCAATGCTATTAGGGCCATGATGGGGCTCTGGCAAAAATCCAAAGGACATCTTCATCATCGCCAATAATCAACAGCTCCTTGTCACTGCATCTGTGGAAAATTTGTGGCAAACAAGGGCATCTAACCAGGATATGCATGTGGGGTTTGGGGACCACTTGTGAATTTCCTATTCCCTTGTTACTCCTTCAATAAATTCACCATAGGTGCATTCATTGGATGGAGCTGGCTCAACCGACCCAGGGTGAATGCCGTCATAGAACAGAACTCTTAACTTAGTAAAAAAAAAAAATTATGCCTTCTAAAAACTTGTAACATTTACAAAGTATTTACACTAGTTGTTAAATTAATCATATTATTTTATGTTGTTTAAGAATTGAGTGTTAATGACCTAAACCACATTTGTACTTGGAATGAAACTTGAAACTTTTTGTCTCAAGTGCATTCATCTAGAATAATCTATAACAAACTAATTTTCCAACTAAACACTTGTGTATCATCTTGCAAAACATCCTTGCAATAGAGCTTAATAATGAAAAAAGATCCTTGTTAAGAAATATGATTGTATCAGAATGAGAAGAATGTTATTAAAAATTCAGATTTTCTTTCCTATTAGAGGATTTTTTTTTTTTAAAAATTTTTTTTTAAAGATATTCATTTTCCTCAGAAAACTGATATTTATTAGATATTTAGAGTTTATTCTTAATGTAAAGCTTATTTGTTTAAAAAGAGATAACGTCTGCTGCTCTGTGTAAATTGTTTATAACAGTTATACATGCCTAAAAATCAATGGCAACAGTTTAATAAAACTAATGGATTCATTAAAACCTCCAATATACCATTTCATAAAATGAATGCATGGTTAAATTAGTGTATTTAATTTGACCTTTAAGCAGTAGGTTTAAGAATTTGATCTTCAGTAATGATCATGTTAAACATTATAAAGAAAAACATTTGGATCTTGGTTGTTCAATTTGTGTTCAATATCTATTTTTATATTAGGTTTCAAGTTTATGCAACTGTATTATTTTTATGATTTTGCTATAAAAAGCAATTATGATAATTTAAAATTCATAACGATTTTTTGTTTGATTGAATTATTTCAAAATAAGATTGCTTTAGTGATCTTCTGCTATTTAACTCTGAAGTCATTACTTACATAAGTCTCCATGCTCAATAATGTTTTTTTATATATGTAATTTTTTTTATAGAGTAACAGGAACAGAATAATTCAACTTTATTGATATCATGTAACCAACTAATCTGTTCCTATTTCATACAATTTAACTAATCTTATATAAAGGCTCTCCTGTTATCTCTCTATTTATTTATGATCTCATTTCTTTGGGTATTTTTTCTTGATAAAAACAAAATGAAAGAAAGTATAAAGTGTACCAAAAAGAAAATGAAAAAAAAAAGACCAAAAAAAAAAACCAACAAAAAACAAAAAACAACCAAGACTGATATGGAGGGGCACTTACAAATCTCTTTTCACATCAGTAACCAGCAACTAAAATTACATTGTAAAACGTTTTTCAGTTAAATTAATTTTCTTTTCTTTATAAAAACTAGTTTTTGTTGATGTTCTGAAAACGTTTGTAAATTTTTTTAAATCAATGTTATGACCAGAGTTATTTGGGTAAAATAGTATAGTTATTGATATTGTTGAAGAACAGACTTCTAGTTTCCATATGGTGGACAATCTTAACACTCCTTTAAGTATTTGTATCTGTAGTGAAGTAAGTAAAGTCAGCAGAGTGGCCTATTGTCTGTATCAGCGAAACAACGAGGGAGTCTATCTTCTTTTCACTAGCACTAGACTAGGGAGATTGTTTTTAAATCTGAGCTAGAGCATCACACCTACCATCAGCTTCCCAAGCTATGCCACTCATGAGCTGAGTTGGCAAGGGCCGGTATTGAACCCAGTTACTTGTCATTCCTAGAAGGATACTCTACTAACTGATCTTAGATATTGTTAGTTTTATGTTGAAGAGATAACTCACTTTTAACAAGCCATTTTTTATTTTTTTTTTTTTTTAATATTAATAATTGTTTTTAATATTAATTTATAAAATACATTTATTTTTTCCTAATCATATAAAATCTCACCAACTGGGCTTTGGGTTTTGAGACCTTCCAATATGCAATGTGATATGACTAAGCAAGGAATAACTTATTTTAGGTAGATACTGCTCAATTTTATTCTTTACTAGCTGGGATACTCATACAACTGTTCCTCTCTGATCTGTTAGTACAGCATTTATTTGGTACATTTAATTTACTGAATCATTGAACTACCAGCTGGCTAAATGGAATATTTTCCAGGCATTAAAGGTGCACAAAGTAAAATAAAGTAGGTAGCAGTTCTGTTGTGCATTTGTTGAATTATCAATACATTCTTGAAGACAGATGTTCAGCAATACTTGAAATAAAAAAAATATAACAAAAGAAAAAAAAATGCTTTGTGACAGTTTGAGTGTTTCTGGAATAAAATGTAAGTTTTACTCAACATACTCTTAAGTTATTGTTTATTTTTGTTTGGCACTTGTAGTGACTTATTGTTTTATTAAAAAATATCCCATTTCTAATATGTGTGTGTGTTGTATTTATATTTTTAATAATGAAATTGGCTTTGAATTTAAGTGGTTTAGTACCAAATTTTTTTTCTTGGGGGAGGATCAGAATCTATTACAATTGAATTTATCAAGTATTTGACTTTAAATGTAATGTTAAAACTTACTAGATCTAGAAGTAGGCATTACGTATCCTTCTTTTTCATCAAATAACTTGCATGCCATGTCGGTAAGGCTTAGAATACACTGACTGTATCCTTTGCAGAGGGTTAACACTATGGATGGCACTAAACTGCATCTGGTGGTGAAGTTCTAGTTCTGGGGAGTGGAGTAACCCTTCATTATCATTACTCCCAAGTCTACTCTTACCTAGAGTGGTAGGACTTGTTAGGGTCCCTATCCACGGGTCAAATAGATCTGTTTGCAAATTATTTGTATTAGATAGGAATACTCAATATCCTATTTAAAAAAACAAAACAAAACAAGTCTTAAATTACACAAGAAATGTAGATGTACTATGAACACAATTCCCTTACCTAGAATAACCCCAGACAGTTTGACATGCCATTAAAATCAATCAAATGATTTACATTTCACCAAATCATTTGTATAATCATTTGTATATGTAAAAACTATAATATTCAAATATTGTAAATAGTTAAACATCATCCAGGCTCACAAAAAGCTAAACTCTAGTGCTTTATAAAAAAATCACTAAGAAGTGTAAAAAGCTTTTTCTTGTAGTTTACAATAATAAAATAAAGGTGCAAGGTATCATAATGGTATTGGTACCAAAACGGAATTGGTAAACAGAAGCTGCTTGTATGCACTTAGCACTAATGTTCTTGAGAATGATATGAAACTCCTTTCATAGCAAAAGCTGTTTGTGAATGTTAGATTTTTTTTCAAAATATTCAGACCTACTCCAGATGTTTCTTTTCAAATGATTGTAATTTTGAATAGAAAGATTTACAATGGACTGATACTTGAGCTTGAAATTTTGTATAAGTCCTTATTAGCAAATGATATTGCTTATATTGTGACCATTGATTAAAACTTAATGACGTAAGAGGTAGCTTCATATGCAGAAAATTTGACATAATAAATAATTGCAATATATTGACCAAAAAAAAAAAATGAAATCAAGTAATCCTTAAACCTATTAACCTTAACTACCTACAGCTAAACTATTTCAGCTTATCGTACCCTTGACTTTCTGTCTGTTTATTTTTTAATATGAATTAAAAACACAACCCCAGGGGTATAGCTGTGTTGCTTAGCAAACCATTCTAAATTCTTGTGAAGTTGATGCTTCATTAATATAGTAGATATACTTTTTATTTACTTTCTTTAAATTCAATCTTCTCTCTGTTGTTTGCTTCCATTTTCTTACTGGTTGGAAGTAAATTCTTGTTTGATTATTGATCTTAAGCAATATTATACTATTCCATGCCAGGAGGTAATTTTCTTGTAGTACCAAATGTTGTAATTTATTCAAGTCATTTCCTTTAGTTAAATATGCAACATGGCTCATGATCATTACTCACTTATTATAAAACATCAGTCATAATTTAATCTGAAGTTAATTATAATTATTATTACCAAGTTTTCAATCTTACATTTTATATTTTTCAAAGATTTGTGTCTAAAGTTTATCTATTTATTTCCACTTTGAAAACATTTATTTGCAATCACATTCAGCTAGCAACAGTATTTTACTAACAGTAAAATTTATTGTTACAATTAAAAATTTCTTTAAAATGTATGTATTTACTCAACCCCTCTACACAAACAGGATGTGACACAGTCAATTTTTAAGTGAAGTTTAACTAATTTGGATTCAGTTTTCCTTCTCCTAAACTGGTTGCCATATCAAGGTTAAAAAGCACAGTCTGCCCTATTATTTACCCATAGTTGAATGCATATCTTTCCCAATGATATTAGTGCTGAATTAAATGTGAACAGCCTCTTCCAGGATTTGAATTAGGGTCATCAAGTCCATTTCCTGTGACATAGAAACATACACTACAAGTGCCTTCTTAACTGTAAATCAATATTAACTAACTACCTACTGATGTTTTAGTTTTTTTAAATAATTAATAACCATAAAGTTAATTAATCACACTTTAGACCAACCTGTTAATTTCATATAAAATTGCTTACTTTATAAAGACATGAAAAATAGACACAAAATGTATTTCCTATGCCTTTTTATAACTTGTCTTTTCCCAAAATAAAAAACAATATTTTAAGTGTTCCAATCTCTATTAGATTGATGTTCTGTAAATTTTGAAGCTTTTCATTTTTATAACACTTGTTTAATATGTGCACACTTTATTGTCTGGTAAAAATAGCTTTTGGCATTACTATTAATCTTTGTTGGATTATTATGTCAGATCAACAAAGCAATAAATGATAGAGTAGAAGAGAACAGGCAAATATCCAAAAGAGGAGAAAGAGAGAAGAGTAAAGCTGTTTAAGCCAGTTACAATTATATGGCTTCTTAAAATTGCCTGTCATTGGTGATTATACTTCAAGTCTCATATTGTGTCGTAATAATCCACCTTTCTTTTTCACTTTCAGCAAATGTCAATGAATATCTGCGATTAGCATCAGGTGCAGACAAACAACAAATTTTACGGATAAAAACAGTTTTTGAAAAGAAAAATCAGAAATCCACCCACACCATTGCACAGCTCCAGAGGAAGCTTGAAAACTATCAGAGAAAATTAAATGATGTTGAAACATATGGGGTTTCCAGTCATAAACAAGCCAAAGAAGTTCTTCGGGATATGGGACAAGGTTTAAAGTGAGTAAAGCAGCTAAATTACTTAAATCCTCCCCCCGCCGCCCTCCCCATGTTAAGTCTGTTTTGATATTCATTGTCAGTGGTTGTAGCCATACAGTTAACTTGCGGTTTTATTCTGTGTAATGAAGCATCTCATTTTCTTATATTTCTCTTGAAAAGTTTTCATGAAATCAAATTTTAGACTGATAATTGTAAGCACTAGAAACAAAACTTATTTAAATTAAGATTACGGAAATACATTTTTTGCCAAATTCAACATAATGACTACATTGTTACTGATTCCTTTCTCAAAAAAAAACAAAAAACATTCTTTTTATAACCTTTGTTTGTTGATTACTTGCATCAACATTTATGAAAGATGATTTAAAAATTAGAATATATATGCATTCTACATGAATATTGCTGATGTAAACACTACTCTAATTTCTTAAGCACGTCCTTCTGTCTCTCTCCAATTTGAAAATTTGATATTTATATGTATTGATAATGTTTGAATAAGATCTAATAGTTTCTTAAACTAGTTGATAAAACACTGAAATGATACATCAACTATTTATTTATTTTTTTAAATTTTTCTATTTGTTTATTATTTTTTCAAAAGGAAATGTATGCTTATTTTGCTTCTTTTTACAGGGATGTTGGGGCAAATATTATGGATGGTTTAAGCGGTTTCTCTGGGTAAGTCACTATTCTGTGATTATTAGTTTGTTATTTTTAGTATTCTTAATTCAAGAATATTCTTTTGAAAGATGTTTCATCTTAGTTTATTTGGAAACCATTTTCTTTCATTTCCCATTTCTACCAAAGTACATTTTGTTTGGAACTAAGAATTCTCTGTGATTCCATGTTCTTATACCACAGCTAAGAAGAATCATCCAACAATTGCAACCATTCCCACTCAAAACCCCAAAACTTTCTATTGGAATTCTAATTTACCTTTTAAACATTTTTTTTGACAGCAAACTAAACTTTCTATATATCCACATCATTTCAAAGTGTTTTTCAGTAGAGATTAACTCAAGACTATTAATTATTTTCATTGATAAGCACAGCAGTTGTATCTGCTTTTTCCCTTCTCTTATTAGTTGTCATTTTCCTTTTGTTCCCTTTTCATCTACACTGATTTCCTAATATCATAGTAATATTATCTATCATCAAAAGCTTTCTGATTTTTATGCAGGTGTGGTGTTTTCATATTTTTTTCCATGTTTTATTCTCTGAATTTTTCAAAGTGTTTGACATGTTTTTATTATTTCAACAAAAAAAAATTCATTTTTTTTTTATAGGAACAATTTTAATTTCCTATATTGTAAGTAATAATTGTAAGATCTTGCTTAGTTTTTGAAGTTTGTGTAATATCTTGTCATTGATTTGAGTACAAGAAATTAAAATGTTCTCAATTTAAAATTGCAAATTAATGTGACAAGATTATTACAAAAAATGCATTTATTCAGATTGCACATTTTTGTGTTTCCAGGATTTTGCTTTAATTTGCATATCCTCATTCATCATCAGATAATGTAGACGTTGATTTTCATGAAGTTTTTGTTAGATTAAAACATTGAGAATTACAACTTATACTTACATGCAAATTTATTTGACTTTTGTAGAATTAATAAAATAAAGAATTAAATAAATTATTTTCTTAGTTCTTAAATAAACTTTAATTTTTCTTATCAATGTAATTAGTATTTTCTACACTTAGAAAATATATTTTAGGTAAGTGAAAAATTAATGTAAACATAATGATGAAAATCTTCTTTATTCACTACATTCATAACAATCAATATCAGTTCAAGGTTTATAACTGCATTCTTTTTTTTTCTTCTCTATTGAGGAAGGACACTAGCAAATGATTTTTGATTGTTGCTATTATTTAGATTCAGAATTAGATTGTTCCAAACTTTGATTATATTTGTATGCTTTGTACTTTCACACACAAAAAAAACATTAGTCTAATCTTTCTGCTTGAGAGATTTCATTTCTTTTCTTTTTTTTCTAAGAAGTATTTTAAATCATCATTAATAGACAGTTTACCAGTTAATGATTCTAATATAATTCTTTCATCAATGCCATTATAGATATAGTTTTTGTTTATTTGCCTTTTAAAACATATTTTGTTTAATCTTTCTCAATCAGAATTTATTTTAATCTTTCAATGCACTTGCTATAATCCTCTATATCTCCTGCTTTAGGATTATCTTCGCTTTAAATCCCAACATTTTACTAATTATTATTTTTATGTTTACATTAAATTTGTGAGAAGTATATATGGTTTATTTTAATTTTAAGATTGATTATATTTATTAAAGACCAAAGCAATTTATTTTAATTTGCTGAAATATATTTGTAAAGAAGCAAATCTTTAAAAAAAGAAAAGTTTATTGAAATATTGAACTTTAACTCAACACGTGGGAATAGAAAAGATCTTATTTCTCTGTACTGTTAACTCTGATCTAAGTTTAAAATAATTAGCAAAACATTTGACTAATCTTCACTTTATATTTGTCATCAGTCTTATACTTAATACAATTTATACATATCAATTTTAGTAAGTATAAACAGGCTGATCCTCTTTCTATGATAAAATGAGGGTTCATTTTTGAAATCCAAGTGCCATTTTACAGCTCAATGATATATTTTATTTGTAATATTTACTGAAATTTGTTACTTATAAATAAATATAAAATATAGGTATGAGAACTTGTAAAGGATTTGAAAGATTACTATTTTTGGTTAGAGATATGTTTTTTAAAACAAATTCAATATAACTGTCTCTATCCTTTTATGGAGATAGTATGAGTTTTAATGTTTGTACTATCAATTATTTTGACTGTACATCATTTATACTTTAAGGGTTGAATAGAAAATTGTGTCAAAGAAAATTATTCTATCTTTTTATTGAATTTAGACAATATTTTTCCTGACTAATTAGAAGAATTCAATCTTTATATCATTTGTATAGAATATTTTCTCAATTTTAAGCTGATGCACAACAATTGGTATTTATGACTTGGTGAAAAACTTTGATATTCATCTGTTAATTGGAGGAAATTGGAGGAATAAAGAAAGTTTACATTTTTAAATTCATATATATGCGATCAAAGAAATATTTACAAGCAGTAAAACAGATTAAACTCAATTACTGTATAGCACATAGATAAAAAAAAAATGATCATACTACTGTAGATCTAGTCTGTTAATGGAGCATTTGTCTTTTTTTGCTAAATACAAATTTAATATCTTCATTAATGACAGTGTTCATCAGCTATTAGCAGTGTATCCTGATTTACTTTAGACAGAGTTCCACACATGATTTTTTACAACCTATACCACATTCTGTACATTTCAGAATATAAATGCATTTTATTTACAGTATTTTGCACAGCTTCTCTCATTAGGCTTTGTGGCATGACTCTTGGTTTATATAATTTCACACTATGAATAGTTAGAATTTTTTTCTTTCCAACTGGTAGATTAGACATGTCAAATTGGAGCAATTCATAAGTGCTCTATTATTTACAGTAGTCAATTTATTTATTTTTTAGAAGTTCCTTTTCATTATTGTAAAAGTCTTCTTTTTTTTTTTTTTTCATTTCAATGTTATTCATAGTTACAAAACACAGGATATAATTAGTTCATAATCTGCATTTAAAAAAATGAAGTGTTTATTTCCCTTAATATATGGCATATCATTAGTTTAGTACTTTTATAATTTGGGGTGTTATTTCTTGGAGATGGTAGCAGAAACCAGACATTGTTTCATTACTTTTTAAAAACTTTTGTACTCTAGCATGTTTTCTTTTTATTCACAAGAATTTTTTTATTTATTTAGAGTATGGATTAAAGTTTCTGGTTGGATATAAATTGAATTTGGTCTATATCGATAAAAAACAATCACATGTACTTTGTCTAAGAAACTTCTCAGACTTATGAATAGTTTTTAATAATTACCACTCTTGAAAAATGAATCCTTTTCATAAAAAAACAAAAAAAAAAACAAACCCTACCTCAAACAGGAATCAGTCTTCTCTCTCTCTCTCTCTCTCTCTCTCTCTCTCTTCATTTTACTGACACCATCAATTGTAACCCCCCCCCCCACCATCCCATTTAGTTTCTATTAACCTCGCAATGCACTTAATCAAACATTATCTTCATCATTCCTGATCCTCTTCCCTTTCAACAAAGTTACAGAATCTACTTTGTTGTTGTTGTTATGTTGTTTGACTTTTAGTTTTGATTTTGTTTTTGGTTCCTCTGACAGCAAACAACCAAGAACCCATGGATTTTCTCCTCGGTGAGTTTTTGTCATATAAGGCTGGCAGCTTTTGATTTTCAAGTTTACGGATAATTTTGGGAATAGTATTTGCCCTTGAATTTTATTTCATGGTTTTGGAAGATAGGATTTATTTATTGATTTAAAAAAAAATTTTTTTTTTTTAATGAAAATATTTCTTTAGTTTAAAAAAAAATATCTTGAACAAAAAACAAAGAAAATATATTGTACAAAAAAGTGGAAAAAAAAACAAACAAACAAATCTTATCTGTTTAAGACATCTTTTATAAAGTATTGTTGTATTAAACTAAGGAAAAGACTTGACAAAAGTTAAAATTCAGTTTTCAAAAAATTGAACTCTATTTTATATATAAAATATTGCTTAAAATGAGGTACAAGATCAATGAGGAAATCTATTGATGATAAATAATAATAGAACAAATTTGATCCTTTTAAGATTTCTAACTCAGAAATAAGAGACTAAAGATTGAATAAATTTGATTCTTTATAAAAAATCTTTTAATGGAATATCTTTATGGTGTAAGATGACATTATTTTTCAATGAAACAATTCATTTATCTGCCTCTAATCTATGTTTAAAAAATTATCTATACTCTGCAAGAATATATAAAAAGAATAATGTGTATTGCCAAGTATTTTTCTTGTGGACCTTTCAACAATTTAACTCTTTCCTTTTATTTACTGATATTTAAATGGAGAATTTATCCTGTTAAAATTCAGTTTAATTCCCCAACATTTTAAAATTAGTACCATGTTATTCTAGATTTGATGAGTCCAGATGAAAAACAAGAATCCATTCAGAAATGCAGACCTCTGCCAAGGCTTAGCAAAATGTTTGCATATCATTAAATTTATACTTTTGTTATTTCTTGTTTTTCCCTCATGCTTGGCGCTTGAGCAGCCATTTATAAAAGCATTTAAATAAACTCTGTTGACTCTCTTTCTATTTTCAATGTAAGTATTTAAAAGTTCTCTCCACTAATACTTTTCTTGTATTTTTCATTGTTTATTTTTTTGTTAATTTATGTTCTTCTGCTTGGTGCTTCAAATTGACAAGTGTCAACTTATTGTATTATTCCTGACAAACTCAGTGCCTCACCAACAAAATGTTATGGCTAAAGTCATTTTGAAAAATCCTCTTTCCTTTGATTTGCTGAGTTTTTTTTTTTATTCAAAGTGATGACAATAGAGAGGTTTTGTGGGTTTTTATATGGGAATATATGTTCAATAAATTTTGTGATAATCCCATGAATTACATAAGATTAGACACACAGACAGACAAATAAGGAAGATGAAAACAAATTCACCAATCTTCAGCAAACTTTTGTTTCTTTCTTGTACATGTTTCTGCCAGACACATCAAGCTTTTTAAAACAATAATTTCTGACTTTGAATAAGTTGAAGGTTATTGTATCTAATTGCCACTGAAATATTTGCCTGTAAATAATGTGATATTGGCTGAAAAACATTTCAAATTTAAATTGAGAATATTACAATCATTAGTTTCTTATTTGAAATTTGTTATTGTAGTTTCAAAGGGTATATTAATAACTTTTAATGAATCACTTAAAAACCAAATTGATTTTAATTTTTTTTTTTTGTTATTACTTTTAACGGTTAAAATAATTTTTTTGATATCTTAAAGCATGTAATTATTTTTTTCTATTTGATAAACTATATTGAGCTAAACCTTAGATATTTGATTACATATAATTGTTGAAACCCTTACATTTTTAAATAGTAAAATAATACTTAGGTCAGCAATTCTTATCATAATTTGTTTTATAATACTTATATCATAAAACAAATTATCATAAGAATTTTAAATAGCAAATTATGTCTCTTATGTATAACAAGATGAATTATATAAATCTCAATCAAGGTTCCTCATTCAAGCTGTCATTGCAGAATTCATATTTCCTTTTTTTTTTTTTTTTTTAAGAAGTTCATTAAACTTTAGATGATAACTTGAATGTTTTACATTTATAAAAGATAATTCTAAAGAATGTTATAGATTACAAACTCAAAATTAAATACATTATGCCTAGTATGTATTTACTAAAACCCTTCACCATATAATTATAATGTTCTTTAATTCATTAAAAAAATAAGTTTCTATTTTCTCTCTCTTACCATTCCAGTACCTTGTTTTCAAAAATTCAAATAATATACATTTCATCTTAGTAAAATCTGAATGTTCTCTAAATACCAATATTTCTATTGATGTTTGGATAACTTGGGATTGTTTTTCTTTTTAACTTGTATCATGTTGCCTCTGTCATTAGATATGTAAATATTCATGATATATTAATTGATTCTAATAAATTCTTAGAAATTGTTTTTAATGTTAAGAATTTAAACAATTTATTTAGATTGTTTTTGCTCTTGGGCTGTCTTAGCATTTTTTTTATTAAACTATTCTGTTGCTGTGACATTAAGATGTTTAATTTTTTAAGAGGTTGAAATTATAAAATTAGATGTCACCTAAATTTTGTGATTGTCATTCAAATCTATTAAAAAGAAGAAAAAAATCAAAATCTACATTAAATTTTGGCATAAGTTTTATTCATTTCTGTGTGAGAAGCATTTCTTTTAAATTAAGATTATTTTCCCTTTGCATTTTTTTTTTCATGTTTTAATGCTTTTTCATTTTTATTGCTTTTAAAATCCGTAAACCTGTGAATCAGCCGCTTTAGCCTATTTTTGTATGCCTTACAAATGTGCCAACTCAAACACCATTTGATAAAAGGCAGGTTCTAACATATTAACACAGTATTTATATAAGAATAGCATATGTATTAAGTAGAAATATAGTTTAGCTTAGTATTATGTTGCCTGCAAATAATACTTTTTTTTATTGCACTCAGATAATAAATCTTTAAAATTAGACATCAAAGAAATAATCATTATGTTCTACATTGTTTATTTGATATAGTATTATTCTTTCAATATGACAGGCATAATTTGATAATATATGACATAGAGATTTTAATGTATTTTAACT
Source organism: Doryteuthis pealeii (assembly GCA_023376005.1). Taxonomy (NCBI): domain Eukaryota; kingdom Metazoa; phylum Mollusca; class Cephalopoda; order Myopsida; family Loliginidae; genus Doryteuthis; species Doryteuthis pealeii. The sequence goes on from CM042148.1 coordinate 78,018,379, forward strand.
TAGTTTCATTCAATATTCATTGTACAGCACATAACTTATAAGACAATATGGAATTAAAACAAAATTTTAAAGATTAGTTTTGTCATTTCAAAAAGAATTCTCATAATTTTGTCACAATCCTTCACTTTTTTCCTTCTGTTTTTTTCCCCTCTTCATTTATGAATTTATTGTACTTAATGTTCATTTTATGTTCATTTTAAAAATATTTCATTTATTTAAAATAATATGACTTATAGAAAAATGTGCAACTTTTAATTTTAACACTTAGGTTTATAATATCAAACAGTTCTAATACAGTTGCCTATTCAACCGTTCGTTTAAATTCACTATAATATATAGGTTATTAATAACTAAATTGATTAATATTGATTAATAAACACATGCTTATGAGTTGATAGTTTGATCACAATTGGCTCAACATTTACTAGTTCATTTGATATGAAGGGAATATTTGTATTTTAATAGTCTTCATTATAGTTATTTATTAAGCTTTACTTAGTTTGGCACAAAGTTAGAAGTATGGAGCATCTAGTGAGAATCAAACTCACTACTAATTGTCTGTTAGTCTAGCTTAGTAACTATTACACTAAGCAAGTCATTCCCTTTGTTGTCATCTTGAATAAGATATTAAAATTTGGATATTTAGTATCAATATTACTTCAATAAATATAAAATGATTTTAAGTATTAAAAAGTCATAGTTTATTTTTTGATGATTATTTCCTCTTGTCTAATTAAAGATTACTACTTAGAATTTGATAACTTGTTCAAGCTAATATCAATATTATCATTTATTTGACCTAACATTTAGGATTTTTTCTTTTATGCTAAATAGATTCACTGATAATCAGACACTTTTGCAAGTGAATAAACCTCCATAACTTTCAGTGAACAATATCTGGTCAATCAATCTGATCCATTATTCTTCTGTTACATTGAAAACTTAAAAAGTCAAAAAAGATTTTTTTTTTAAAGTAATTTGATAATTTTTGTACTGTGTAGTAGATTGAAATAAAAACGTTTTCTTTCTCCAAGACTTTCTCTGAATTGCAAATAGGGTGCTATGTTTGATACTTTTTGGATGTTATCTTTCATTTTTACCTATCCCATTCTTTCTCTGTATAGAAAGGAGTAAATACTTCATTAACTTTGAAATATTTGTAGTAAATCTGAACAAAAAAAATGTTAAAATATAATGGCTACTTTCAAGTTTCTACTGCATACAGCCATTTTACTTTGTTAATAATATATATATATATATATATATATATATATATATATATATATAAGACAAAACTTGAACAGTTGGGTCAGCCATTCAGCTCTTGGTAGATATTTGGGATTAGGTAGGTATTGCCAAAAATTAGGTAAAATCCTTATTTTACAAAATAAATCCCCCCGTCCCTGAAAAAAACATTACCAAAAGTAAGAGAATTATCCGATTTTAATGAAATTTTCAGTGTTTGTTTATCAATGAATGAATTTTATAATACATCAGTTATTTTATTTAAAAACTTTTTTCAGGTCACTTGATTTTGAACACCCCCTTAATTTAGAATTGATAACTTTTAAATGAAATATCTTTTTCTTTTTGGTCTAAACACACATAAAAAAGATGAAAATTAAGGGGGATGGTCAAAGTAAAGTGACTTGAAAAAAATCAGAAAGTTTTTTAAATAAAATGACTGATGCATTATAAAATTCATTCATTGATAAATCAACACTGAAAATTACATTAAAATCGGATAATTCCCTGATTTTTTTTTTCATTTTTTTTTTTTTTTTTTTTCCAAGGGGGTAAATTTATTTTGAAAAATACGGATATTTTGACATTTTTGGCAGTGCCTAGTATAAAATGTATTAAAAATAAATTACATGTGTAATATTATTTTATTTTTTTAATTTTTTTTATACTCATGCTCATTATGGTACTACTTTACGACTTAGACAGAAAGATGCATATCATATAAATGCATCCTGGCCTCCTGCTCTAAAAAAAACCCACAAAAAAACGCTAAGCAGTGCCTGCTGGAAATCTGACCCATAAATCTTTTACCTACCCCTCTCTTTAAAATATTTTTTAGCACTTTGAAGGTGTTTTTATCGACAAATAACTTTTAGTGGTTTGAAGGCTTTAAAAGTAAGCCACTCCCACCTTTTTCTATCGACAAGTAAATGTAAATATTTTACCCAACCCCTTTAAAGTATCTTTTTCTTCTTTGGTATTTTCATTTTATTTTAATTCAAAACAACTGTCACAAATTTTAAAATAAATATAACCGAGTTTCGAAAATAAAAACAATCAATACATTATTAAACAAAAACAAATAGAAAATATTTACATTTACTTATTGTGAAAAGACTGGTGGGGTGGTAAAACATCGCTTTCATATCGCATTAACTTTTCGGGGAAAAACACCTTCAAACGTTTTTTAGGCCAGGAGGCCAGAACGCATTTATGCGATATGCACCAATAAAAAATCAACCTTAATCGATTTAATTAATCTTAATTCGTTTTTAAAATGAAAATGAGACAACATTCTAGCAGTCCCTAGAATTAGGGAAAATAGAGTTTGCAAAGTGAGTTAAAAAAATTTTTTTAATTATGGCCGGAGAGTTTAAAAAAAACAAAAACAAACCCAAAAAACATTAAAATCATTTTGTAAGATTTTAAGAAAGGAAACCTTTGACCTAATTTTAATTGAAATGGATCATGGAATTTTATTAAACTACGATTTTGTTGCTGAATCTTAACACACAAATAAATTGAATAGTTATTGCAAATTTTCGCAATAACTGTTAACTGCAACTGAGTAACCTCAGGAACCGAAACTTAAAAGAATAGAAAAAAAGAAAAAAACATTGGCACACTAAACAGTTGAGCAAAACACAAAATTTTACTACACTGTCCGCAAAAGAAATGTTAGCCCGAACAAAACAGATTTCATTACACAGTAGTAACAAGTTACAAACTCTTCCCCTTCCCTTATGTCCCAGTTAAAAATTTCCTTTTTATGCCTACTGGAAGGGGGGTTCTAGGAAGGGCGAGCCCACTGCTAGCAATCAGTAGCTACGCCACTACCCGCTCCTCCCTTACTTAAAATTAATTTTAACATAGTTAAATGTCTCTAACACAATAACTCTCCGTTCTCCCTCTTACTCACATAGAGAGACTAACATTATATAAAGAGGAGGTAATAAAGATATACATAGACAGGGTGAAAGTAATATGCAGAATGTGAGTAAGGAATGGGTCAGTTTGTTTTTTTTTACTTAATTGCTAATTACGACTAATTAGAACCAATTAAAATGGAAATTTTTAAAAACATAACTCAAACCTAAAATCAAGGTATATTTTAGTATGAATTTTGTGTCATTAAACTAAACAGAAAAAAAGCCTTTAGGAAATAAAAAGTGATTTTCTCAGCTTTAGTATAATAATAATAATAAAATATATATATATGAATGACACGTTTATTATCTATTTTAAAATAATTGATTTAGTCTTTTTTTTTTTTTTTTTTTTTTTTTAAGGAGAAATTGTAGATGATTATACCTCTTTATTTCACACATCTGCTAATTAGCATACAGGCAGAAAAAAAATCTTCCTAACTCTAATTAAAAGAATTAGCATTTTTTTTTCTTTCTTCCAAAAAATTGTTTGATCTTGCCAACAAAGGAACTAGTTGTACTTTAAATGACTTTTCTCATTTTCACCAGTTTATTTGTTAAAATAGTATTTGAAAAAGTAAAAATTTTGACGCTGAAAGAAATTGAAAAATATTTTCTCTAAATTAAATAACAATAATAGATTCAAGTGCAAGCACCTTATAACATTGATAGACACAGTAAAAATAATTTCTAGAGAAACTATAGAATTAGAATAATTTTAATAATGAACCTAATGTTAAAATGCTTTTTATTTTTATTTTTCCTGACTTAAGCAGCACTTAGAATTCCATTAGATAGAATGATAGCTCCAATGTTGTTTATTATCTGATGGACATAATTATCTCCCTTCATGCTGCTCTCTTAAGACTTGGATTTTCATTTTATAAAACAGCAAGCAGGATTGATATCAGCAAAAAATATTGAGAATTATTTTATCCATAATTGATCTAAATGCATATGCTATCTAGTTTGAATTTAATCATGGTTAAATATAAAAATTGCCAGATTTGGTAACTCTATTAGATTATATAAGATAGATAAGTTTGAAGATTTTTTTTTGTACTTTTATTTTTTCAAAATATATTAACTCTTTATTTACTAATTTGTCATCTCAAAAAATTGACATTGATTTTTTATTGTTTATTGTTATTTGATTAAATAAAAATGCGCTATTTTAACTTTATTATGTGTAAGTAAAATATTAAAGACTGGAGCATGTTTATGATTATAAAAATTAAAAAAGTAATGCAAAACACTACTAATTCTTGCAAAGTATTATTCTGCTCTAAATAAAAGTAACTTCAATTTTTTTATGTTGTCTCATTCAAGACCACTTTGATTTGCTGTGACTTTTAATAAGTATTGTATAAATGTTATTCATTATGTCCATTTTATTTTCTGGTAAATCCTACTAAAGAATGAACATATTGCATGTTTAATCATTAGTTGATTATTTTAAAGTTTTTCTTTATATTAAGTTATTTACTAAAATTACTACCTAATAAATAGGTATTCTCTAAAAACATTTTGCTGTACAAAATTTAAGAGTGTGCCCCTCAACAAGGTTTACCATCTTTATGTTCATAAGTGCAAATGATTAAATAGCATAAATTGTTTTGATTCATATTGTCAAAATATATGGTTATAATTTGTTACTTTTTTGCTGAAAGTTTATTTTATGTAATTTTCAAACAGGAAATAATCTGCAGAAATATATTTTTGAAAATATTCAGGCTTATTTAATGTGGGTGGGTGTTTGTTCTGTTCTCAGAATATGTAAAATGGATTTTTAATTTTTAAGATCTGATGAAATTATATTCAGTTCATTAAGTTACAAAATATAATCCATCTTCTTTTGGTTTTAACTTGAAAATATTTTATGCTATTAATTCCTATGGTATCAAATTTTAATGAAGAAAATATTTACCTCTTTTTATATTTAAAAAAATATCACTGAAAAAGAAAAAAACATGTTTTCAATTTTCTTGTTACCTTCATACATAGAATAATGTAATCCTTATATGCCATTTGGGAGTTAGGTATATTTTGATATTCTTTTAATTTTCAAGTAAATTTTTCCCTTATTTCCCCATTTTTTTCTTTTTAAATAAACAAATTTTACATATTTAGAATTGCTTTTTTATGAGGTTTAATTTGGTTATTTTGATATATTATATATTTCCTTTTCTCCCAGTTTAAGTAGATACGATAAATATATGAAATCCTAAACATCAATGTCAGCTTATTCAAAATTTTATCTTATTAGGGTCAGATATTTAGATTTAAAGTTAATTTTTACTACATTATCTTTAGAGACTTTTTATTTTTATTTACAGTATTTTATTATCAAATAGTCAATTATTTAATATTTCTTTTGACATACTGGATTGAAGAACAGAAAATGAATAATACTATTTGAACATTTTAACCATAACCTAAATATTAACTTAAATATTTCAAGATATTTTTATACTTACAATGAAACTATCTTAAATGTTAAGAACCAAATAAATTGCTTTAGCATTTATTCTAAATAGTTTAATTCTTAGATTTTACTATTTTGTAATGTGTCTGTATTGTGAATCTTTTTTAAAGATAGTAAATTAAAACAACTGTATTTTCTGTAACAAAGAAAAAGCAATATTTTTAATGCTATTACAAAAGAAAATTCTGTAAATGTATGCACAATTAACTGTATTATAAATGAATGAACACTGTTGGTGACTTCCCATGTAACTTCCCCAGGGCACAGCACAATGTTTATTTTAAGCATCCTTACCCACAGCATGTTTAGTTATAAAACTGCAGTAGAACTTGATACTTTTTACAGCCAATGAATGAAATTCAACAATTTGAACACCCATTTTCCCTCCAATATGGCCACTGTAACTATTATAACTTATAGTAAACACATTTGGATATTTATGAAAATGGAAAGCATTCAAATGATTGTTTGCATTAGTACCCTCACCAATATTATTTCTAATCAAACTTTGTTGTTCAGTATATACAACAATTATCACAAAATAACATGGTTTTTAGACTTTAAAATTTCACTGACAGCAACATCAGCAATAACCTACAAATTATACTGTCATTTGGCAATATAAAGCACATTTAAATAAATTAATTAACTTTTGTAAACCATATTTTTATAGGCCAGCAAATATGGTAGTTATAATTATTTAACAAACAAACAATAATTAGATGATTGTCAAATGTATTGTCAGCTCTTAGATTGAAATCTATAACATTATGAAATATCTGTTAGTTTGTTTTTGCTTTAAAAAATGGTTTGATTATACATTTATATAAAATCAGATTACATATTTGAAGTATTTTAAAATCTTAGCAATAATGTACTTAGATTTTAAATAAATGGTAGAAAGCCTATTTTTCTTTGTGTCATTTTTATATCAGAATAATATCCAAGATAGATTTTTTTTTTAAATAAAAAAAAATTACAGGTTTTTACACTCACTTAATAGTAACATATCAAAGATGTAGAATGTATATATTGAGATGATCTCTTTATATTATGATGAATATAAAATGCTGGAATTTATTTTTTATTTTCAGACACTTTACCATATCTATATTAATAATTGTATTTGATTATTTGGCCGGCATTTACTAAATTTAGTCTGGAACATAGTTACATTTTTATAATAATACTCAGCAAAGATAAAACTCATTATCAATGAGATATGTGAATTCTTTGCCACTCAATCCACTGCAACTGCTGTTCTTTGTAAATGATACAGAATGATATTTTTTTATATCAGTATCAATCTAGTGACAAAAATAAGATATAATATAGATAATTAATATTTACTGGTCCTTCTATTTATTTATTTTTATATCTCTAATGATTATTTGGATAATGTATTTTTATTCACTTTAGAAAAAATCAGATGAGTTATAAATTATAGAATTTTATTTGCTCTGATTTTTTTTTTTTATTTGGGATTTATGGATTCTCGGTAAATTTTCAAGCATGGTAGAAATTATATAAACCCTTCTCATACAAAACGATATTATACATTTTTTTTTAAAATTCCGTTGTACCCAAAAAAACATTTTAAATGGGTAAACACTTTATACTTAGTTGCAGTATTAATATTTTATGACCCAATGTATTAATGTAGTTCAAAATCATTTTAAACATTCAACAAACATATCTATTTGACCTATAGTTGGGACCCTAAAAGGTGCTACCAATCTGAATCTGGGAGTAATGGCTTCACACTCTCAAGAGCTTGAGCCTCACCACTAGATGTAGTTCAATGTCATACATAAGACACTTTTGATTGAGGGGGGGGGTCTTACCTTTCTGCAGGAGATTCAAGCCCTGCTGAAAGGGCATTTTATAATCAGATTTAGTTTTAGTCTTAGATTTGTTCAAGTTTCCCTAATTTAATTTTCACTGAGATAAGACATACATAGGTACAATTTCTTATCTTTGTCACTGTTAAAAGTAATTGATTACTTGTACAACTATTGAGTTTATTCTTTAATCATTTGAAGACCTGAGACACATTTTTATATCAACTGATATCAATCTATTATTATTAAGATGAATAATTGCTTTGTCTTTTCTATTTAAATGATGGCTTAATTTATTTTTGCTTTAATATTTGTTCAAAACTTATTTGTTTGATTTTTTTAGAGTGATTTATGGTAGTTGATCTTAATCAGAAAATATGATTTATAAGTGTATATTTTAACTTTACTGATGCAAAATGTCTAAAAATATATATAAAAAAAGTAGTTTCCAGATTTATTAGCTCTGATCCTTGTCCAAAACTGCTTTGAACACTAATCAACCATAAACCAATAAAATTCATCAACACCAACCCCTTTCCACTTTTAGTGCTGGGTTTTTCTTGATTATTTAGTTTCCATGACATTGAAAATTGTGCTGTTTCAATTTAGATTGAATAATGAAATCTATTATGTTATTGTGAGTTTAACAAATTGATTACTGCATTAATGATGAGGTTTGTATCAATTATTTTGTGCAGGCAGCAACCTTTACACTTCTTCCTTAATTTGCTAATTTGTGACTTATTTTTTTCTCCCCTAATCATCTTTAATTTGGAACTAATCAAAAGAACTGGCAAATATTTTATTTGGCACTTTTGTGAACATTCAATACTAATACCACATTTATTTTTATTTTGTGATAATGTAGAAATGCATATCGACAATATGTCCAGTACATAAGCTCTGTATATTTGAATAAACAATTTAATAATGAGACAGTTTTAATCTTGGTATATATCTACATAGAGATGCTGTCATTTACTATAAACATCTAACATATACACAGAAGATCTATAATGAAACAGTAGCTGTGTTGGTGAATTGGGACTATACTTGCTTTTCTAAGGTGGGAATATGATAAATAACTAAATAATTGTCTCTTTAATTAACAGAATATAGATAACTTGTCATCTTGCCAACTATAAAACATCATAAAAATTTTCTTCCTGTTACTGATGTCTGACAACCATTGTCATTCTTATTTAAGCATCTCTATTCTCTTTTCCTCTGCATCCTACATTTAATGTCAGAATAATTTTTGAGTGAATGCTTTTCTTGATCCCTTTTGACTAAATCCTGATAATGACCACTGCAATTTTCAAAGCAATCAACCCTTTGGCTTAGCATGTTGGGTTTCCATTGTTAGCACCTCTGAAAATAATTTTATTGCTGCATGTTGTTAATGATTCAATGTCAACAGGTCACAATCCTTTCAATATTTGACCTGGGTTAATTTTTTTTTTTATTATTGTTTTTTGCCTTTTTAACTTTAATGTATTTATGTATATATATAGTATAATTAATTATATTTACTATATATATATTTACTTATATAGCTATATACATATATCTATTTTAAAATCATTATATTTTTACACAAAATAGACTAGAAAAATTAAAACCATCTTTGCCACTTAATTCTCCATTCTCAATATAGATTTGTTTAATTCTTGTTAATCATATGCTTCACAAAATTTGAATTTTATCACTCATTATTCAAAAGTGATTTTCCATGCAATTTATGGCTTTTAAAAACTAAAATTTGATTCTGATTCCTCATGTTTTTTTAAATTAACCCAGTATTTAAATTTTAAGTTAGTTTTATGAAGTTAATGAAAGTATCAGCCAATAAAAATTTTAAAAATACCAACTTGTGAAATTCTGTAGTTGTTATATGATTTCAAATTTTCAGAACTTTAAAGTTTACTTCTATAAAAAAAAAAGATCATTTGAATAATATAAATGTTTAACTTTTTTTTCTTTTTCCTGCCCCATTCATTTTGAATTTGTGAATAATCAAACAGCAATAGATATATATTCCAGCAATGGTGCACATCTTAATTGGTACATTTTTCACTAATCAAGGCTTGTAGCATAATTCTTCTAGATTGTTTTTTTTTATTTTTTTTTTTTTTTTTTATCTGATGAGTATTTTTTTTTTCTTAAGTTGTTGCAAGCATCAATTTTTATGTTTAATAGAAGATACTTTTAAAAATTGTAATGGATATGAAATTATTTTAAAATGCTAAAATAATTTATTAGATGATATATTAAAGATTTTTTTCTTTTTAAGGAACAACTACTTGTCAATTTATTAAAATCATAGTTTATACTTATTTCAAATTAGGATGAGACTAATGGGGAAAATATTTCACGTTAAACACATTTTTTTAAAGCTACTTTGCAACATGCAGTTGAATATAATATTGTTAATGTCTTAAACAAATACAACTTGGAAAGTGTTGTGTCTGATAAAACCAAGTTATTTGTTTATATTTAAACTTTATGAAAATGTTATGTTTAATTCTGAATTTGATTATTTTTCCAGTACTGTATAAAAAATGATCAGGTAAATGTATAAAATACGCATGACCTGCTGTAAGAAGAATGTTTTGTCTTTTGAAAAAATTTAAACTGTAAATTCATCAACTTATTCAATTTTCTTTTACTTCCATATTCATATTCAGTGGTGTTGTTGATAATATCAAAGGTGCCAAAGAGTGAGTATACATATACTTATTTGTTGTAATGTATAATTTTTGTTTGGCTTGTTATCAGTGTTACCATCTGGAAAAGGAAGGAAGTTGCTTGTTGAATTCTACTGGAATTTACATCTGCAAAGCTTATATCAATGTTTTTGACATTTACTGTATTATAAAATTGCATGTTTACAAAGTGCTTATTTGTGAATGAAAACTTTAAAAAATATCTATTAAAATATTTAGATTTTTTATATAGACATTCCTATCCAACTTGTTTTTCTAACTCAAGATATACTTAGAATATTATCAGTTTATTAACAGCAGATTACTACACTCAAAAGTATTTGAGAAGACTAGGCTCACCTGCCTTTATTTCTTTTTCTTTCATCTATATAGTATATAGACAACTGTAGTTTCACTATCACTTACTAAAGAAATCTTCCTACTATTATTATAGTTCATAGGTCACTCACAATTCTAAACATGATTGAGACACATAAACTAATGTAGATGAAGAAAAGTTTGTATGTAGTATTTAGTTTATTAACATTTTTATTTCATTGATTTTATTACTAACACTTGACAGGCCTATTGATTTAATAAAGTTAAATACAAAAATATAAAACCTTTGTAAAAACTTAGTGGTATATTTGTAATAAATTAAAAATATTTTTGATTGAGATAAGTGACATGAAATATAATTCTTAATCATTAGTTTCACAGACTCTCCTCCATGTTGGTTTCTATATACAACATGAGACCAGGCAATCTAATTGCTATGTCATAATGTAACTCTGTATTATAACTAAGATCAAAAAATTACACATGGTCAAAATAAATTTGAGATATTGATATTTTTTTAAAACTCACCTAGAAAAAATAATTTGTCATTAACTATTTTATGGGGAGGGGGTTTTCTCCATTACAAGGATTATTATTTTTGTGTCATGCCCATTTTGAAAAATTCTGCTTGTAAAGTTATGATTTCTGTTGTAAGTTCAAAGATGATTTCCAAACTTAAATTGTAACAAAATAATGGTACCTTCTCAAACTTTTATTTTGGAGAATGCAATGGTAATATATTTTTGTAAATAAAAGATTTACTGATTTTTACCAAATAAGGATATTTGCATGAAAAAAAAAAAAGATCTTTACTTATATATAAGCAGAGGTTGTTGGAATTGCTGGCTTATTTTTTATAAGAAATGAATTCTAATAATAGTTTCATATCTTTTGTTATTCTATTAAATTATATTACTTTTTCTCTTAACACTATAATATCTTGTGTTATGAAACTTAACTTATAGCAACCAGTGTCCATCACCAATCAGTGTTTTAATAAACTGGATACCATTGAAAATAGAACCTGTTGCTTAGTGTTCTTCTATTGTGCTTGTCATGAGATCAGTTCTTTAACACTTTAAATACCGAGAATGGTTATTCTTATCAGATTCATGTTTGCTCCCTCTGATTATTCAAAACTGTTCATAAATATTCAATTTCTCTTTTTTCTTTTTCTTTTTTTTTAATAAGGTTATCTTTGTTTAATATATATCAAATTGTATTGAAAGTTCTGTCAGGTTTGTTTTCAGTTTATTTGGAACAGAAATATTATAGTGATCCAGTTAATCATTAGTATACTTGACTTCACTTCTGATAAACATCTGTCACCAAGTTTTTAAATATAAGATTTGTAAAATTCTTTCTATCCTGAAATAATAGAAGACTGATTTTAAACCTCTTAAAGTAAGTCTTTGTCCATGAAAACAGTTTTTCAAACTCCTAAATGACTAAGTCATTTAAATCAAAGTCTGAAGATTATGGTGGATAAATTTTGCCTTCCACAGCCAAATATCAATATGAGATCATTGGTCACTCAAGTGATATGAGAATATGCATTATCACAATTAAAAATGACTCCTCTTTTAATTCAGGGTGGACATTTTCTGTCTAAAGCAGTTTTGAAATGCTCAAATTGTTGATAAACATCAGTTGTAATTGTTTGGTTATCATTTAAGTTTTTATTGGTTGATGCCTTGCGTATCAGACTAAACACTTCATATCTTTTGGGGTCTGAAGGTTGTCTCTTGGTTGGATGCTGCACAGGTTTATCATTGTAACTGAGATAATGTTGATGGCACTTAACATTGTGAAAAAATATCTAGTTCTAATCCTCAGTAATGATTTAATGCAAGAAAATGTGTCAAGAATGCAGTAACTTACAACAATTTGCACTTTATTAGTGATTTGTTACAGAGATGTCATATGAGATCCATTTTCTTATCTTTGACACTTTTAACTTTTTCAAATTGTAATGAACAGTCATATGGATGAAATTAAGTTAGCTAATTGTGACAACAGGATTTCTTGCAACTGAAGCAAGACAATCACCACCACCTCCTTCTAGAAATTCTTTCATTATCTGAATCTTCAGCATAAATTTTATGAATGATTTTTCAGCCATCCATTAGATATTCTATGCCCCTCCTCCCATTTTTTAATAGGTTTTGCCTAAATTACACTTTCAAAGCAATTGATATAATTTTTTGGTTATCTTATTGATGCATTATCAGTACAAAAAATAGACAGAACCATGATAGAATAATGAATCTACTCTCTCTTTTTTAAAATTTCTTATTTTAACATTGTTAGTTTTCATTGGCTTTTTGGTAGCTGAGCATTTGTCTATTGTTGTTTTTTATGTGAATTGTAAATTTTTCTTGAAGCTTCATTTGATTTTCTTTTTCAAAATTGTATTTAGGTGGGAGTTTTGAATCCTAATGTTTTACTTCTAAATCAACAAATATACTTCTTGTTAATTCTTTCATCTTGCTAGAAACTCAAATGTACACAATAAAATAGCTTTATAATATTCCAAGCTTTTTAGTTAATAATTATATGGATTAATAACAGTATTCTATTAATAAACGTTTTAAGAGTGTTACTTGTACAATCCAAATTCTGACTATATATATATTCTCACAAGTTGCATACTTTACTGATTTGAAAGATATTTTTTATAATTGTTAAGTCTCTTAATTTCTTTAAAGTTTTCATTTACATTAAAAATTACTTATTCACTTCATACACATGAATAAAAAAAAAAAAAAGAATAAAACAATACCATTCAGAAAAGGCAAACAATTCATAATTTGGGGGAAATTATCTTTATAAAAATATCAGAACTAAGGTTTTAATACAATTTTTTTTTTTTTTTTTTTTTAAATAAATTCTATTGATGCTTGCATTATAGATTTCTTTTATTTTGCCTTTTTGCATTATTTTTTATTGATAATTTTTTTAAATTTTTTTATAAAGAAACAAAACTTTCTTTACTATGATGTGAATTTTATTTGTTTCCAGGACATTAGTATCAAAGCCACGTGAATTTGCTCATCTCATAAAGAATAGATTTGGCAGTGCCGATAATATTAGTCAACTTGGTAAGTCACTTGGTATGATTTGTTTTTGTATCCATAAAAATGCTAGATTTTCATCAGTATACTCTCTCTCTATCTCTATCTCTCTCTTTTTAATTTTTTTTATATATATAAAAAAAATCATTTATAAATTTCTTTTAGCTTCACAAAAGCAACAGATTTTAAATGACTGTTTGAGAAGTAAAACATTTTATAATGCAGTTTGTTTATTGATAAAAATCTGTTAGATTTCTTTGAATATTAATTTTATCAAAATACATTTCATGTCTTTTAAAAGCAAGCTTTTAAAAACTGTTTGTTTTTAAATAATCACAAATGTTACAGGCTAAATTTTGAAATTCAGCCAATTACTTCTTCAAAAAATTCAGAAAGATGTCATTTTTTAAAAAATCAGGAAGCTATATTTTTATAATTATAAAATTAAATTGAAATGCAATTGTAGTATTTCCAGAATATATTTGAAGTGGAGTTAGTTTTAATATTGTAATTTGAAATATTTGTTTCAATTATTTTTGTACTTTTCAAAAGATGAAAGTTTGTTATGCATGTAAAAAGATAATCAAATTATTGGCTATAATTAAGAATACATGTAATCTCTAAATTATTCCAAAGGCTTTGATTTTTGCAATGTAACAAGTTGATTTTGAATATATTTTGTGATTTTAATTTGTTTTGTCATTCTGAGAACTGTGAGTAAATCATGTTCCCTATATAAGATTAGACATTGAGAGCCCACATATTATAGTTATCTATAGATTAAAAAAAAAAAAAACTACTATCATTAATCCCTTAGAGACTCTTTGATCAATCCATTTCTCCTATTGTAGCAATTTTCCATGGCATTATATAGTTGTCACTATGAATGGTAATGTCTCAAAAGGAATTTCTTAGTTAAATCTTAACTGGCTGCCATCAAATTTTTCCTTGCACTCCTTTACACATTACTTTAGTAAATAATTTTCAATGATGGAATTCTTCTTTTAGGTAGAATTAAGCAGTTATAAAATACATGCTGACTAAATTTATATTGCATTCACATTTATTCAAAATGATTGACTCTACACTTTGAATACTATTAAACATATAAACATGTCCCCATATAAGATATTGTAATGATCATGTTTATAGTCTTTTATGATATTACAGTGAACATTTTATTAGAATAATTGAGTTTAGAAAATATTCATACGTGCCACTGACAGCTTTACCTTCTGCAGATAATTTATAATTCAATATGACTATGGAGATGGTGCCTGGTAAACTTACACTTTTATAATGAATGATTTAATGGTTGAATGCCAAACAAAATTCAAAATCTACCCTTTGACAAATGTTCATAAATTGCTATTTACTTCAGTTTTGATATTCATTACTTTTAAATCTTTTATTTTATACTCACAAGGAAAATCTCCTTTCTAACAAATTTCACCATCCACAACCTTCCATATCTGTAATTTTGTATTCCATTTCAAACATTTTCATTTGAAAATTATACTTTGATAATCATTTTTATTATATATTGTTTTACACTGATATCCTCTTCTATATAAAACCACATTCTTATAAATGGAGCTGTTTGTTTTTTTTATTTCATCTTTCTTTGTATAAAGTTTCATCTATTGATAATTATAAAATATCTATATAGTATCCAGTTGCATTTTTTTTTTTTTTTTTTTTTTTTCTCAAATAGATACCAATTTTTGGTCTGATCCTCTCCAGTTTTTTATTTTTTATTTTTTTATTTTGAAAACATCTTTTAAGAAAATCTAGGTTTTGGAACTTTTAACATTACTGATACTAATCAGTGATTCTCAACTAATATTTCTTAATACTCATATACTGTCTTCAGCTACATAAGAGTATTTATATCCTGTATCGAATAGCAAATATTTATCTATATTTCTCAAGCTTAATGCTTAGTTTAAGAATGAACACTGAAGTTCATAAAATGCTATAATAATCCATTGGGCTATTGTGCCATAAAATAATGTAATGAACAACTGAAGGCATTATATAAAATGTCTACTATTTGAGATTATTTTCTTCCTTGCTAAGTTATAGTTAAAGTTTGACTCTTCCTTGGACAGTTAAACTATTCTTCCTTTTATAATCTCAGATCCAATGTGTGTGTGTGTGTGTGTGTGTGTGTATGTATATATATATATATATATATATATATATATATATATATATATATATATATACTGCTCCATGTTGGCCTTTTTTTTCTCATTTTCTTCCTAAAACCATATGTGAGATATTTGGTTACATTTTGATTTAAAATCTTCATTCTGAATTATATAAAACTTAGAATTAAATATTAGAATTGGTTCACAAAATTATTCAAAAAATAATTCATCATATAACTTATCTTTTAGTTGGTCAAAATTAGTTTTCATTGATTTTGAAGAGTTTTGAAGTTCTGATTGAGTTAATCATTTGAGGTTATTTTTTACATTTAAGAAATTCTATATGATAGTTGCAGAGGAGGAACATTCTGCTCCTAAAATTGCAATATTTTGTCAATGATTTGTCCTAGTTCTAAGGGGGGTGGGGTGTTAAATGTCAATTTGTATACTGATAAAGCTGTTCAACAAGGGCAAGGGGAAACTTGCTTAAGGCCTGTAATATTCCTGCTTGGAACTTTGTCTGAATAAAAAAAAACATATACCAACACAAATACTTATTTGATATAAAAACCACAGAGATATAAGGAACTTTAATATGTTAATATTAACTTTTAAAGATTTTTCTTAAGATCTGATTAGAGAGTAAACAGTAAAAAAAATTGTAATCATATAATTTTTTACAATTGTCTTGATAAAATAGATACTTAACTATATTTAAGTTTTCCTTAACTAACAAAAAGAAATTGATTTTTATAATCTGATTTCTGATATCAACATTTAAACAAGAGTTATCTACTTTACACTTGTGATAACCATTATATTTCTTCTCAATCAAAAGTTGAACTTTGGCTTCTCTCAAATAAAGGTGCACTGACAATTTTACTTTTTTTATGTTAAGGCTTTTGAGCTCTTATTTTCCCCCTAGACAATACTTATCGGCTTTGACTTGTTGAACAGTTGAATGATGTTCTTGGGTTTGTTTCCCTTTGCTTATTATAGGATGCTTACTATCTTTAAAAAGTCAAGTATACTTATTTCTGTAAGATGATGTATTGTTAATGAGTCTTACCTATTTTACATTAGGAATAGAATCAAGAATCTTATAGTCTAATGATTAGTACACATCCATTTTGAAGCCTTTAAAATTTGTGTTGTCTGCCTTTCAGACTGAGTGAAATACAAATGCATAAAATAATATTTGAAACCCAACTAGCATTCTCCTGTAATTGATACTAACAATTGGCAGAAGAATATATGATTTAAATGTGGTGCTATTGTTTGTTAGGTTTGTGGCAGATATGGAATGAATTGCTAGCCACAACAGCTTCTCTTTGTCAGCTGGATGTTTATGCTTCATATTGCACAGGCTGTGGTTTATTGGGTTCCCTTGTTAGTTGAGAAATGCTATTCTTAAGCTTCTTTGTGTATTTAGCTAGGCAGTCATTTAAAAGTGCAATGCAACTATGATATTTATGCTCTTTTGCCATACTCAATATATTTTCTTTGTCTTAGAATTTTCAGCATGCTTACAATTTCATTATAACAAAGGATTATTCTATGCTTTTCTTTTTCTTCTTGGGTAATATTCTTTCCACTCTTATTTTAATGAGAATAGGAATATTTTGCTGTCCTGTTATGATATTTAATCTTGTCTAATTATCTGGCCAAGGATTAACTTGAATATAAGAAAAGATATCCATGGCTTTCATTGTGATATAATTATCTTTTTGTAGATTTTGTAACACATGGATGATTTTTTTCCAATAATAAATCGGTGTAAAATGAAAGTATGTGTTTTTAGTATTAGGGGATATATGTAAATGGAAGCTTGTAATCATTTTAATTCTATAATTAAAATGACATTTTTGGATGAATATCTTTTTTCTATAAGTTGTTTGAGAACAGCTTATGGTTTCAAATTGTAAAATATTCCAAAAACATTGACATTTTTTATGCTTATTCAATGTAAAATTTTGTTTTGTGGGAATATTGTTTTTTATTTTATTTTATTTTTTCCTTTTTTTCACATTTTTCTTTTCTTTTTTTTAATTGTATAATTTTAAGTTTTTGATTTTTGAATTTTGTTAATTTTTAAACTACTTTACAATTTTTCATCACCAATCCTTTGAGATATTAGATGTTTCATTGAAACAATTTTTACACTGATCAGATGATAATATATAAAACTGTTCTATAAAGTTTCAATTAAAATAATCTTTATATGTTCAGCTTGTTTGCAATACACTTTTTTTTTTCCCCTTCATTTTTTCATGTTCCTAATATGTTCAACAATTTACCGTGCTGACATATTCCCAGAAATCATCATAAATCTAACAAATAGAACAAAACAAAACTCTTTTTCTTTTTGTCTTCCATCATAAATAACTAAAACTAAATTCTGTTGGTTCACCAGTAACTAATTCTGCACAACCAAGGGGTTGGCAACGGATCAGACTATTGAGTTTTCACAACAGAAGTAATACAGCCAAAGACATTCGCCCAAGAGTAAATGGTCAGTAACTTTGCCATCATCCTTCTGGATGCATCTTTTCCATTCCACAATCACCCATAAAAACATATCAAATTAAAAAGAAAATAGATTAAACCACTACTAAGTCCTCTCTCTCTCCCACCCACTCTCTATTTAATTTCAATTTGAATGTGAGATTATTTTTCTTTTGACAACTTATCATTGCCTATGTTTTGATAGATTTTAAGATGATAGATTTTTTTCTGTGATCTTTTCTGATATTGTTATTCTTTTAATTTAACCTTCATTTTTTTTGGTTGCTCATTGTTTGCATATTTTCTTTTGCTATGCTAATATTGAAACTCAACCTAAATATTAAAAATGAATATATTCCCAAATAACTAATTAACACATTTTTATAGATTTAACCTGTTTTTAACCTCTTTTTATGTGAATGCATTAAAAAAAAAAAAAAAAAACAATCCTAATATTTTGCTGTGAATTATTGTTTAAAACTCTTAATTATTTCTTTTAAAACTGAACACTCGTTTTTGGTTAATTGAAAATAAAAATCACAGTCACCCATTCTATTATGTACATTCAATGAAATATTACAATTTTCTTAAGAAGTAACAGTAAATAGTATTAAAATGATGTGAAACAATTAGAGATTAGTATAGATTTATAAGTATCGAATTGTGTGCAGTTATTGAGGTTATTGCATTAATGGCTAATTGTTTTAAATTTTAAGATGAGTTGTTTGATTTGATGTTGTACCCTCTCCATCCTTATTATTTATTTCATATCCTTTTATCCAATGCAGTATTTTTCATTGGTCAATTTTGCTTATATAATAATATAGTTTATAGTCATAACTGAAAACTGTTGCCATGGCAGCTTTTTCAACACAATTACAATATTCTTTTTCATGTCATTTGTTTTAAAACTGAAGATTTACAAATCAAGTCAATTTTCTATAAATAACTTTCTAAATATCAGTATAAACATAATTTTTCTTTATATGCAACAAAACTTTTTTTTCATGTAATGAGTCAGTATATCAAACTTTTCAGAACTTTATTTCTTTATTCCATTTAAAAACACATAATCCATTGAGATGATATAATCTTTGATTTATTTTTCAAACACTAAAACTGCATTTGCAAAAAGTTATCTTTAAGCTAAATCAATACTTCTTTTCAATTTCCCTGATGAAATATTTACCAAGCAAGTTAGACGCAATGAATTTGTTGTCTTTTGATATTCATGGGATATCAATTCTTAAATGATATTTAC
Source organism: Doryteuthis pealeii (assembly GCA_023376005.1). Lineage (NCBI taxonomy): Eukaryota > Metazoa > Mollusca > Cephalopoda > Myopsida > Loliginidae > Doryteuthis > Doryteuthis pealeii. The sequence goes on from CM042148.1 coordinate 78,037,912, forward strand.
CTTTTATCTTCATAAATTATTGATATCTCTTGAGAAACATTCAGCATTAATTTATATGGTCTTAGATCCTTCTTCCTCCAAAAGAGTAATATGAAATGAAAGATGAGCCATTATTTCTTTTTATAATTTTAACATGTTTAACCTAAGTTTCAGATGACTTTACCCGTGATTTAACCATGGGGGTCATTACTCATATAGCATGTCTTAGGCACGAATAACTTGATGGAGCCCATTCCTCTCCAGGTTCATTTGAATTCAGTTTTCCTTCTAGACTGGTTGTCATATCAAAGTTAAAGAGCCGATTCTGTCCTGCTAGTTACCCATAGCTGGAGGGAGAATAGTTGGATTCATATCTTTCCCAGGGATTATTAGCACTATGTGAAATGCAAACAGCCTTGTTCAGGATTAAAACTCTCATAGCCAAGTCTACTTCCTATGACGGTAATCATTATGCCATGAGGTAGCAATTACATAATATTAAATAAATTATTATTCCTTATGCAATAATAGTTCTGATAGTTTAGTGATAAAAAAAATGGGAACAATAGTTTATGATTGATGATTCCATTGCTTAGTTTTAGGTAAACAAAATTTACAACTTTGAAAAGAAAGAAAAAAGTATTTTTAGTCATTCATAGGAAACTTTCAAATATGCAAAATTGCAAATCACTGGTAAATATACTCAAAAGTACTTTATTAGTTTTGGAGAAGATTATTGTTAAACTTATTTTGAAGCACGTAAAATGCAAGCCTTCTTGCCAAGTTTTTTGGAAGTTACCCAGTAATTCTAACAAGATAGTGATGCTTCTAACTTGCCATTTAAACAACAGTGTAAGTTTAAAATGAAAATAAAATTAAAATAAAAAAAACCCTGTAAAGTAGTTTTATTTTTTTAATCTTAAAATTGCCAACTGTTGCCCATGAATAGAAAATGGCAGTATGTTAAATTCAGCAAGGGCTCAAGGAATTTAGCAAGTTCTCTGAGGAATAAATGCACTTGAAGCATTTATCTTTGTGCAAGACTGCTCCAAGCTATGTTGACTGGGTTACTTCACTGCTGAACAGATATCATTTCCTTCTCCTCATATCACATTTCAACTGAAGACTTTGGATGGAAGTTATTTCTAAAGTCTAGTCATTTCACCTGTGTTGCTAGCTGCATACATTTATATCTGACTTACTCAGAATACACTTTAAGATTATTAGGATGTTTTAGACAGTTATTGACTTTATCATCTTAGTTATAAATGGAAAGGTATTTTTTTAAATTTACTTATTCAACTTTTGCTGTCAATATATAGGTCTCTAAACCTCCTTGATACTTTGATAAAAAGTTATATTTACATACAAATCAGGTGTTTACATCATATGTTTCTTAGATTGTACAAGTCTATATAGAAGTGAATAAAGTTGAAAATGCTATTTATCCTGATGGGATCATTTTTATTTGTATTTTTGAGATGAGGTTTGACATGAATAATGTTGATATTTCGGACTGTTGTCCTCATCTTTATTGTGGTATGTATAAACACAATGTTTCAGCTGCTGTGTCCTCCGGCCTTCCCTGTGTATCCAAGAATTGTAATGACCCAACCTGGGAAATCCTTTTTAATAATTTGACTTTTAATCAATGTTGTGTTTTTTTATATATCACAATAAAGATGAAGACAACATTCTGAAATATCTAAATTTTCGAGATCATTTTTATTTCTTTAGAGCTATTGGATGATAACTAACATTTTCAAATATATCTTGTATCTTTTCTTTTAACCAATGCAAACCATTTGAAAAGCTCTGCTCTTACCTAAAGTTAACTTTCCATTCAGTTGATGTAACTATACAGTATTAAGAGGAAAAACTCAAACTAGATTCATGCAATTCTGAAGTGTAGAAGGTAATGTGTGTGTGTGTGTGTGTGTGTGTGTGTATATATATATATATATATATATATATATATATATAAGCAAGGTATGCATGTAATTTTAACTATCACTTGGAATTTATAAATTTAAATTTTTCCTATCTGATTTCATTACAGTCTGGTGCACCACAAGGTTTAAATAAAATTGTTATTTAAGAAAAACTGCTCCATGTTTTCAAAATTTTTAGGCTACAAATATTATTGCAGTTTAGATTGTACCTTTGAATAGCCTCATACATTTTAATTTTTTTAATAGAATATAAAATATTTTCTCTAAGACATGCACTTTCTAACCAAAGCTTTAAACCTTCTGTGAACCATTCCCAGTGTATCCTTTCCATTTTTTTTTTCTTTCTGAAAAAGAAAATTCAGAAAAGACAAAAAACAAAAACTTTGCATCTAGTTAGATAGAATGATCTGAGGTGGTGTAAACCTTACTGCAAAATGGGACATTTTGCACAGACACCTAGCCTTGTGTTTAGGAATAGTGTCTCTGTTTTTGTAGAGATGCTGGTACCTGTTCCACAAAGATTGCCTAGAAAGGTTTCTGGACCGAAAGCACATACATATGGTAAGTTGTTTTCCCCACTGTAAAATAAACCGCCTAGCTTAGTTTCAAAAAAAAAAAAAAAAAAAGAAAAAAAGTGGGGCAGGTTGATCTTTTTAGACACCTGCTAAACTTTAAGGTAAGTATCTTCTGATTGTTCTGATGTGTGCTTAGCTTAGCCTATGTGAATCTATACCTCTATAACTTGTTTTGGATATGGTCATTATATGTTGTATGTGTGTTATCTTTACTTTTCTCCCTTTGAAATGAAACTCTTCTGTGTGAATGATGGTGATGATGTTGGTGTTTTGTCTTTTTTTTCTTATATAGCTATTTGGCACTTCTTTCTTAGTACCTGCGTTTTATATTCATGTCTTAGGCATCTATTCTTCAAAATGATAAATATAAACAAAAAGAAAAAAGAAAACATTTTGTGGGTTGTGGTATATTGAAAAACAGAAAAGAACATCTTAACCCTATGTATTATATAATAAAGACATCTTAAAATTAAAGGCTTCCTGCTCAACTAATCCTCCAGTGCTTTGCCAACTTTAAATGAAATAATAATGAATAATGTTTGACTAACACCGTAAAAGATTTTACTAGCTTGCTTAACTTATTTAAACACTAAAATTCTAATCCCATTTCTAACAAACTGGCTAATTTTTTAAAAATTTATTACATGTAAAATGTTATAAAATAATCCTATGGTTTTACTAATGTTTTCTTCATTTTTTTCCAGATAAAGTGAGTTTATTTATTCAAAAATAGACAGTTTTGATATTTTAACACCTAACTGAAAGTCAAAGAACATTAGAAAATATGCAGATAAAAAAAAGCAATTTTTGAGTAATTCTCTTATTTTTATTATATATTTCATATGAAAATAAAAGCATAGTAACTCCTTTTAAAACATTTCATATATGTGTAAATATTTAATAATTTTCATTTTCTGAAACTGATAAATATTTTTTTTAAATAACTAGACAATATAAACATATTCACCATATCTAATTTGTTCTATACTCAGTAATTCATTAAAAGTATTTTTGATTCAGTGAAATTAAAACCTGTCTTAGCCAGAAAAATTGAAAATGATACAACCTTTGTGGAAATTATATTTTATTGATTTTTATAATGATTTCATGATTTATAATATTTTTTCAAAATTAGAGAAAAAATTTTAGTTTTAAAATCCTCAATTTGTATAGGTTTTCAGATTTCATAAATTTTGATATGGAGTTCTCTCACTTTTGTTCGAAGATAAATTCAAAATTAAATATTTGTTTTGTTAAATTAATTTTAGATATCAACAAAGACAAAAAGCTTTTAAAAAAATAATGTTTTTGTATTTATTAAAAATCAGTATTAGCTAACATTTTTAAATTCTTTATACACTTTATCTTTGCAACAATGAAAATGTAGGTGCAAGTAGTATATATGGCAGTAAAACCAAAAATTATTTTGGCTTGATTCTAAATTTAAAATTTTAGATATTTTTCTTAAATTCATATTAATAAGAAATATTCATATATTTTTCTCATTGTTTTACTCGAAATTGGTTATCAAACTTTGTTTATTTTTTAAAACAAACAAAAAAAACATCAAGATAATAATGCTAATATTACAATACTATTTTGTTTGGTTCTAATCCTTTAATGAAATGATTAAGAAAAAAGGTACATTTATTTAAATATTTTTGTAATTTTATATCTGTAACACACTTGCCAAATTATATAAAAGAATTGATCTCACTTCATATTGTTTATCCGTATGTAATGATTTTTGTTTAATGTCTGCCTTTGTTGGTTAGAGGACACAAGAAACAAGTTTCTTAGCATTGTTTGTTACACCTTATAAATTCAAAAGTCAAATCAACATTGGAAGTAATTGTATCAGTTTATGTCTACACACATAAACATAGATTCTTCTAACCTTTACATAAATCTTGTAGAATATGTAAACCTTTTTGAAGGAAAGTATTCTCATCTTAATTTGTAAACAATATATGTGAGATTTACTAAATCACACATGATATAAAAATAGTTAACAAACTAAATTTTCTCTCTGTGAGATGCACAAGTAACAAATATTTTGTATCAAAAACCTTATAATATCAATATTAAGGTTTTATTTCTTTGTCAGCAAGTAAATTCTAGCAGTTCCAAGGCATTAATTAAAATTCTTATTACCCAATCAAATATATAGATTATCTTTTCTAAGTTATAAATTGAAACATTATTTAGCATCAGTGCATTATAAAAATCTTAAGTTTTGATCCTGCAAAAAAAGATGAGTACCTTTTATCAAAACAAACAAAGATGTTTCTGAAGACCTCTGCTCTTGTTTCACAATTCAGTATTCAGCATGTTTTGTTGTTGTTGTTTTCTGTATCTCTATCTTGTTTGTTTGTTTTCTGTCTATTTGCATAATGCCTGTAATTTTGATTGTGTTTTTGTAATTGTCTGTTCTTTTCATATATGTTATTGTGGAAATTATTGATACACACACTATTATATCAACCTACACTTACCTTATTCTACAAAAATAAAAGCATTCATGACATGACATGACAATACAGAAATAAACTACTTTCTATTTACTTAAAACCAAATCCAGTGTTTTATATATCATGTTTTAACTTAAAATATAAATCTGAAGAATTAGTTTGTACTTAATACAATCTTTACCATATGTCAAATACCATTTTTACTGTAGTATATGTGTTAATATATATTTCAAATGAATACCATTGTTAGTATTAGTAGTTAGAGCATTTAATTGGCTAGATAGTCTAAAAGTTATTTTTAAAATTATATAATTGATTGTGCTAATTAACTGCTACCCAGCATAAAAGTCTGACTTCAGAATTACAAATTATTAATGAAAATTTGCTGTAGCAATAATACACCTCTCTAAGGTTGAGTTTAACTGTTTTGGACTATAATATATCTGAAATAGATATTTTATTAATCTTAGTCTAGTTTCAAGATCATAAGTGTGAAACTACCATTGAAGATCAAACTATTGTAATGGTCTGCAAGATCTAACTTGTTAACCATTACTCCCATGGCAAGCTACCTGAAATAGATCAGATTTGTCTATTATGCTGCCAATTTGTAAATAACATATATATCTAAAGACTTAATTACTCTATTTAGTAGTGATACATGTGATTTTTATTTAAATTATCCCCTCCCCTAAATGCCAAATAAGAATTTTATAAAATTAAGTTGTTAGGAAATAAATATCTTAAAAAAATCAAAAAATCAAAAAAATCTTAAAAAGCAAAGTGGTTCGAAATTTGCATAATACTTAACAGTAAGTATATCTTGCACAAATCTTTTGAGTAAGTATATCTTGCACAGAACATTTGAGTAAGTATATCTTGCACAAAGATTTCAGTTGAATTCATTTGCTATTGTTTGACTTGAGACAAGTTTAACCAACATAGAACACAGTTTAATCATCCTCATATTTGATATGGCTTGGAATGCACAAGACCATTTCTAAGTGTGATTCTGTTATCATAAAGACTTATAATTTTTATATCTTAAGTCTGTGTGCGTGTGTGTCTCACAAGAGAAAGTATTCTTCTGCATTAGTTTGAATAAACAATGTCTTTTGCAATATTTAAAACTTGTCTCCACCATTATTATTCTATTCTAAATTAGTTTTGGCTTGATCCAAAGCAAATCCTTCAACAAATAGATATATCATGCATGATGTATGATTTGCACGTTATATTCATTTATAAATTCATAAATATGTTCAATATTTCATGTTTTCTTTCTTTGATCATTGTTTTTTTTTTTTTTTTTTTCTTTCTTTCTTGGTTCTTTTTCAAAATGATATTTTTTCTTACTCTTTTTCTGTTGTTCAGTAATTTCCATAAAATGGTCACACCTACCCACTCACTCACTCTATCTGTCTCTCTCTCTTTCTCTTTGCATGATCTTCTCTACAAGAGATTTCTATTTTTGATGCATAAAAGATCTATGCTCATTTGTCTTCATATCAAACTGCAAAGAACTTTTTAAATATTTTTTCTTAAAGGTTTTTCATTTCTATTGACAATCACTATCTTCCTTCTTTTAGCACTTTTCTATATTTTGACACAAAAACAAATTTACATTTGCCATTAGCTGTAATATCGTGTCCGTATAGTATTTCCTGATAAATGGTGTTGATGAAAATTTAATTATAAATTTTAATTAACACTTTTCTTTTATTTCCAAAATTAAAGTTGACAATTTGTTTAAGCAGCTATTTGTGCTTATTTTTTTTTTTTTTTTTCAAATCCCTCATTTCAGCTTGCAGGGCCTACAATCTGTTTGAATTGTTTAATTTGTATTAGTTTGTTTCTTTATTGATACAACTCTTTAAAAAAATAAAAATACTGCTGAAACTTGGATTTTTATTCACGCTTTTCTTTTTATTTCTGCCGAAGCACTCTTCTTTTTGATATTTTTAAGTGGTCCATTCATTTTTTCCCTTATATATATATTGTAGCTTAAATCAAAACATATTTCTACTGCTCTAAGTGGTGATCCCTTTCTTTATAGAGCCAATGAAGATGTTTTAAGTGTCTCTCTGATCTACTGGTATGTAGCTTTGTATTTGCTATTAATCAAAAGCTACTGAGCCTTATATTTATCCATGAGATGACCATCTTATTCTCCTCACTGGTTTACTTAAACAGTAAATGAAAGCAGCAATAAGATTCTTCCATTCGTATATGTTGGCCTGTTTCATTTTTCTTCACTAGGTCTGTGTTCAAGTTCAGCTTATCATTGTCGATCCCATCCTTCAATCGTCTGCAAAGCTGACATCTGGGACTTCTTTCGTCTGTGCTCTCCTGGTAAATTCTCTTGATATTAACTCCTTCACTGGCACTCCAAAAAGAACAACATGATTTGCCTTCTTTTTTTTTCCTTCTGCATCAGCAATTCAGTTTGTGCAACAGCCAACCAAGAGGAATCGTGCATGTGGGTCAAATTTGGTGGTAGATAGCCAAGAATCAAAATTTCCCTCTAACCTTTGCTTGCTGGATGCCCCTCTCTTTCTCTCTCTCTTTCAATCTGTCTCTTTCTCTCACTCTTTACTCTCTCCTCTCTGTCTCTTCTATCACTCTTTACTCTGTCTCTCCTCGCTCTCTCTCTCTCTCTCTCTCTCTCTCTCTCTCTACACTCTCCTCTGTCTCTTCCTCTATCACTCTTTACTCTGTCTCTCCTCGCTCTCTCTCTCTCTACCCCTCTTGTAATAGTTGGTTCTTTTCACACAAACTTTTAAGACTGTTGCTCTGTGTTTCCCCACCAGCTTTTCTCCCCCCCTTTCTCAACCAGCTGATCTCTGTTAATGATCAACCAACTTCGGCACCAGTCAGAGCAACATCTGTGGTATTGAAACTAGCATGATGTCCTAAGTCTTATCTCCTGAAACAGCTGCACTCTTTGCTGCTTTTTTCATGTGCAGGTAACAATAGGCTGACATTTTAGTGCAATTTCCTTAGTTCTATTTCTCCCTCTCTTTCTCTCTCTCTCTCTCTTCTTTTTTTTTTTTTTTTTGTTGCTCTATATCTGGAATCAGTTACAACATCTCTCTGCCTCTGCTATAATTTTCAGCAGCCTATTTTCTTGATTGGTCCATCTCTCTTTTGTGCTTCCTATTTGTGATCATCTGTTGCATTGGTCTTGACTTTTTGCTATTATCGCATTTCAAAACCGATTAAGCCATCTTGTATTCTCAGCCATTTTCTCTGCTCGGCAGCAGGGGGAGGTGTTTGGAGGCCATTTATTGATTCTTGACAGTTGTGCTTGGAAATAAATTTAGCTCAATATAGATTTCCCCAAATCTGATTATTCTACACCAATATAATGATCATCAGTTTTCTATACTCAGGTTTGTCTTGAGATGGGATTCTTCTTCACAGACAAAATGTGCATTTTTCAGCTTTGCTAAATGATAGATTTCTATGAAAATCCTCCACTAGCTTTACTTTCTTTTTTCTTTTTTTCTTTTTTTTCTTTTTCTTTTAAGTAAATGATGAACTTTATGGTGCATACATTTTAACAGGCAGATACTTTTTATGATATTCAAGCCCTGAAAATAATGAGGGATTTGTCTTAAAGATTTAGTTATATTTATCTATTATCACTGAAACAAATTATTTCACTTGTAATATTCAAAAAGAAAAAAAAAACCTCTAAATCTAGTGATAAAGTATCTTGACCAAAAGAAATATGCTTCATATTAAATGTTTTTCATTACCACATATTTTTGTCTTTTTCTATAATCTCTTTCAATATTTGTGAATATGATTTCAAGAGGAAACTTAAAAACAGTATTATTGTTATTAGATATTGCTAATTACACTACATAATAGCTCTGTTTGGCTGTGGGTGGTGACCCATGATGCTTAAGGATCGAACCCTGGTGGCTGAGCTGCCCAAGCCAAGCAACACTCCACGTTAGCCCTTACTTAGGCTAGACAGGTGGTCGAGAGAGAGGTGCCCTCCGATCAATCGGCTGATCACGTCAAGCCCTAGCACCTATATAATTTTCCCAACCTTATTGTACTTATGCCAAGCAGCAACCCTTTTTATCATGTGTGCTAGAGGGCGGTGGTTGAGGGCCTTCATATCTTGGGTATGATGTTAAACTCTATCTGATGGTGAAGTTCCAATTCTGGAGCTCTGGGGAATGTGGAGTACACCTTCATCACCATTACTCTCAGGTCCATTCTGACCCGGAGTGGTAGTAACTGTTAGGCTCTAAAAAAAAAATGAGTTTAAAAAGAAAATTGAGTACCCATCAAGAATGAATAAAACAAAACATCTTCAGCATAAAATAACCCAACAAGGGTTTACATACCATAAAATCCAACCAACCAACACAACATAATTGGCAATAGAAAATTGAAAAACTTTTTTTTCTGTTCCATTTGTTTTAAAAATGCCAGTCTCAGTCAATTAAAATTTCCTTTTTTTTTCTCCAGACTGACATAGTTTCTTTCTCTGTAACCGAATTATTCAAGGATCAACGAAATAAAAGCAAAGGAGAAATATCATCAGTAAATCACTAACTTTTATTGATGCCAAATCTTGCAATAATATATCCATAGAATAATGATAGCAGTTCTGACAAAATGCCCCAATAGCCTTATAAATCAGTGAAAGTAATGTTTCTTGAAAGGAATCCAGAAGAGTTATTTATCAAATCTAGTTGGCAGCCATTGGTCCTTCATCTCTGATGTTTTTCATGTTGCTTGGCTGGAGATTGGTGTTAGTCTGATAGATTCATGTCAAAGGTTAGAACTTTGCCAGAATGATGAAGACCTGCCGTGTGTTTGTCTATTACTGGTTTTCTATGGAATTCACATTTATGAACAGATAAGAATTTGTCCAGTACTTGGAAGTTCTATATTTTCATTATTTCATAATGTCTTTAAATTACTTATTAAAAAAATTGTATATTGTTTTTCTTTCTTAGTTGTATATAATTGTATATGTTCTGATTTACAATATTATCAGATAGTTTAATACTTTAATGTTATTAGATCTCATTTAAATAATTTATAAGATTTTACTAAAAAGCAGTTAGACTTTAATGAATTTTTAGATGTTTTTAGATTTTTTTTTTTTTTTTTTTTTTTTTAATTTTCAAAAATTATGAAACTTTATACAAATAGGTTCATGCTTTTACAGTTAGAATCTGTATGATGGAAAATACATGTAGTCTGTTTTTGTTTTTAAAAAAAAAATTTTTTTTTTTTGCATTTACTTCATTTGAAAATTACTAAATTATATATAGATAATGTATTTATTGTGCTTTATTATATGTCTATATCAGAGACATAATTAGTTTTAAGTTAGCAGCATCATCATGGTAGCATTGCCTATTTAGCTAATTGTATTCTTTTATAGAAATTAGCATCTATATATCTCCATAATATTTAGATGTATTAAGCTCTTATTTCTTATTTAGAGATGACCTCAATTGTTTCTTTAGACTGAAATTGAAATAGAACTATTTGCTTCTATCAATAATCTATACTAATCCTAGGAATATTTTTCATTCAGTTTTGTTTTCTTAGAATAATTAGACTTTGAATGAATTTCACTTTCCAATGGCTTGATATATTCTGTATTTGATAATTGGAATAATTTAAGATCTGTCATTAGATCAGGACTAACTGAAGTGTAACCTAAAATATAATGATCATTCTCCAGTTTCCAATTTTTTTTAAAATTTTCATTTTGCTTCTTTCTGTACCAATTGATTTACTTTTTTGTATCTATTTTCATTATAGCTTTGTTATAGTTCCTTTGCTTGGTTCATACTTATGATAAAGTCATTGAAATTTATCTTCATTATTTTTATAATGTGTCAAGAGCAAAGCTATATAAATCACTCATCAACATAACCACATCAAATGAAGCTACATTGCACCAATTTTTAAGAATTAGCTTGAAAACAAATCACTCTTTTTGCAAACTCTTGTAGATAAAACCATTTACTTAACCATCCACCTGTTAACCGTTGTTACAAAATATCTTTCAATAAAAAGTGTTCTCATTGAATAATTCTCAAGGAACCAAAGAAAATGATGTAAAATTAATATTGAAAAAATATTGCATTTACTGAATGCTGACAATTTGCAAGATCCTAATTTCTAATGCATTCTCATCATTGTCATCTTAAAGTTTTATCATTAATGATACATGTCTGAAAGGGCATTCATTAATACAAAATCATTGGTTGAAATTTTTTGGGGGAGAGGGGTTTATCCTAATACATTGTTTTTCTTCTTTTGGCAAAAAGAAGGCTGTCTCAATCTGAATAGTCTAAATCTAATTTAAGTCTTTGGACAACATCAGCTGCTGGTATCTTTCCAATTTTGATAATTTGTAATGTTTTTATTTAAAGCTCTTTCTTTATCTGACTCAGGATTCATGTATAAGAAATTTGAAAAGAAAAGAAAATGTTGTCATATCAAACAATGATTTTATTTTTGTGATCTTGTCAATTAGTCACAATATATTTCTAAACATCTCAGCCTGTTATTGAACATGCTTATTAAATTATTGATTTTCTAAATTCATTCTGAATTTACCTGATTAGAGGATGGGGGTGGGGGCATTAAAATTAGGAACATGTTTCTTTTGGAACAGTTCCTGTTATTTTTGGTAAGCTATCTTTCAACTGTATGCACATATAAATAGACTTTTAATTTCTTTTATTGGCAAGATTTTGATTTGCTTTTAATGTGAGCACATACACTATATACCAAACACTGTGTTTTTTAGACTCTCCAAATACATCGATTTATGGGTTGATGATAGTTGTATATGAATTACTTATACTACCCATTTTATCTATTAATAACAATGTGTGTTTTCACTGTATACTGCTTTCAAACCCATCTACTTTGTGTATTTTCACACCTTGATATATTTTTTGAGAAAATGTAAGCAATTTTCTTTACTGTTAGGTAAGTTATGCAAATATTGATCTTAGAATAATCACCATGTCATCATTTTTTCATATTGTTTTACAACTAAAGTCAAGTTGTTATATTTATATAAAAAATATGTCACTACTTCACAGCTAAAGAAAGGTTAAAATTCTACTGCCTCTCTTACTCTCTTCCTCATAATAGTTGTCATATTTACATATATATTTCATTCACTAAATGTTAAAATGATTATTGGACAAAGGTATTATCATTTTTAAAAGATAAGTTCATCAGTCACAAATGTGTCATAAAACTCAAAATTTGAAGAAAAAAATTTTTTTCTCAGCAATGTCATCTAAAAACATTTTCTATTGTTTTCAGATTTAAGCAGGCTTATTAAATTTCAACAGGTGAACTTTTGAAAATGCTCAATATTGTTTGTTATAGGTCCTTTTTAGATGTTAACTTGATACAAAGGGTTCATCACTCTTAGTATTAAAATGTTAATATCTTAATGAATACAGAGGATTTTTTAATGTATTTCTTTTATTATTCTGAGAACATTTTTTAGGGCAAAATTGTTTGGAATCTTTGATTCTTAAACCTGAGATTAACATATATTGTATAATATTTGTCAATATAACTATCCCTTATCCCCACTGTGTACTATTAACCTGCAAGCTGAAAGGATAGGGCCAGATTTACTTTTATATTTATTAAATGATGATGTTTTTTTTTTCATTGTAAACTATAAAAATCTACATTCTCATTTAAAGACTTCAAACTTCTAAAGTGTGTGTGTGTGTGTGTAATCACTCTCTATATTTTATGTTAAAACCTAATTAGAATATTACTGCTGAGTTTTTTCTTCATAATTTTTATATAATTTAACTTGTTAAATCAAAGAAAATAGTTACATTAGAATCATTGAATACTAATTTTTGATTAAACAATTTTGTTTTAAATTCTTATTTAATTTAAAGAAAACTATCTAACTTTAATTTTGATTTCAGAATAATCTTCAATGTTTTTATTTTATGGTAGAAAATAAATTGTTATAAAGTGTGAATCACATAAAGCTAGGTTTTTAACACCAGGAATGTATTAGTTGTTTGTTAAACTTATGTTTTATTGCCAAAAATCAATGAAATGAGTTAATGTATACAAATATTTTATTAAATATTTAAAATTCATATTAACTCAAAATAATTATTACATAAGTTTTTAAATTATAGACTTTTTGTTTGTTTTTATCTTATGAAACATTTGAAATCCTTATTTCTAATTATAATCTTCAAAAGATTTTATTCAATCTTTTTAAAGATAAATGAAATAAGAATGTACATATTTAAATTTTTATTAGATATGATTAAAAAGAACTTTTCAAACTAAGTGTAATGAAAGATTTTTTTGTAATATGAAAATTGTTTTATTTTATGGTCATGTTTAGATCTGTAATCACAATATAACATTTTATCCTATATTCTTGTGTGGTGCTCTACAATTAATATTTTTCAGTTATTTGATGATTCTAAATAGAAAAATACTTTTACAGACTTTAATTTTTTTTATAGAAAATTGTTGATTTATTTATTTCATCCACATCATTTTTGTATAACTAATCAAATCTGCAGCAAGATTTGAGAGAGAGGAGTTGGATATCTTAACATTGTGTTTATACACCAAAAAAAATTAGAGAATACATTTACCTTAAGAATACAAGAAGTGGCATTATTTCTTTGATATGTTATTTATTCTCATTACCTTTCTTTTGATAAAATTGTTCAGAATCTTTAATTCTGAAACCCAACAGATTTTTTTTTTTTTTAAATTAAAAAAAAGTTAATATAACTATATTACCATCAATCATTGAAATATAGTATATATATAATATTAAATTCTCATCAGTAGTAGTGTAATTAATTAAATTGATAAAAGGAATAGTAGCACTTTTTAAAGGATGTTCTATGAAGATTAACATCTTATTTTGCTCTAATATTCATTTTAACTTTTAAACAATTTGATTTTACCATGGTTTTCCCTGACAATGTGCATTTATGTAATTATTAAAAGAAAATTATTTTTATTAAATATCAAATTAAAGCAAATATTTGAAGGAGTTTTTGTGTTGAGCTTAATGGCATCTCTCATCCCTTACAAAGATGCGAAAAGTTAATTGCATTATCTTTGATTCATTTAAACAGATTATTATAAACCATTAATAAACCAATCAGAAACAATAGATTTATTTAAACCTTTGTTTATCTCTTTTCATAAAAGTGATTCTAAGTCAATATACATACACCTTTATAATGTTTATTGTATTATCTGCTAGGAATTTCTCTAATTGAAAAGTCTTAACTTCATTTTTGTAATAGTATTAACATTTTTTTTATTTTTTAAAATAGACTTTTTCTTTAATACAATTAAAACAACTGCTATGTAAAGTGACTTAAAATGTCCTATTGTGATTGAAAAACATGAAAGTCTGAGGAGAGTTTTATATTTTATGAAACTTTGTGAAAACTAATCGGTGAAATTGTTATATTTACTAATTCTTCTGAATATTATATATATATATATCACTGGCAGATCCAAATTTATAATGTGGCATTTTAGAGTTGTTTATTTATTATATAGTGTATGATTTAACAAAAGCTTGCCAATTTAAAAAAAAAAAAATTAATATAAATTTCAACAATAATTCTGTTGTAGCCATGGTATAATGGTACAAAAACTACATGAATGGAATGGCATTATGACTACACAGTAAAGATGCTTTTCAATTATATTTGCTACTAAAATATTTCTGGAGATTGTTTTTATAGCATTAGAATATGTATAGGCCTGAAACACTGATGTATTACACTTCTTTATTACAGTTTAATTAGATTAGCTTTCATTAAGGTCCAAGCTTGCAAATATTCATTTTATTCTTTGCATGTAATTTCTCTCTCTT
>CM042148.1:78055295-78145295 GCA_023376005.1 Doryteuthis pealeii
TCCAGGGAGTGGGGGAGGAGGATGTTGATGGTGGTGGTACATGGGGACAGAAAAAGTGATAATCTATTTGTGCCTGTGATTATCTCATTGATTTTTGTTTTGTTTTTGTTTTGTTTTTTTAATCATTCTATTGTCACCTTTTATGTCCAGTCTGAGTGAGTCCTCCATCCTTACAGCCTACCCACAAACTCTACATCATTTCACTGTTACCACCATTTGAGCTCCTTGAGTACTGAAGACTTGCCAGCTTCTTTGCTCTGTCTTTCTCTTAAAAGAAAAGAAAAAGAAAAAACATTTGTTTGACTCTACGTGATTTTCTTTCACCCAGTTTGCATGAAATTCTCCAGAGATTTGATCATATGCGTAATCTTCTGAGGTATTTCTCAATTCACTGTTTACCATTTTATCTAGCTATTTGTGCAATTAAGTATCAAGGATTTCTCAGATGCATAACTGATCATGTGGTATGTGAAGTAAAAAGCTTGCCTTTAAAATTGAAACTCTATCCTCAGCCCAGTTCATGCCTTACACTTAAAGAATTAATATCATTATTAGGTATTTTATATGCATAAAACTTATTTCTACTTCCTGAGATATTTATATATAAATAATTGATTCAAATGGATATTGTTGAGGGGAAAGTTCAGTTTGGCTCCATTTTAACTGGAGATAAAATATATTACTATTAAATCTTAATATTTTATATTTAAGTTCTAGAAAATGTAAATATTTCTTCCAGTTAAATTTTTAGTTTCACTCTTAATATTAGAGGCACAAATAATTAACATAATTATTTCTATATAAGACTATTTTTTCAGATTTTCAGCCTAAAAGTTAGGGGGGGGTGTATTATACACAAGAACTATATAATTAACTTTTTTTATGATCACATACCCCACCATATTCAGGAGAGGATATCTGAAAGTAAGTTGCAACTATTTATACGTGTGTTTTAAGACTTAATATAAACTTTATTCTTATTCTTAGTACAAACTGATAAAAATGAAACAAATGCTAAATTTAGGTTAAATTTACCTGCTAAAAATTCTAAAAAGTCAGTGCATATTATACACAAGAATTTATTTTTCCAGAATTTCACAATTCCAAATTAGGATTATATGTTGTCTTATATATGAATAATTATGATAAATAAACTGATCGCCATTTTTTGTTTTTAGTATCTCTTTAATTTAACTGTTAACTTCTAATGTAAAATTGTATTTTTATTTGATTGTCAATTGTATTTAAGTTATTGGAAAAATATTTTGGAGACATTGTCTTTGAAGGTTTTAAAATGTTAAATAATATAAATCATTTAGAGCTCACATAGCTAATCCTCATCATCCTTCTTTCTCAGTTACTAAAAATACAATTTAAGGTAAATTGATCAAATTAACTAAGGATAATTATGTTATACTGATAACATCAACCATTCTTCAGTTGATTAATTATTATAAAATTACTATCAGATTAGCTTATAAAATATATAGAGTAAATAATAGATAGATTATGTATTTTTTATTTTAGATATTTTCATTTGATACCGAAACTTTTAAAAATAGTATCTTAGTAGTTTTCTTCAAATACAATTTTGCCTTTTGAAAAAAAAAAATGCAAGTATTTGAAAAATACTTATAATTCATTTATAAGCTTTTAAAATAATCTGTCTTAGTTTTACTTTAAATTTGGTATTTTAAAGGTATGATTTTTAACTTACTGTTGGTTTATTTTCTTTATATACACGGGAAACAGAAGGCAAGAGAGATATGACAAAGTAAAAAAGAAAAAAAAAGTCAAGAAAACATAAAAACTTTTCTTCAACTCATAAGAACTTTTCTCATCTTTCAAGTGTTATTATAAAAGCATTGCAATAAAAGGAATTTAAATTGGATAGACAAATTGATGTATAAAAAAAGTTGTTTCCAAGTAGCTTCTTTCTTCTTCATATTTTTTTATGTCTGGTTTTAGTTTTTGTAATATAGGCCACTATAACTGTAATGTGTGGTGGCTACTAACTGCTGCCAAAAATGCTCCCCTACAGAGATGTATATGTAACAGATATACTACTCTATGGAAGAATGTAGGTATGTGGCACTGCACATAGCAGTGCATATGGACCATAACTGTCAGTTACTACCACTCTCTTGTTCAGGTGTAGTTCTCTTCCAGGCACAATAGTTCTATACAAATTTCCTCTCTTGTTTTGTATTTCTCACAGATAACAATATTCTTCACACTTGGATTAAAAATGTAAGATATTTCTTTTCATTTGGATTTAAGAATAACACCTTTTGAAAAAAAAAAGAAAGTATTAGATTTGTACTAAATATTTTCATTTTATTCATTAGTTAAATTGGATAACAAACTCATTAGTTTTGTTGTTTTTTATTTCATGATATAACTTTGCCCATGAAACAAGATGTGGCGGTGACGTAGTAAAGATTCTTAGTCTTTAAATAATAAGAGGAAAAAGATAAATAGAAATATTTTCAAAAAAGATATATTTACATATTTTGTCAATTCTGAGAAAATAAAAATGGGGTGGATGTGGATTAAGTGAATTGTTTATAAGATTATTCACAATATAAATAAAAAACAAATTGACTATTTTTATATCTGTGATGGAAAACTATTCTTAATATATAAACCCTCCTGATAGCTTATTGTTATAGTAATCACCTCAAAGTAAATTCATTCTCAGTTTAAAGAGATTCTTATGGATAACTTTATTATTTCAATTTACAATAAATGGAATTTAATCCATGTAAATTAATTACACATTTAAAACAATGGAAAGACTACACACTTTAACAATATTAACTGAGAAACCTGCACAGATAGCAAAATACAATTTGGAGGGGGTAGATTATTCAACCCGTAAACTAATAAATCTTTAAAGATAAAAGAACATAATCTGAAGAATATGAATATATATATATATATATATATATATAGATATAGATATAGATATAGATATAGATATTCCAAAGAGTTAAGTCACACATACTAACAAGAGGAAAAACCGTTTCATATCTCAAACACCCCAGTTTATCTATCCTAATAGATTTACTAGAGTGTGTTGTGTATGGGGGGTCATTTAACACAACGTTTTAATCAAAGCCAGAATTACCTCAGTAAACAACTATATAAATACAATTACATTATGATGTTTCAGTGACAGCCATCAGTATTATAAACTCAATGCAAAAAGTTATGGAATAGATGAAATATCAATCAAATAAATTGTGAGATGAAATATTAGAGTGGATTTGAGAAACTAGAAGATATGATTTTATACTTGAGTTTAAAAAAAAAAATGAATAGCAGAATGCCAAAATAAAATAATTGTAGCCATAGTCGTAACAACAAGGTACTCCTAAAGTGTGTGTGTGTGTGTGCGTATATATATATATATAATTTGTAGAAAGATAGTAAATAAGTGGGCCACCACCTACAAATAATTGTATGTCTGCCTGTCACACATTATTGGAATACATAAAGCTTATGGAAGATGTTTAAATAGCCTTTTCCAGATAAAATTTAAAATGTTCACAGAAAAGAAAATTACTTTTTTTCTTTTTTTTCTTTCTTGCATTAACAGATGATGTGCATTGACTGTCTACTATGTCTGTACAATCTGTATGTTAAAAGTATAGTATGAAAAAAAAAAAAAAAAAATCACAGAAAAGAAAGAAGATATGTAAAAAAAAAAAAAAAAAGATTGATCAATTTCAGATATACCAGTGAAGTACTAATTGCCCCCCAGGGAATAGAAATGATAGAAGAGTAGGAAAGCTGCTTGTTTGTTCAAATACACTAGATTTGAAAATTGTTCAAATAGACGAGATTTGAAGAAAGAAAAAAAAAAAAAAAAAAAAAGATTCATTTCCAATGTCAGCCTGAACAAAATTGAAATTGATTTTGTTACAGACGTTTGAAAAATACGGATAAGAATTGGAGTAGAAAAGGAGATAAAAGTAATTCTACTGGACAGGATATTGAATGGGACATGGTTATAAATTGAATATTTATCTATTGTTTTTACAAATTAAACCTAAGATTCAAAATACTGTATAATAAAGAAAGCACATTATAGTCCAGGCTAAAAGTGTGGTATGGACAACATAAAGCCAAACTTGCTTAGACTAAAAGAAACTTTGGCTTTGGGTTACTCATACCACGTTTTTAAAGAAATGAGATAATAGATAAATAACTGGAACTTGGATGATACAAAACTGAAAAAAGATTATTAATTCAGAAAGTTTATAAATGGACAAATGTATTAATTGGGGTTGTTTGTGAAAACATACAAGTCTTCTGGCAAAAATAATATAACTTAGTTCAATCAATTATAAAGAAAAATATAAGAAAATATATTTTTGATGTGGTGAATATACTTCGAAAGTTGTTAGAACAATAGTAAATTTAAATTGTTGATTTTTACTTAGTTTATTTATTTAGATAGGTTATTTATTCTATGGAGCTTCATACTTACCTATTTATGATAATTAACTAATCCGGATTTGTAAAACCTGTAGCACCCATCTAATATATCAGTGTTCATTTCTGTTTCTAATATTATTTACTAGTCCTTTTAAATGGATGCTTTTTTTTTCTTTTTTATTGTTTTCCCCTTTAGAACACATACAAGTATTTTTTTTTACAGCTCTTTCAGCAAAATTCAATATATTCCTCATTCTAGATGCAGTTTTAATATTTTGAACTAAAAGAAAATTGTCTTATATATTTTTATATTATACAATACTGTATATTACATTTGTACTTAAAATTCAAACATTTTTATAATACATTGATGAAACATTTTTGTGAAAAAATATTATTTATGAAAATATTGTGATTAATTTAGAAAAAAATTCTGATATATTCAGCTTAAAATTAGACATTGTGTGTGTGTGTGTATGTGTGTGTGTGTGTATGTATATATATATATATATATATATATATATATATATATATATATATAATTTTAATTTAGAATTTTAGTTGTAAGCAAATTAACGTTGGTAAAGTTGTTCATTTATACTGTTGTTATTTATGCAAAATAGAGAACAATTCTAAACAGAAATTGAAAATTAGATATACAAAAAAAATTTTTTTTAAATCAGAAAATTTTTCTTTCCAGTGCAATTTCTGAAATTGTATGGTTTTGTTACTTTTCAATAGAACATTTAACATCTTTCCTTTTAACTAATTTTTTAAAAATACCTCGATACCAGCATTTGATATTTACATTTCAATTTTTTTAAACTACTTCTCAGACATGGGTTGAAATTGATCTAAAACTTTTTACCCCCCC
Organism: Doryteuthis pealeii; assembly: GCA_023376005.1. Classification (NCBI taxonomy): domain Eukaryota; kingdom Metazoa; phylum Mollusca; class Cephalopoda; order Myopsida; family Loliginidae; genus Doryteuthis; species Doryteuthis pealeii. The sequence continues at coordinate 78,060,613 of CM042148.1, forward strand.
CCCCTCCAAAAAAAAACCCCACTATGCATTTGATTATAGTTGTAAATTAAAACACAAAATAATGTTTCTTTTATTTCTTTTTACTCCCCTCAGCTTTAAATATGGTTCTGAAGATGACAACTCCAGTATAACATCAGGTTCTGGATTTGGTGCTCAGAGCAGTCCACACTCAGCTTCCCAAAACATGGCTCAGCAGCAGCAGCAGCAGCATCAGGGCCTGCCCTCAGCATGCATGCAGGTGCCCACTCTGGGTACCCAGCACCCAACTTACAATATAGATTACCGTTTTCTTGAACAGCGAGACACATTAGAAAAACTCCAGGAAAAAATCCAACGGTTTGCAGATGAATTTGAGGTCTACAAGGTTGAGGTATGTGAATTGAACCTTCATCTCTCAAGATCACTTATTTTACAGGAACTTCTCATTTTATGTTAAATTGTCTTTTGAATTAATGGCACTTTGATCTTTAATTTTGGATTTTTTAATGGTTCTGTGAAATGCAGCAAAGAATTTTAAGTGCTAATTTAGAAAAAAGTCTTGATTAAAAAAAAATGTTTGGAGATTTGAAAATTCAAATAATTATTCAATTTAATGAAATGAAATTAAATAAATTTAGTAAATACAGTATTGAAGGAAGGGGGGAAAAAACAGAGAGAACTGAACCATTTTTTAATTGTCATAAATTTTAATGAGACTTCAATGGCTTTACATTGGAAGTGATTATTTTCCTTGATTATTGTTGCCAAAGTTCTCTTAGTTGTCATGAAAAGTCATAATTTTCTAAAAATAATATTCTCAGAAATATTAAGTAAGAAATTTCTTAAAATTTTCTTTTCCTTTATTTGATATATTATGGTCAAGTTATGCTGAAAGCACTGGTTGCCACTAGATCACTAAAGTTAAGTTACAATCTGCCTGTCCAACACTTAATTGGGAGACCACTTAAGCAAAAGCAAGTACTGTAAGCAACCGGAGTTCTTTATTTATCAAAAATGACTTGATTCAGCATTAAATTACCTAAAAAGGGTTGATATGCCATAAAACAAAACCTTGATTTGATATCCTAATTTGAGATTAGTTCTTTGCTAATGATTTTTCATGATAATTAAGGGAATTTTGACAACAATAATCAAGGAAAATAATCACTTCCTATGTGTGTCTCAGCCCTTGAAGTTTATTAAAACTTGTGGAAATAATTAGTCCCCACCCCCACCCACTTTTTTTTTTTTTTTTTTTTTTTTTTTTTGTTCAATACTGTAGTAAGCAAATCTTTTTTCTTTAGTAGAACTAGATTTTCTGAAAATGAAAAAAGTTTCATTATTCTGAATATAACTTATATGAAACTATTCTAATCTAACATATAGATTATTAGTGCTTACATTCATAACAGAAAATGTTTCCTATTTATAAAAGTTTTTAAGTTTGAAGAAATTTTCTTTGACTTTTAGTTTAGTGCATTTGTTTTCCTATATATTGAAGTACTATGTTACAGCCACAACTGTAAAACCAAAATGATTGAGAGATATTTTCCAAACCAAAAATCTACATAGACTTACATGACATTTTAAAATTTACTGGGGATGTTAATGCCATATGAAGAGATAACTGGATTTTGTTTTAAAGAGAGAAAAAATAGTGTCTTTTAAAAAGAGGTTTAATAATATTTAAATGTGCCAACTCTCTGTTTGTGATCTGTGGTGATTTTTATAAGAAGTCTCATTGATCATGTGACATGATTTTTTTTATTAGGCAATAATAAAATATCATCACCCAAATGATTTGGGTGTTAATTTATTATTTTTGACTTTTGGTAGCATATAAGACATCTGGAATTAAATGTACTCCATATGTTTCTAAGAAAAAAAAATTCAATTTTAAGATTCTTTAATGTTGCCATTCTCATTCTATATTTCTACTTTGTATTTATATTTCCAGGTGTAAATTCTTACACCTTTATATTCTTTGATCAAATGATATTTACAAGAATCTTCCCTTTTTTTTTTCTTTAATGTTAGAAATTTTTAACATTCTGTAAACTGAATCAAACTTCTTTTTTGTTTTAATCAGTTTTTTTAATTAAAACATGCAGTTGATTTTTTTGTAATCATTCTGTAATTTTAATTTCTAAATTTGTCAAAATCAATATATTCAAGTAATAAATTTATATGAATTATTCACTGACAAGGTTAATGTAAAAAACATGATGCCATGTTGATCTTTAATAAATGAAAATGGTGGTTATAGCTTAATTGATAAATAAATATTAAGTTTTATCTATTACTTAGGGTAATATATTATATACATTCTCAAAATATTAATTGCATGTTGTCAGTATGTAGACATAATTAACAGTATTAATAATGTAAGACAATTTTATTAATGATTGAGGTTTAGATAAAAATAAAATCATGGAGAATGTGATGTCAATAACTAAGAGAATTGTGACTTGAGTAGGAATATAGTTTCGGTTACAGACAGAAAAACACACAATCTCCATTATAATAAGATATATATATATATATATATATATATATATATATATATATATATATATATATATGGGATATATGATTCAATTGACATAACTATGTGTAAATATTGGTCAGATGATAAGTGTAGAGCTTGCATTAATGGTTAAGGGTATTATTTTTTCTAATGATGTCATAACAAACATTGATCAAAGAATTGATGTTGTAAATATTACTTTTAACTAATATTCATATCATTGGTTTATCTTGTAAGGTGTCTTCGTTATTTTAATTTAGAATCAAACTTGAATATATATATATATATATATATATATATATATATATATATATATATATATACACAGTCATCCACAGACACCATGTTTCAACGTATCATGTCTCTTCATGATGGATGGAGGCCTGACCGATTCATCATCAGTCAGGCTTCTTAAGTCACTGCCAGTGCCTGTTTTTTTTGTTTTTTTTAATAAATTCAGATCTGTCATGAGTTTGATAACTCTTCAGTTCATTCTTTCAGACATTATATCCACCTTCTTCAAATTTTGGTGGGTTTTTATATTTTGAAGTCCTTAAACTACAATTTCTTACCAAAATGTTAACTCTAACTATTCCCCTAATAAAACTAAAACTCTAATGGCTTCCTTCAGCTTGGAGATTACTTTCATAAATCTCATACAGTTATGGAAAATGAATTATTTGACCTTCCTATGCTGTTTTAAGATAACATTGATTATTTTTGTAAAAAGATGTTTGTGAAAAGTTGATGAGTTTTACTGATCTTTATAACTTAACACTCTTTCAATTAAACTTTATCATTTATCAGAATCAAACAAAACATTGATATTTTTTATTTGTTTATATTTCAATTGAATTGCATTTTTTTTATGTGTATATTTATTTTTGTTATTTTTCAGAACTCATTCCATGGAGAAATAAACGTGTTGCGAAGTATGTTAGAAGAAGAACGTTATCGAAGTGAGAGGCTTGAAGAGCAATTAAATGATCTCACAGAATTACATCAGAATGAGATTACAAACATGAAACAGGTTTGAATTAGGAATTTTTATTAAAAAAAATTTTTTTTTTTTTAAATTTTTTTTATTCAAGATTATTTTTGTAAAATTTACATTTTGAGCTATTACTAAAATTTACTTTAAAACATTTAATACCCAATTAATAATCAGAGCTAGCTGAAAACCTGTCCTACAGGTGGCATTTCAAGCTAGTTCATACAGAAGGCCTAAATAATAAGGCCTTTCATCCCAATAAGAGATCATGAAACACTGGAATAACACCAAACTGTTCATATTCAAGAGGTTAATATTTCTCAACAGCATTTCCAGGAAATAAACTTGGATACTGGAGAATATACAAGGTGATTGTAAAGTAACTCCCTATTTTATAAATATTATAATTTATTACTGAATCATTATTTTTACAAAATGAATATGAGAAGAGCACACTTAACATAGTTATATTTAAAATTCTATATGGGCATCAGCATTCACCTCCAGTCTCTCAAACCACATCAACTGATCTTCCCAGGAACTCTTGTGGAATGGCAGAAATACATTTTCGTATTCATCCTTCAAGTTCTTCCAAAGTCATTGATTTCATGGAGTAGATTTATTCCTTCAACCAATCCCAAAGAAAAAAGTTTCAGGGTGTTAAGTCAGATCTTCTGGCTGGTCATGTCTATGCATCAATCTCCCAGGAAAATGGTGATTCCACCATACACAACAATAGCAAGATGTGGAGGAACACCATCTTGCATATATTAAGGAACATACATCAAAGAATTGAGAAAAATTATAACTGCATATAAGAAAAATTATTAATAGTTTAAAATAGGGAGCTTTTCAGTCAACCTGTATTTTTGGTAAAATATTGGGCAGAGAAGTAGAAACTTTGCTATAATATCAAATTTTATTCCAACAGCAACACTGGTTGGATTGATCTCTATAAATTCAGTGAATGGAAAGAAGTAACTGATGAAGAAGAAATACTAGTGTTGAATTATTGGATAAAGAATGCAATGTCTGTAAGATTGGTTTTATCTGAAAAAGTAAAAGATAGTGTAGTTATGACAAAAGCCAGGCTTGTAGCAATAGGCTTATGAGGAGGATACAACTAAAATCTGCAAGATTCTCCAACCTATTCTGGAGAAGTAATTCACATATTACTTTCATTGACTGCTTCTAACCAGTGGGTATGTCATACTGAGAATGTAAAAAGTTTCATATTTGCAAGGTGACAAAATTGAACAAGAAATTCACATCCTACCTCCAATTGAATTTTATAATGGGAACTTATAGGTTATACAGTTAGAACATAGTGAATAAGAGAAAAAAATGAATTAATGTTTCTGTTCTGTGAAAGTGTGTTCATTGGATAGATTCCTATTTTCATTTCACAACAATGGCAAGTCTGAAGGAATCATTTGCATTTATCTAGATGATTTTTTCTGGGCGGCTTTTAAGTAACATATCTATATATTAATACTCGTGTTCCTTAATTGTATGACTGTTTTAATCTTGCAACACCCTCTTGTTAAAAATGAGACCAGCCAAATCATCCAAGATGAAATGCAAAAATGGAAATCATGATTATCTGGTATTGCTTATCTGCTAATTTTTTATTTCTTATGAGTACCGTCACCTCAGCTAAATAATGAACCCTTCCGTTTTTATTATAAAGAAAGAAACGTAAGAAAAAGGACATGCTACTCAGAAAAATATAAGAATGAAAAAAAAAAAGGGAAAGATAGAGAGAGGGGGTGAATGCACAGAAGCGATAATGCTAATCTGTTTCAATTAAACATGATGAAAAGATGCAAAGAAAGTGTGTGAGAGATAGTTTAAATCAAATTTTGATTTAAACTATCTGCAATAGCTCTTAAGTAAACATATCAAATATAATTAAATTATCATACTGTGTTATATCTACAGGTCCTGTTATTATTATTAAGTTAAGAAACATGTTCTTGATTGAAAGCTGTGCATCCTAGTCTTTTAAATATGTGACTTGACATTATATCCACAAAAGAGTGACAGTAGATCAAATTCAATATATGTCATTCTTGTCAACTGTAGTGATTAGTCAGCAGCAAGCTGTTGAGAAGACAAATGAACTTGTCAAAATCAGAAAAGAAAATCTACAAATCCTTGATAGGTTATCTAAACTGGTTAGTCACAAACAGCAGATATGCCATTTTCTTTTTGACAGCTGCCCTACAGCAAAACAATTTTGGCTGACTAAAAATAATCAATAAACTGACTCATAGGAGTTTGAAGTTGATTTTTCTAACAATGTTGAACCTAAAATCTTGTTCCAGTTGGATCATCAGTGAATAAACCAGTAACCACAGATTTTGTCTGGTGAGGAGGGTGGCTAAACACCCCGCAGAATGAAAAACAAGACCTGTAAAAGGATGGAAAATCTCTTTGCTCAAAGGCTATTTAGCACATTATTTCTAAAGTCTAACCCCTCCTCATGGCTGTAAATTTGATAGTATTAGAGCCATGCTGTCGAGAACTTAAATTCCTGGTAGGATCACCCTAAGCCGATAGGTCTGGCACCCAGCGGTATTAGGGTCACAACCTAGCTAAAAGGGGCTCTGGCGAAAAACCAAAGGGTGTCTCCATCGTCATCAGGAATCAATGGCTTTTGGCGTATTTGTCACTGTGTCTGTGGAAAATCTGCAGTAAACAAGGGCATGCAGGGTTTGGGGTCCTCTTGTGAATTTCCTATTCCCTTGTTAGTCTTTCCATGAATTCACCACAGGTGAATTCGTTGGATGTAGCCAACTCAACTGACCCAGGGTGAATGCTATCACAGAAACAAGAGAAAATCTTGTTCCTTTCAATACTTCTCAGATTCGCAGTTTGCTAAACCTCCCAATGAAAATTCTCATAATATGATTTTTAAAAAAAGATTCTATAAGACTCCAGCATTATCTCATTTACTGGCAATCAAGAAAGATAAGAAAGGTTGTCAAGTCAGCTTAATCTGCTGAAACTATGGCATAGTTTGGCTCTTCTGAAATTGCTTTATCTATTGCAGGGAAATTTCTGGCTGTCTTGAAGTTACAGTAAACTGCCTCATAGACAATAAAAACCTCAAGGAGGCATTGCATTCATCAAAACCTGAGAAAGATAAAAGATTGAAACTAGATGTGACAGTGATTAAAGACATGTTGAACTGGGGGTGATATAAGTAGTGTAACCTAGATATTAACAAAATTCAAAAGATTGCTGACTGCCTAACAAAAAGAGGGGGGGGGGGTATCAACAGACAAATTAAAGAGCTGCTGTTTGTAGAGATAAACAGTGAGATTATTATAAAGAATTTATAATTTACTCAACCCCCTCAACCCGCACATAAGCAGAGTTTAACAAGTTTAAATTCAGTTTTTCTTCTCCTCGACCAGTTTCTATACCAAAGTTAAAGAGCCCAGTCTGCCCTTGTATTTACCCATAGCTGGAGGGTATTAAACTATGTGAAGTGCAATCAGTCTCATCCAAGATTTGAACTCAGTTTGCCATATCCATTTCCCAGGGATAACTATTGTTTACAAGCACTTCTTATAAAGAATAAATAAATAAATAAAATGAGAATTGTTAAAGTATGAATATAAATAGGAAAGTTTACTCTTGAGAATATACTTGTACAAAATACTGGTATAAATGGACCAAGTTTTTTTTTTTGGGGGGGGGGGTTCCAGCAAGTGGTCTGGTAAATCTAAATTTCTATTTGACTTGAATTTAAGTTGTCACTGTTGACACTTCCATTGTAATATTAACAAAACAAAAATACATTTAATGAATTTGAGATATAGATTTATTTATTCCATCATTTTCACTTTAGTTCATATAGCAATAATTTATTGGTGAGTCAATGAATGAAAAGCAAAAAAAATTCAAACTGTGGTATTAATAAATCTTGTTATTATACATTTGATTTGTTTTTTTTTTTTTTAGGAAATCAGCAGCATGGAAGAGAAATTAGAATATCAATTAGAAGAACGAACTCGTGATATGCATGATCTGCTTGACAATTGCCAAACAAGGGTGAGTTTACAAAATATGTTGATGTTTCTACAATTATTATTTCAAATGTCTACACACTTAATGAACTGTACATTTATAGACTTTACAAATATGGTGTTTGGAGAAAGAGGGAATTACTTTCTGATAGAAAAAGCAAGGAAACAATATTATTTCAGTTATAAATCTCTCAAAAACAATAATTGATTAAAAATCATTTTAAGACAAAATTTAAGGTGCCACAAGGTACATATAATATATGGTTAAATTAAGCCATTGTAAACATTAATTTTGTTTCACTAATAACTTTCATTTTGTTGCAACTAAGTGTGTGAAAATTGTCTTTTTTGTAATCTCTTTGAAAAGGAGATAACTCAAATATTTTCAAGTTTGGGAAAATTTAATATTTTAATGCATTCAAAATATCTCTTTTGATCTGTTGTTGATTGAAATATTTTGAATTTATTTTACATTTCTGATTCTATATGTAAACAATTCATTTCATTTACTAAAATAAATATTACAATAAAATAAATTCTCAGAAAATGCTTAAACATGAAATATCTTCAAAGCTTATTTCTTCCAAATGATCAATAACTTCTATGTTATTATAAAATGATTCTGTTTATAATGAATGTATATATATATTTTTTTAAAATTTGAAGCACTGACGATTTTACAATGCTATTGTATAGCATGCAGTCTACCTCAGTATTGAGGTTTACCATCTGCATTAGAAACAATGTGGTAGACTGCATACTAAAATAGCACAAATTTTACTAAGAAATGAAAGTAAATTTTAAAACATACTCATAGGTAGTTAGTATCTGCTTACAGTTTAATTGAATTTGATCCATGACACAAATTTTACTTCTTTTTTTTTTTTTAATTAAAAATTTTTTTTTTTTATAGTGTCTAAAATAAAAGGTTCTTTCTCATTTGAAATTACATAATATAATTTGTGTAAGCAAAATTCTTGTATTCAAAGTGAATGTTTTAGTATAAAGGTTCAATTATTTTTCTTTGAATTCAAAATGATTTTTTTTTTTTTCAATTATCATTGTAGATTTCCAAAATGGAAGTCCAACAGCAGCAGCAACAGCAGCTGATCTCCATGGAAATGGTGGAAAATGTAACATTTCGCACTTTATTAACAAAGCTGATCAATGTTGTCTTAGCAATATTGGCTGTGATACTTGTGTTTGTGTCAACAGCAGCCAACCTTGTTGCACCTTTCCTTACAACAAGGTAAGAAATACACTCTCTACAACTCTTGCTGACATAAAAACTTCTTTTTTTTCTTCTAGAATTTGTAATACCTGCTATTGGCAAATATTTATGTTTCTAGAAGCGGGGTGGAAGTTCTAGATTCATAATGAAATGGCAATTCTTTAAAGAGATTGAAAAATAACCTGGTTGTATTTTTGATAGAAACATTTGGTGCAATAACTGAATGTTAATCTCTAAGATCAAAGACTGCCTTTACTTTGAGATTAGAATTTAATATTACTAAACAGAAGTATCATCACCCACATGTATAAAATGCAACATGTATCTATATATGCATTTTTTGTGCATAATATTTTCCTATGTCATGTTCTTTAAATTGCCAATGTCTATATAATGGACGATTTCAATGATGTAACAGAAATAGAAATTTGTTTTGTCCAATTCAATAAATAAAACTCCATAATTATTCAGTGGTGAGACATAAAAAATAGAACTTTCTGTTATTTTTAAACTTGAAAAATAAAATGTCATTATTTATACTTTTATATATGTGGATTGATACCAAGAGTTCATGAGTAAATATTATGCAATTAAAATATAGATTTTTTAGCCAAATAAATCAATAGACAAATACATTGATACCTTGACTTATGAGTTTAATTTGTTCCACTTGTAACTCAATTTCCTTGGATGTCAAATTAATTTTTCCCATTGAAATAAACTGAAATGCCATTAATCCATTCCAGCCACCTCCCTAAAAACAACCTTTTCTTTTCTTTTTTTTTTTTTTTTTTTTTTTTTTTACATTTTTTAAATAAGAAAAAATAGCACTGTATTGTATAAAAACATAAAATAAGATGTAATGAATTATATGCTGTAATATGTTTTAACATTTATTTTTTTATAAATAATATTCTTCTTTGACATAATAAATTTGGAAACTTAAATATTTTTAGTGAACTTATTAACATAAGCATATCTGAAGCTCGTTCATACCTCAAATTTTAACTCTCAGCACAAAGAAAAAAACCCAAAAAAAACAACCAAGTGACAGCTTGTAACTTGGAAAAATCATAAGTTGGGATACTCATAATTCAAGGTACAACTGTATAATTATGAATATGGTCAATTATTTTGTAAAATATATTCATGCATCATTGTAATATAAAACGAACTGCTAAATGGATTTGAACTAGCTTCTTTTTTTTTAATAATAGTCACATATCCAAGTTGCTAACCACTAATGTTGACCTAATCTTTTGTCTAATTTATTTATTAGTTCACATTCTACTTGATAGCAAATTTATTCAGTACAATATATGCTCAAAAGATTAAAACTTACTATTACCAATGCTTCACTCTACCTAACCAAATACTTATTAATGTATATTTAATTTATTTTCTATTCAAGTTTGTTTCATCAATATATTAAAACTTGATGTTATCTCTTTTCAGGGCCAGAATTTTAAGCACTTTCTTGCTGATATTTGTTGTTGTGATGTCTTGGAGGAATTGGGATCGCTTCCTCCAACTTTTCGACTACTTTGTGGCAGAATATAACCGCCTCCTATCCAAGCGATAGCATCTGTGGTAGCTAAGTGGGATAATTTACCAATGACTTCCATGGTCTTCAGGAGTGCTGCCTGTGTCGGGAAGGACAATGGTCGCGATGGCCGAAGCCAGACAGCAACACAGCGACTCAAGCTCGTTGACAACGAATTCAGCGTGGACCACGTGGCTGTGAAGAAGTGAAAATGGAGGCAGATAAATGGCTGAATGTTTTGTTAGAAACGTCTGTCAGACTATTGATTATTGCATTCAAACAACATTTGCATTTTACATACAAAACAACAAAAACAAACAAACATTCACAAGCTTGGGTTGGGGATGGGTCACATAAATATTACAATCAAATAACACAAAAAAAGGAAACAAAATAAAAAATAAACGAATTCTGGATAACAGTTCCTGGTGATATATCCGAGTGTCATTGCTCTTCCTTGACAATTTTTGAAGGTGCGAAATTCATTTAAAAAAAAAAGAAAAAAAGTACGTTATTATCAGTGAGTGATGTCCTCTCCCTGCCCCATCAGACACCTTACTACACTGTTGTCCTGGAGTCATTGTTGGATATGATTATAATGATGCCCCGTTTTTAGGGGTACACGTTTTGGGGGTGGGGAACATGCACACGCATACACACCACAAGAAAAAAAAAAACAAAAGCAACTATTATGAAAGAAAGAAGTAAAATGAATGTAAATGTGTGTCTGTGTACATATGTACTTGCGTATCGATATATATGTGTGTGCATGTCTATATATATATATATATATATATATAATATACATACACATGCTTGAATGTGCATTCATGTGTATGCACACATACACATATATATAATAGCGTGTACATATACACACTAGACTTTATAGTGATTACATTGGGAATTAACTTCCATTCTGTGACAAAACTCTTCTGTTAGTTTGCTCTACCAAAGAGAGGGTTATTTATGATACAAAAATGGCAAATGAAAAAAAAAATAAGGAAAATTCAGAACAATTAAGTCATGTAGGATCAATTGATTGTATTTTCATCTGGTCTGTTTTGTTTTTTCTTCTTCTTCCATATTATTATTATTATTATTATTATTATTGTTATCTTTTTATTTTTTCCCATATATTTCTTCAAATTCCTCATTCTTCCTTTAGTGAATCCATGTTTTCTCATTTCATTATATTTTTAGTTTAAATAATTACTTTTTTCTGTTTTCCTCAATATTAAAATTAGTTTTAAATATTTAACTATCTGAACCAAAATTCCTTTCCCCTGATACTGAAAACCCATACCTTTTTAATAATAATTTTAAAAAATTGAACAAAATTCTCTACCTTACCTTCCTAATTACCTACCTATCTACCTCTTTATCTTTATATTTTCTTTTAAAACTTTATATTACTTTATATTACTTTATTTACTTTATTTTTGTCTTTAAGGGGAAAAAACTAATTTTTTTCAATTTTTTTTTAGAAAGTACAAAAAATCACAAAGAATAAAAAACATAAAATATACCTAATTATTCTTTTTTTTTAATTATTCATATTTTCCTTGGGTTTTTGTTTAGATTTTTTTAAAGTCATGATTTGTCCATCTCCAATCACATATTTTAACTCATTATATTGTTAGCTCCCAATACCTTGTTGTCTTAAGTAAAAAAAGAAAATGAAAAAAAAATTGACTTTCTCTGTGAGTGGGTAGCTAGGATGTCCACATCAGCTGGCTTGACTAATGCAGAGGGTAAGGCAAAACCTTTCCCAATTCCTCTGTCTCCAAGTTAAACATTTTGGTATAATTGAATAAAGCAACAAAAAATATTTGCAACAAATATACCATGTGTACAATAGCAAATTCTGATAGCTTAGATGTAGAGTCAGTGCAAATAAATACAAACGTTTGGTCATTAGTAACCCTTTTCAGACCAAACAACAACAACAATTAACCTTCCTATATAGTAAGAAGTTTATTATCACCTTAATGGTATTGAAATATTTTTATCCAATGTGAAATTTGTTAAAAATTCCTGGCCTGTTGATTTTTTTAAAATATTAAGCAAAATGCCAAGAATGTTTATCAGTTTTTTTCTTTTTTTTTTTTTTTTTCTAATTATTTTATTTATCCCTCTGAATACTGAACAAGAATTGGTGGGTTGCTTGCTTGGTATTATTTTGCCAGGACCACCATCCAGCAAATCATTTTATGCTATAATTTTGTTCAACTTTTCGTGGAAAGCTGTTCACATCAGCATTCATTACATTTCATGTTGAATGCAAACATTTCGGTAATTATTTCATACCCGCTTTACTTTTTTGATTTAATTAATAGGTTGGCAAAATGAATTAAATCAGTATTCAGAGGGTTAAATTTTATAGTCAAACTTGTCAACATTCACAGAACAAGTTGATTTCCTTTTCTTTAAGTTCCTGTCTTTCTCTTAACATTCATATCCATCCAGCTATATATATGTGTGTGCGTGCATGTTTGTGTGTATGTATGTTTATAAGCCTACATGCTTCTGTGTGTAAGATATATAATGTATATATCTATTATTACCATTCCTTTCACTATATCTGTTCATTTATTCTCCTAGACTAACCTTTATTTTGTCCATAAAAGGCACAATAAGTTTTATTTGTTGCCTACATTTTACTATGGGTGGGAGAAAGAGGAGAAAGAACAGAAGTGGTGACAGGAGTAAACCATGACAGTGTGTGTGTGTGTGTGTGTGTGTGTGTAAGAAAAACTGCATTTTTTTGTTTTTGTTTTTTTATTTTTTTCATTATTTTTTTTAGTATATGTGAGTATGCAAATATATCGTTCCAAGGCATTGACTAGATAGATTACCAAAATAAACTGTATTTAGCTGCATGCTGTGCATTCTTTCTGTAAGCTAATGTTATGGCTACAAACATACATAGCTTGGAGATTCGTTACAATTTTATATATATATATATATATATATATATATATATATATATATATATAATGCTCATCTAGTTTGCATGTGTGATAAATCTATGTTGATGAACAGAATATAGCTTATACTTGAGAGAAAGCCACTTTTATTCCCTCCCCATTCCAATTTTGAGTTATCAAGGAATTTTGTTTCACAAAAAAATAAATAATTGAACTTGAGGAATTAAAAATAAAAAAAACAATAAAGGGGGAAATAGCATTTGAGGAAAATGAGATGAATCTAAAAATGGGGAAATGAAGAGTTTTAAAAAAAAACCCGTGGGGAATAATAAAAAAAAGAAAAAATACACATATATATGTATACTCTTGGGTGGTTTCTTCATTGGTTGTTTAATACCAAAAAGAAAAAAAAAAGATGATACTTTGTTCTATTTTGGGGATCTTGGTGTTATCACCAACCTGTTCATTCCTTGTGATTTTTTTTCTTGTTTTTCTTTAATCAGTTTTTTGGTTGGTGGAAATTTATTCATTAAATGGTTATTATTATTATTATTATTATTAAAAAAAAATTATTTTTTCTTTGTAAGGAAATGAAAATTCAACAAGGTTAAATTAATGGTAAACAGGAACTTGAGAAATGGTTCGGCCAGTTTTAGTGCTACCTCAGATTGAGAAATCTTTTTTTGTCTAGTCATTCATTATTTCTGTTTAGCTCCTTTAGTATCTGACAACCAGCTTTTCTTAATAATTACTAATGTATTCACCTCTTGAGTTGTTCTAACTTTAAATCTTTTCCATTGATTACATGTATTCCTATGTTAGAAAATTTGGTTCAACTTTATACATCAAAAGAAGCAGCTTACTCGGCCTAATGCACATACAAAAAGAAAATATTTATTGTCAAAGATATTTTGAAAATGCTAAAGAGTTAAACAAAACAAAACTTGTTTCTCTTTGAAAAATATTCAGTGAAAATGCATTTGTCTCTTTCAACTGCTGCTACAATCACTGTTATTATATCTACTACAACATTTTTATACAAAGATCAAATCCTGCCTCTCATTCATTACTATTAAAAGTTTGTTTTCTGTTGCTTTTAAAGTATCAATTATAAATACAGTATCCTTTATTAAATCAAGTAGAATTAGTTACTCTGAGAATAAAAAAAAAAAAGAAAATCCCTGCTTATACACCCTGAAAAAAAAAAGCCTGCATAAAGTTGAACTGTTTTCATATCATGTTAGCTAAAAGCAAAAAAAAAATAGCTTTTCAGATCCTCAAATCCATCCTGTATAATTTACTTGCCATAAAATAATCTTGCAACATCACAACTGTATCGTATTTTTTTTTGTTTTTTTTTTCCTTTTAATGCTACCTTTGGAGCTAGTGTATATTTCTATGGAATAGATTTCTGTATTATTATTATTATTATTATGATGATGATCTTGCATATTTTACAAGTATTACAAAAGTGTTGGCTGCATATTTCCAAGAATTACATAGAACTGAATTCATATCATGCCTGAACAAAAATAAACCAAAGCATAAAGCTATAATAATGAAAAACTGATGTATTACTTATTTATACTTTCAGCAAGGCTACAAAACATTGCCTGGATTCAAATAGTTTTCCAGATCCTTCAATTTTATTTCATCTAATCTACCTTGAACACAATTCAATTAAATATAGAAAAATGGAGTTTGTTTTGAGTTAACAGATTAATTTTAGTTATAACCATGAGTGTCGGCTACCTTTTATTTTTATTTATTTTTTTTTTTTTAATATATATATATATATATTCAGAAAATACCTGACTGGTACCCCCCAGTTATACAATAGGCATTCCACCCATGAAAAAAGTGCTGTATTGGCCTCACTCCCCATCTTTCTGCAGGCACCCATGCTGATAACTTTTAGTATTTGTTTTGATATTCTGAAAATGAAATGTTATTCAAACTATAAAACTATTTTGTTCACATATATGAAAATTAAAAATATCCTATGAATAGATTTAAATGTAAATTTATAAAGGTTTTACTCAAATTTCATAAATATCTGTAATTAGTAACTTAATCATTAATTGCCACTGTGCTATAATAATGAGTTTTTATAAAAGGAAGTAATCTCAACTTTGAAGTATGCTGCAGTTATTTGCCATGATTTTGTAAAAAGCAAGAAAATATACTATTTTGGTATAAGCTCCCATTTCTAGTTCACAAGCAAAAATAGACAGAAAAAAAAAAAAAAAGGTTGAAATGTTATTTTGACTTCCCAATAAGTTTCTCTTATTTTTTTTTCTCTCTCTCTCTCTCCCAATATTTATAAAGTTTTTATCTTTGAAAAATGTTCTCTATTTTCATCAATGTTAACAAATGCCAAATATAAATGAATCTGCTATTTACATATCTTTACTGCCAGATATGTCGTTCCAAACACTAAAAGAACAAAATGGTTACCAATTTCCAATGAGGTATATTTACTTGAGACTTAAAATGCTATATCACTTCATGCTTCAAGCAATCTTTTATTTCAGTTTAGGTCATGTTACTTAGTCATTGGAACATACCTAGTTGAATTTTGGTTAATCATCATAAAATGTGTCCAGAGTTTTCAAAGTTGAACATACTCATTGCTTTATTGGTCATTTTTTAGATATTGCCACCATTTTGAAATAATGATCCTTTTTTTTTCTTCTTCCAGCTAAGGTTATCAAGTTTATTTCTACCTGAGGTTATTGATCAGTTTTTTTTTTTTTTTTTAATAAAATAAAAAAAAGAAGTCAGACTCATTTGCAATATATTCATTGTTTGCTAATTTTGATATTGCATTGTCTATAAATTTCAAAATTTGAATATCACATAAATTGTTAGTACAAATAAGTGAGCTTTTGGTAAAATATAATTTTTTTAAAGCATAATAGTGTTTTACTCATCTGTAATGATCTAAAAAGCCATATGTATGATAAAACCTTTAAAATTATATATAAGGTTGATTGGGAAATGTTTGATTTTACTTTTATGTAATAAAATCAGGCATTATCTTTTAAAATCACCTTATATAATGCTTGTATGTGGAAAACTAGGCATACATAGACTGCTGAAATGTAGTATTAATCCCAACAAAATCTTCAGATGATGATTATTTTAAGGATGTAATATCATAGCCACTAACCCAGATCATCCCAGCAGTAACTACCAGACAGTTGGTTGAACTGATTTTTTTTAGGTGTGCATGACTATATTAGAAAATTATTCATTCATACAGAATTATTATAGTCAGCAGACCCTGTAAAATATTTAATTTTGGCAAAGTACCCTCCCTTCTCTCTCTATTTCTCTCTCTCTCTCTCTCATTTATGACAATGCTTCAATTCCTTAAGTGTACTTTCTCAATACATTTTCCCTCCAATTCTTGAACATAACTTATATTTCAATTTATGATAATGTAAGATATTTCATTACATGATTGATTCTGAAATTGAAAGCCTTATTACTGTTTGTATCCTTCAATAAAAATGGATTCTGTTCTTGGTTGGTTTTGCAGAAATTACAAGGTGTAAATTTAATACATCTTGTATAAAGATTTCATTGTGCTCTCGTCATATAAAATAAGTTTTATTACAATCTACTTTGTCTGTAATAAATTCTTAGAGGTGTAACTTTAACCAGAGCAGTTAATCCAGCTAAAATAGTTGGGTCTGCTTAGATGAAAAATTTATATTTTATGCATCAAATAATCCTGTTTGAAACCTGTTAAGTCAAATGTTGTTTTTTCCATCACATTCAATAGACTTGAATTGACTCTTGATGCTATACATGTCATTATGAAGTGATATTTTCACAAAGCCCTCATTATATTTTGCAATTGTCTTCCTGAACTTAAAATATGAAAACTATTTTTTTTCTATAAAAATTAGTATTATTAAGGGATTTTCTTTGCAAAGTATACTTTTGCATTATCTTTTGGACAGACAAAAAAACAGCATGCTTCTCATGTAAAATGAAAAAGACTTTCTATTCTTCTATACAGCAAGCAGGTTTCATCTGAAATATTTTCTCATCTTTATGCTCTAAATTTTCTTATTAATCATCTTGTAAGGTGAATTCATTCAGAGCAGAAGGTTTTTAGCAATTTCTTTCAAACCCAACCTCCTCCTCTTCCTCCTCCTACCCACCCCCCTGCCGCCCCCATATTTGCATCTCTGTGATAATGTTTTTCTTTGTGATGAGCTCTTCTTTCTTCCTTACAAGAGCAAAGACACAAAGAAATTCTTTGATGTCAACAAGTCTTAATTCTTCTATCTTTTCTCAGCTCTACATTCTTTGATCAAGATGACCATTATGCTCTTTGCCGGATTTCTTTTCTTTTTTTTTTCTAGACTAAACCAAAAGATACTTCTGTCTTAACAACAGCAGCAACAATGATCTTTAAGCACCTACAGTAATTTATTTAAAAACAATTACTTGTGGCTTCAATTTATCATATGGTTAATCATTTTGGCTTTCCCCGTAAGCTAATACATATCTTGTATTTGTTAGCAAGTTCAACTATTTTATAAATCTATAAAAAAAAAATACAGTTAGGTTTTTGTTGAACGTTGTTACTTCTGTTCAAAGAATCAATCCTTAAAATACTTAAGATATCGTAATAAAGATATTTAAAAGGGAGATAACTCTAGCCGGCAAGTTTCTGATGTGCATAGAATTACAAATATTTAAAAGCATTAATTCATTGAAACCCTGGAGGGTTTTAAATTGTTAATCAAACAATATAATTATAGTGTTCTGAGGAAAATTGAATTTACTTATATAATTAACATCTCTTGGACTACAACCAATAAATACAGGGTATTCAAAAGTCAGGTGTGCACTTTAAATTGTAAAATGCACACGTACTTTATGGACCCCTTGTACTTCTAAATAATTTCAAGATTTAAGAAGGCATACTTTTGCTTTTATCTTGGATATTTTAACACTGGCAAAGTTTTTTTTAATTTTTTTTTCTATTTTTTTTTTTTTTTTATAGTGACAAAGTAAAAACTGGTTAAATGTCTTAACTAGCTGGAGCTTAAGTCTGGATAAGGTTAATAAAGGAATGGTAATATTTATTAAAGTTATATACTTTTAAAATCCACAGTAACTTCTAGGTACAAATAAATTTTAACTGCTTTGAGTTTATTAAAAGATGACAGATCATTATTTTTATATTCACATTAAAAAAAAAAAAAAAGTCTTTCTCACAAGACTTAAACTTGTCAGCCATTGCTTGTTATTGTGATGTATCTAGGGAATTTTATAAAATGGTGAAGTCTTTGTCTCTCTATAAGATATAATGCTGCCTTCACTTAAATAATGATAATAAAAGAGACTATCCATTTCTAAACCATCAGCATAGTATATCTCTCATTTGAACATAGCCAGTTGTGTAGATATTCAGCTAAAAATCTGTCTGCCTTTGCTTTAGATTTAAGTCTGTAATTTCTAATTAGGCAAATTGTTTGATGAATCACAGATAAATTGTTTTTGCAATGAGCAAACCTCTCGGACTCCTGTCTCATTTTCTAATGAATGAAATCCCTCTGGATATGTGAAATGACAAAAAAAATCTTATGCAGTTCTTTTGTTAACGTCAACACTTCTTTTTTTTTATATATGAATAGATAATCTATGTCTATAGTGTGCATAATACTTCTTTCTCACAACTTGTCAAAAACATAGTAACCCTGCTGTCATAAATTACATTACTACCCACTGATTCATTAATGATTATATGATAATAGAAAACTGCTATTCAATAAAACAACTATAAATAAGACATTTTGTTATATACTTTTTACAGTCAGTATTTAGCCACAGACAACTGTATTGATTTTTCTTTTCTTTTCAACAGCCAGGATTCTGAAAAATGTAAATGCTAAGGTAACAGTGCTGAGTAGTGAAGAATGGTAAAGCAGAGGGAATAATTTTCATCAAAAAAGAAAAAAAAAAGTCTTTTATAATGTTGTTAAAAATAAAAGATAATGGTGTCACTTCTCACCTATCCTTTTTTCCTCCCACAAAAAAAGAAGAAAAAAAAAAAGAAAATTCAAAAAATATTTCTTATCCCTTGTATTTTTAAAATCTTTTAAAAACTTACAATAATAATTTATTTTCAGGTTATGGACTGTGATAATGATATATAATGAAAATTATTCCCCGGGGAGAGGTTATATAAGGTTTGAGATGGTCTGAATATTCTGCTGCTTCTTCCTTCCAATAATAAGAATACTTTGATGAGTTATAATTTCAAACTAAAAAAAAATTCCCATCAAGATAAGTTTAAAGCTGAACAATAACTGTCAATATGCTAATCTAATGTTTATTGTCAGTGAGGTCACTGAGTACTCACTCCATGAATTTGATCATGAATTAAAGCAACTTCAACAAAGATCTTTTGTAAAAGTTTAATGAGTTATTGGCCTTTTCAATTTAGTTCCATTCATCTGCTGTAGATCTTTATTACAATGTAAGATAAGAATATAATTCATCTAAGAATGTTTAATTTTTCTAAACCATTCTCATTGACCTTTTAAAATTGTACTGTTATTACATAGAAGAGAAGTAATTTCTATTTTTAACATTTTTTTATATATATAATTATACACTACTGTACTCTCAGATTGTTGTTCTCATCTTTGTTATTATAGTCATGTACACCCATTGTACCCTGTCACATTCTTGAGGTGTCTGGAATAGTTGGTAACTTGGCATTTTAATTAAACTCCACAGGTGTTGAAAAAAAATGGGTTCAGTTTGTGTGATGGATACATAAAGAAGACCAAATGCTACAAATGTTGGAACAACCAAGTAAAGGATAATGTTCTGCTGAGTAGATCAGTGTATAATAATGATTATTATTATTATTATTATTCATCTTTAGAATTCAGACAAAATATATAATATTTAGTTTCTGAACAAGTGTCCTAAAAAATGAACAATTACTGTCTTAAACTGTTTCTGGTAAAATATTCTAAAATGTTCTAATTGAATCTAAGTTCATTTAGTATTTAAAGAAAGAAAAAAAGTGCCTCTTTAATAATGTCTTAAAACAAAATACATTTTTTTGGAACCCACTTTTGAAGTGGTGTGCAATATTTGACAATTAGACTTCAAATTAATTTATTTTATATGGGTTTCAATTAAGTTCATGGTATGACTTTTGGTTTTTTGTTTTTTTTTTCTTTTTTGAGAGAGAATCTTGGAGTACATTGGGTTCAATATATTAGTTTCTTTAAAAAAAATTTTTTTTTCTTAAATCATCCTAACTAATTATAATAATAATATGCAATTTGTTTGTTTTTTTTTCTCTTTTTTTTTTCTTTATTTTTTTTCAAGGGTGCTTGGAAAAAAACTTAATGAATTTTTACTACCAATAATTCTTGTATAATGGTTATATAATCCGAATTCTTTTCAGTGAATTAATGTAATCATTATCTATATATATATATATATATATATATATATATATATATATACACACATACACACACACACACATTCAACCTTCACAATGGATATCTTTGGTTTCTGTCTGGTAGTTATAGGTAGGGTTTACCCAACTGTTCAATCTTTTCCCCATTAACCATTGTGGCTTTCCAGTGTCAAAACCATTTGTCAGAATATCTGGGAAAAGTACATTCATATTTTTCCCAAAGGTGTTAATGCCTAATAAACACAAATAACTTTACCTGGAATTTAAACTTTGCCTATTACACTTGTATATTACACCCCTCCTCCATAGTAGTAGTGGTAGTAGTAAATTCATTGCAACTCTGACAACCTTCATTATCATCAAGAAGCTGTGGTTGCAGTATTTTTGGTTCTATTTCTGGCAACTCTCAAAATTAAAGATTAAAAAAAAACCTAGTTTGCTAGTAAAAATCTGTCATGTACTACATATTACCAAATGACAATTCAAAGTTGTGTAAGATGTCCAATTTGTTAATGGCTGGATATATACTCTGTAATAAGCTTGGCTTAATGCTGCACAAGTCTAAAGAGAGGAAAAAGATTATTATACCAATTTTCCAAGTAGGGAGATTCTGTCATACCTGTGTATATTCACTGGATGTCTCATACTTGCAACCTAGATCACCAAAGTTAAGCCATGATGAGTCTGTTCAATAGTTAATTAGGTGACTACTTAAACAATAACAGGTATTATAAGCAACCTGAGTCTTTTGTTTATGAAAATGACTTGATTCTGCATTAAATGACCCCAAAAGGGGTTGATATGCCGTAAAACAAAACAACAATCATCATACTTGCAACTTTGTATCACATCTTATCTATGACGAACGGATCAGATACCTACCTATATACTGTGTGTGTACTAAAAGCAAAATTTCTTTAGCTAATAAATGACACATTGAGAAGCATCAAACATTTTTACTGAAAATAAACTGAATACTGATCAATTAAATCCCAAAAGATCCAACAATGTCCGTAGCTAAATTCTTTGATAAATGGAAATGAATCATCAATGATTATGGGGGGAAATAAATGTGAAAAAAGTTGTGACAAAGACAATAAGAATTTCAGAATTTATTGGGTTGGTGCATAATTATTGCAGCTTTTTTCTTTCCCCCCCCCCCCAATTTTATTGAAGAAAAAAAGCCACAATAATTATGCGCTTTTTGTGGCTTTTTTCAACAAATTTGTTTAAAAAAAGACGCAATAATAATGCACCAACCCAATAAAACAATGTCAATAAATCTATTTGAAGGTAGATTGAATAGACAGAACTATGACTGGCTTATCAATCCATTATTTCAATGCAGTCAGGGTTGAAGAGGCCAATCAGCAGAAACATTATTATTATTATTATTATTAAAGTTATCCACTGATTTTAAAGAGGATAAAGAATTGAATGAACCAAAGAGAAAAAAAAAAATTCCTGTTCTTTTTAATCCTCATTCTTTTATTCTTTCACTCCTAATTTTCTCAAACTTTTTCTTCTAATGGATTTATGAAGGTTATATTTTTTTACCCTTCCTAATTATAATAATGTGGGATTTTCTTCCTTTTTTGGAAGGGTGACTAAAAGTGTTATAAGTTAATATAGATGTACAATGCCTGATAACTTAAACATTTGTCACTCTCCAGTCTTTTGATCTGTTCTTTACCCACAAACATAGATTCTTGATTTGCATATATTTTTGCTCAATGAATTTAAGAAATGTAATGTTTAGGAAATCCTGGATTCAATGAAATATGAATCAGTCACATTCTATCGGAATCATTTCCAAATATTGGTTCTTTTTGCAGTAAAAGAACTAAAGCTGATTTTTTTTTTTCAGGGAATGGACCCTTGACTATTATAACAATTGGATTCAGCCAGTCCTTTTTTAAAGGCTATCTTTTCATCATATTGGAATGAATATAAAAATCAGTTGGGTAATTAGATTTGAATATTAAAGTAACAAATTAACAAGCACACTTTTAGTCTTTATAGAAGATTTGGTAAATTTTAAACTGAATTAATTTTAATTAATTTTTACCTTAAACTGGAATTTAACAAAACTAAACCAGTAGTCTGGCTTGTTTATCAAAATTTCTCTTGTCCCCCGATGATACCTACCTTGGAAAAATAAGGTAAAAAAAGAAGTTCAGTTCCACACTTAATTTGGACTAAAATACTCAAAATTGTTGATTTGTTAAGAAACAAATATATTTGTGCTTTTTATTTATTTATTTAACTCCAATCAAAACTAAATGTTTCTGTATAGCTGCAGCCGACACTTGGGGAGCAAAGTCTAAAATTAGAACTAAAGGTACAGAGAGTGGGTTTATCAGTGGGAAGAGTAAAGAAGAAAAAAAGGGCAAGCATGTTGCTCAGCAGTTTTCCTTCTCTTTCTGGTTTAGGATTTTATATAAGATGGCATTTTAAAATTTGAAACAATGTAAGAATTTCAATGAAAAATTTCTTTTTTTCTTCATATAGCTGCAAAAAGTAGGAGCCACATTCTATCTTCAAGATCACATATTACTCCAGTGAATATGGCTTATGTATAATTTTTGAAAGGAATTGTATCATTTGGATACTTTGATATATCAGACAATATATTACCATTCTCATCTAACTTTCAAAAAATATTTAGTGATCATTGTTCAAATGATATATATATATATATATATATATATCTTTTATCCGCATCTTTGGCTTGAGCTTTCCAATATTCAAGCAAACAACTACAATACATAATATTGCTATGAATAGTTTAATGTAAAAAAACAAAAATTAAAAAAAAAAAGTTTACATTAAGACAAATTTAGTTGGACAATTCACTATGGCTAAAAGCAAATATTTAGTAGTAATCTTAGTCTAATTGAATTACTTCCCTTTGTCTTTATTTTTAAATTGTTTTTTTATGAATCTGGCTTGGTCTTAAGAATTCAATTACATATGTATTTTAGATATTAGAAGTTCTCAGGTGCCATTATTCTAAGACTACGATATTTCTTTAACATTTTCCTCATTTAATTTTTGCTTTCAACTTAAAATTTGGTCTTCATGTTTAATATTTTTCTCTGTGATGTGTAAAAAAAAAAAAAAAAAAACTTGTTATATAACAACATCTGAAATCTTTCTACTCAGTATGATTAATGTGAACATTGACTGAGTAATGGATATTTTTTTCTTCATCCAATAAATACATAATTTAATACACAAACTGCATCTAGTATTAATGTTTCCTCAAAGACCTTTTGTCTCTATCATTTGGCTTGCATCTTATTAATATCCCACCTTTTCATTTATTTATTGAACCATAATTTAATGATGTGATAAATGTATGCACTTATTATTTCTGCTGCTAATCATCATTAAAATAATGTTCAATAAAAATGTGGATGTAAACCCAATAGGTTTATTAATTATTGGATCTTTTTTAAAAAATGAGATCATGTGGCTTCTGTTTGGTTGTTTAAGAAAATCTTCTACATATGACAATTGTTTTTAATTGCATCTTCTGAGCCAAAAAATATGGTATATATATATATATATATATATATATATATATATATATATCACTCTCTATTTCTCTTATATATCTACATTGTGGCCAGTGGCATTAGTTATCTGTCAGATGCCTTTCATGTTACCAATTTTTTAAGCCCAAAGAAATATTAAAGTACTAGCAGGACCTGTGGATATACCACAGTATGATAATTTGTTTATTACGTTTGATATGTTTACTTAAGAGCTATTGCAAATCAATATGCAAAAAGTATAATAATCTTCATTTAACTCTCTCACACTTTTTTTTTTTTTTTCTTTCCTTCTTTTCATTATGTTTAAATGAAACAGTAGCATTATCACTTCCGCACACTCCCCCCCTCTATTTTTTCCCTACTCTTTCTTTCTTTTTATTATATTCTTTCTGTGTAGCATGTCTTTTTTCTTCTTTTTTTATAATAAAAATGAAATGTCCATTATTTTACTGAGGTGACAACACTCATAAAAAAATAAAATTCAGTGGTTAAGCAACACCAGGTAATCAGGATTTACATTTTTACGTTTCCTCTTGGATGATTTGGACTGTCTCAATTTTAACCAGGGGGTGTTGCAAGATAATAACGTTCGTACAATTAAGGAACTCAAATATTAGTATAAAGATGACAGATAAGTTCACAGAACATTGTTGCAACTTTTCCAATGAGATTCTACATCAGACGTTAAGGTGTTAATTGTAGCTATAATGATTATCAGAGGGGGTCAAATAAACTGTTCAAAAAGTGCTCAACCTCACTTATGGAAGGAGCCATATTTAATATCAAAAAACAAAATGGAAGATTTGGTGTCCAAAAGTATTTCATATTCCCAATCTACCCAGTCACGAGTTTGTTTGATTTATAATATTTAATATTTAAGGCAAACATTTATATTCTTCAGGGAATTCAGAGATTTATATTGGTCAATGTCACCAGCTTATACAGAATTTTGAATCTTGATAATTCACTGTTGATTTTGAATCCTCATAGAGCATTAATTTTATTGAGGTAGATATGAAATAAATAGGAATAATTTTGTTTTGAAAATTTTTAGCATCATTTTTAATATACTCTATTTGCAGAGAATTTAATCTCATATATATCCATCAAAAAGTTACTACCACGTTTTCATTGCAGTAGCATAAGTAGGTTATTCAAAAGGGCTCAATATATCTTGTAAAATATAGAGCATTTATAGTTGTAGAAAAGTTTTTCTCTCTACCACGGTTTCAAGGTACAGATTACGGGCCAAGGTACACTCGGATCTTCATTAATGGCGACGAGTCGAGTTACAAAATTTGTGAGACAAAGTTTCATGGGTATCTGAAAACCCTTCAATTGCATAACATAATTGATGCACCATCAGACCAACCCAAGCACCCACTTTTCGTGGACAAAAATGCAACAATATATGCAGAATTAATCCAGTGCTTGGATGACTGGAGTCTCTCACTCGTAATGCGCGAAGCGAGAGATAATGGCAGAAGGGCAATGGAGATATGAAGGACTCACTACTTGTCGAAAAGCAAGCCTAGAATTGTAGGGCTATATCGCCAATTAAGTTCTTTGAATAGGACTGATTATGAATCAATAACTGATTACATAATACAAACTGAGAGCATTGCAAGCTCATTAAGGGAGCCGGGGAGATTGTTAGTGATGGCTTATTAATCGCCATGGTATTGAAGGGCTTGCCCTCAAATTTCAAACCCTTTGCGACAGTGATAACCCAAAGGGATAAACCTATGATGTTCACGGAATTCAAAGTGAGTCTACGTAGTTAGGAAGAAACAGAAATTATGTACTCTAGGGAATCCGACCATAGAACTATACAAATGAAAACCCAATTTAAAAAGGGTAAAACCTCCAATCCCCGCTATGAGGGCAGATCAACTAATTATACCAACTACCATAATTATCAGGACAGACCTTGGAAGGGTAAAAAGAAGTCGCCATTGCAAACAAATATTACATGTAAGGGCCACAAGTCCTACAACTGTAGAAATAAGAAAAAGGATTTTTGTCAGAATGTTAAGTATTTTCCCCAAAGAAAACAAACTTATTTTTTTGCTGCTGGGTATGACTCTTTATCATATAAGGCGCATTTGCTCGTTGATTGTGGTGCCACTCAACGTGATCAACGATAAAACTACATTTATCAGTTTGGACCCCAATTTTAAGCCTGAAAATCATTTTGTAGAATTGGCGCAGTGGAAGCGTGCTGGGCCCATAACTTGTAAAGTTTTAAAATGCCATTCTTGGCCAGTTGAAAAGGGCTTAAAGAAAGTCCTGTGTTATGGGATCCTTGGGAAGCGTATAAGTCCTATCCCGCGTATTGGTAAAGGTCCAGTGATTTAATCCTATGTCCGTTGTCCATGAATGTTACAGTAATTATGACCAGTAGGGTCGGTTTAAGTATTGTATCAACCTCAGAGTACTGCCAGTGGTTGGCCAAGAGTTAGATCACATAATTCTGGCCTAGTCTAAAAGTATAGGCGAGGATCTAGCACACATCTTATATACTGGAAATTCTCAACAACTTATCTGCAGAATTCCTCAGTTAAATAATGGACCAGTCTGTTTTTATTAGAAAGAAAGGGAAGATAAGGACATGCTACACAGAAATATAATAAGAAAGAAGAAAGAGTAAGGGAAAGATGTGGTGATAATAGTAATCTTTCAATCGAATATAATGAAAAGAAGAAAGAAAAAAGAGAGAGAGTTAAATCAAGATCATTATACTTAAGTAAATATATCAAACGTTGTGAGAATTAAATTATCATAGTGTGGTATATCCACAGGTCCTGCTAATATATATATATATACAGTGTATGGTTATTACTATCTCACTTGGGGAGTCAGTGGTCATCCAATATTTGGAGTATTATTAACAGAGTGCTCAATATCTGTCATAGAGCTATTATATAATAATAATGAAAATATATATTAGTTTGTGCATATATATCTAATTAGATGGATATTTTATCTGCAACCTCAGGTTTCAATCCTGTCTTATTTGGCAATCGTCAGGCAGAATGAAAAGTTTTTGAGAAATCAGAAAAATATGGTTAAAAGATATTAAATATTCAACACACCAATGTAAAAATTGTTTTTTAACCATATTTTTTTATTATTATTATTAGATATTCACTCAACCCCACTGCACGAGTAGGATGTAACACATGGTCAATTTTTAAGCAGAGTTTAACAGGTTGGAATTCAGAGTTTTCCTTCTAGACTGGTTGCCTAACCGAGGTTAAAGAGCCCAGTCTGACCTACTATTTACCCATAGCTGAATACTGGAGAGAGAATAGATGCATACCTTTTCCAAGGGTATTAGTGCTATGTGAATTGAAATGTAAGAGCTATTACAATGGTTCAATATGTTAAAAGTATAATAATCTTGATTTAACTATTTTTTTCTTTCTTTCCTTTTCATATTTTCATTGTTTGATCGAAATAGATTGGCATTATCACTTCTGTGCGCTCACCCCTCTCTCTATCTTTCCCCTACTCTTTCTTTCTTATGTTTTTTCTGTGTAGTATGTCCTTTTTCTTCCCTTTCTTTCTTTCTTTAATAAAAATGGAATGGTCCATTATTTAGGTGAGGTGATGACACTCATAAGAAATAAGAATTTGGCAGATAAGCAATACCAGGATTTACTTGGATAATTTGGACGATCTCATTTTTAACCAGAGGGTGTTGCAAGATGATAACGGTCATACAATTAAGGAACATGGGTATTAGTATATAGATTCTGCATTGATTTGCTCTGACTGGTACCCTTATTTTGGTTCTTATTATAATGAAACAAAATTTTGCTCATTGTAAGTTAGAGTACAACAGCCAAAGAACACTGGTCTAATTTCATAAGTGTAGAATTGCTATTAGTATTGAAATATATTATATGTAATATGCCGAAATACAGAACAACCAAACAACCTCTCTCTCTCTCTCTCTCTCTCTCTCTATATATATATATATATATATATATATATATATATATATATATATATATATTGGTTGATCTGTATTTCAGCATATCAACCCTTTTTGGGTCATTTAATGTGGAATCAAGTTATTTTTGATAAACAAAGAACTCTGGTTGCTTATAGCATCTGATGTTGCTTAAGTGGTCACCCACTTAAGCAGTAATGAACCTGTTCAATACTTAACTTCATATAGTTTGGAATGAAATCATGATGATATGAGAAAGTTTGAAAAATCATATATGTTTTGCTTGGGATCTAATGTCATTATAATGCATTCATTCAATCTGATTTTCCAGACTGTCTTCTTTATATATACTAGCAAATATATGCACCCTCCGGGTGCAAGTATTTAAGTTTAAATGTAATAAAATATTAGATTAAATCAGAAAGGCTCATGAAACTGAATAAGAATGCAGATAAAAAGATTTGAAACAGAGGGGGGTATAATCGGAAAATAGAACAACTGAAACTTACTCTTTCATCACTTCCGTTTGTCAATGCTAAATTTTGCTAATTTAACTGTTTAGTTAAAATAAGAAGTAAAGAATAAAATTACAGTTATTTCTTGTTGTTAATGAATCTCTTTTGGGATTTATCCCCAAGATGTATGTTCATATTCATTAAGATAAAACCAAACAATTAGAAATCAATAATACCAAGCATATTTTTATTAAAATCAGTTTTTTTAATATCAATATGCAAATTAGCTTTACGTTTACACTGAAAACTGGTATTTTGTTGTATATATAAATAAAATTGCATGTTATTAGTATTTAGGTAAGGCCAACAGTATTAATAATGTCAAACAGTTTTATTATTAATTTAGGTTTAAATAGAAATAGAATCATGGAGAATGTGACGTAAATAACTAAGGAAATTGTGACTTGGGTAGTAATATAGTTTCGGTTACAGACAGAAAAACACACAATCTCCATTATAATAATATATATATATATATATATATATATAACCAACTACAATACACTATTTGATATTTTCACTTGAACAAGGCTGGATAATGAACTAACCAACATAGTAAAATCAATAAAACAAAAAGTTGAAAACAAGTCCCAAAACTTCAAATTTGTAAATAACTTAAAATCACCACATTTACCCGGTTTATCTTAACACAACTCAAATGACAAGAAATCTTACAGGCGGCCTGCTGCTGCCAACCAGCATTTAATTTTTGTTGAATTGTGGATAAGTAATACTAGCAGGACCTGTAGATATACCACAGTATGAAAAAATTAATTATTACATTTGATAAGTTTACTTATGAGCTATAGCAATTGTTCAATATGTAAAAAGGATAATCTTAATTTAACTCTCTCTCTCTCTCTCTCTCTCCCTCTCTCTCTCTCTCTCATATGATCGATTGAAACAGATTAGCATTATTCCTTCAAAGTGCTCACCCCTTCTCTCTATCTTTCACCTACTCTTTCTTTCTTATATTTTTATGTGTAGCATGTCTTTTTTCTTCTTTCTTTATAATAAAAACACTGGTCCATTATTTAGATGAGATGATGATACTCGTAAGAAATAAGAATTCGGGGGATAAGCAACACCAGATGATCAGGATTTACATTTTTGCATTTCATCTTGGATTATTTGGACAGCCTGATTTTTAACCAGAGGGTGTCGCAAGATTATAATGATCATACAATTAAGGAACACGAGTATTAATATATAGAGGCTTGAATTAAACAGACCTAAAAACACTTGCTGAGAAGGAAGATAATAAGCATGCTATTTAGTCCTAGCCTTGGTAAATGCTCTGTAAATCTGATCTTGTGCCAAACTTGGCTTTAGTGAACAGATATATCAACTTACCAATCACATTGTAACATTGATTTGCTCTGGTTGTAAGATATAGAAAAAGAAAGAACCCGAAATGAGTTTTTAATGTGGGGAAAGGACTAGAGCTTTGGAGGGTGGGGGATTCAGTCCATTGATATATCAACTTACCAATCATATTGTAACATTGATTTGCTCTGGTTGTAAGATATAGAAAAAAAAAGAACCCTAAATGATTTTTTAATGTGGGGAAAGGACTAGAGCTTTGGAGGGTGGGGGATTCAGTCCATTGGACCCAGAATTCATTTCAAAAGAGCTGGATTTTATAACCTGTCATATCAGATGGTGTATTATGTCATGGTGACTTTAATATTTAAATAATTGAATATTTTTCTTAAAATAAATCTGTATTTTTTTTTTCTTTCCCACTTTGATGAATTCATGTGAAACTCAACAGTTTTGTCTTCCCAAACAACAACAACAACACATAAATTCTTCTAAAAGATTTTGTTGCACATTTCCCATTGATACAAAAAACGTTGTTGATTTATATTTGAAAGAAATACTCATCTACCATTGAGAAAATGGACAAACAAATCAACTAAATATTGTTTCTCCTTGTGAATTTTCCCAATAGATATTTTTTTTATTTTTAAAAATTAAATGACATACACATAAATGTAAGTAAATCATATTGTTTTGATTAAGTTAGATTGTTAAATCTTATCTCATAAATTTCTATCTTTTATATTAAAAAAAAAAAAAAAACATATTTAAAAGGGAAAAAATATGTAGTTGTTTTGTGTGTGCGTGTAAAAATAAAATATATAAAAATTAATTTCATCATCATCAGGTCGTGCTGGCAGCATGAATATCCATGACTCTCTCCCTCTGTTGTATACTCTCTTTACTTCTATTATTCTTCTGCTCATCTTTTGTATCTTACGTTCTTCTAGCGTCTGGACTTCGTCTTGGGACTTCGTGTCTAGTCGTCCATTGGGGATTTCTCTTTATCAGAAGCCCTGTGTCACTGGTAGTTTTTAAATAATAACCCAATACTTCGATTTGCTTTAGATCATATTTTATTCCAAAATCCCCACCAGACTACCTGCGCAGATTGAGTCGACCGTGCGCTTAACGCACTTACCACCTTCGTGGTTTGGCTGATACTGAACTAAACTCTCTTTCTAATCTAAACCGGAAGAGGGTCTTCTCTGCCGATTCTCACGGTATCCCAGAAGGAGGATCAGACTAAGGTCAAGCCGAGTCACTCAATCCTTCAAGGCCGGCTGCAAATTATAACAGCCATTTTGGTTTCTACACTAATGGTACATAAGTGTTAGGAATCTAATAATTATGTAACACCTCTCTCTCTCCAACAGTTCTTGTCTGTCATAGCCCCTGGGAAGTCCTCTGCAAAGTATCCAGAATCTGCTCAAAGCTGATTGATGTAGGTTTTTGTTGATCGGCCTACACTGGTGTGTCCATGTGTTGGTGTCCTTGATGTAAAAATCTGTCATTTTGAGATAAATCAATTCTGGGTCCAATAGACTGGATGTACCCCCACAAACATGCACACACTTTTTTTTCCTCTATTTTACTTCACATGGTAATAATTGTGTATCTATATTTTAATACTCTTGTTCCTTAATCTTCCTACTGTTATCATCTTGCAACACCCTCTAGTTAAAATTGATACTGTCCAAATCATCCAAGATGAAATGCAAAAATGTAAATCCTGATTATCTGGTTTTGCTTATCTGACGAATTTTATTTCTTATGAGTGTTGTCAATTCAGCTAAATAATGGACATTCCATTTTTATTATAAAGAAAGGGAAGAAAAAAAACATGCTACATAGAAAAATATAATAAAGAAAGAAAGAGTAGGGGAAAGATAGAGAGAGGGGGTGAGTGCACATAAGCAATAATTCTAATCTGTTTCAATTGAAGAGAATGAAAAGAGTGAGAGAGAGTTAAATCAAGATTATTATACTTTTTACATATTGAACTATTTGGCAATAGCTTCGGGTTAGCTCAGTTGGTAGAGCGTTCGGCAAGAAACCACAAGGTTCCTAGTTCGATGCCAGCCTTCACCAACTCAGTGTATGAGTAGCACAGGGATCTGTGTGGTAAAGTAAGGAGGTGATGGTAGGTGTGGCGCTCCACCTTAGACGCAAAAACAATCTCCTTGGTCTAGCACTAGTGAAAAGGGGATAGACTTCCTCCCTGATTGGCTGATACCGACTTTAGGCCACCCCGACGATGACTGACTGAAACATATCAAATGTTGTAATAATTAAATTATCATGCTGTGGTATATCCACAGGTCCTGTTAGTTTTTATTATTAATATAAATATTATTTTAGTTATAGTTAGTAATGTTCGTGGTGGTGGTGGTGGAGGGTTGATATTGTGGTGGTGATGGTGGGAGGGGGATGGTGGTGATGGTGGGAGGGGGATGGTGGTGATGGTGGGAGGGGGATGGTGGTGGTGATGTTGTTTACAGACGAGTGTTTTTATCATTTGTTCATTTGTTTTCTTTAATTGCTATTGGTATTTTTGCAGTTTTTGGGTGGTGTTGATTGTGCCGGTGTATATCCACAGGTCCTGCTAGTAATTAATGCTGGTCTTCTACATTGTTTTGTTTTTTTTGTGTGTGTGTGAGGGGGGGGTAATTTAGACTGTGTTATGAAGAGGTTTTCACTCTTGTGCCATTTTCTACTTTCACTTCAATCATAAATCCAAATCAATGAAATCACTTAACCCTTTGAAGTCATGATCCTGAAATCTCAACAATCTGAACAATGAAAGGCAATGAATAAAGCCAACCTTTCACTGTCTTCTTTTTAATAAAACGATGAGATAGCTGTAAACAAAGATGTCTGTTTCCTGGGGCAAAAATTTCAATGTTTTTTTTTGTGTTTAATCTTGTGGCTTTTGTGAGCCAAGGTTGTTATATTCATGAATGATAATGCAGGAGGGGGGGTGATAGGGGGAGAAAGAGATGAAGAAAAAGTTGTCCTAATGAGAACAATATTGTATTGGTTATTATTTTGATGGTGCAGTAGAAAAAAATGATAACAGAGGAACAAATAGGTTAATAAGGACGGGTGTATTTACGAGAATATGACCATCAATTTTGTAGTGAAAAGTTCTGTTTCAGTGGCCCTTGAGTGTATGCAGAAATTCTATTAAAAATATAGGAGTTATGTCCCCTTAGTATCAATCCAAATTGGATACTATTATGCATTGTCTAACAAACGAAATAAAATGATGAAAGTAAACTCGGTGGGGGGCACAGTCAAGTCCGACATATATGTTCTCCCAACTGATAAAGTCCTCAGTCTGCAACAATCTCTCACAAAAGTATGGCTCTCTTCTTCACAGCAAAACTCCTACAATCGTTCTCCCTTAGTCTGGGAGGACAGGCTCTTAAATACCCAGTTAATATGTACATCCGGGCTTCTTACTCTGGTCTGGCATTGCCCGTTTAGAACTTCAATATTCACCAGCATTTTGAGTACATGTCAATACTGTTTACATCCGGGTTACTGCCAACAGTATTTCAGCGACGAGGAGGTAGCGAGTTCAAATATCCATGGTCACTCGCCACACTCCTCCCCCTCGCACAGGCAAAACATATCCGGACGCTCTTTGTTCGTGGGGGTTGGGAATCTGCTCATCCACAGTTCTGCCTTTCAATTTTGCTACACATTGTTATATTCATGTGTGGTAATCCATATATATACCCAACCCCTCCACTATGGCGATGCAAAGTCAGTCTTTTGAGGGAGATTCTGCTGGTTTGAAATTCAGTTTTCCTTTTCCTAGATTGGTTGCCTAACCAAGGCAAAAGAATTCAATCTGCTCTACGATTTACCAATAACTGGGGGATTCATGCCTTTCTCAACTGCATTAGCGCAAGGTGAAACGTAAACAGCCTCATCCAAGATCTGAACTATGTATGGTAATGCAGGGGAGAAAAGAAAGACAAAGAGATAAAGACAAAACTGTTCTAATGAGGACAAATCGTATTATTCATTGTTTCAGTGATGTGGTAGAAAGAAATCATAACAGAAACAATATCATTGTTATAGTAATTCTTTATTGTTATAGTTTAAGTATTTTTAAGTAATTTTAATATCAATGTTAATTTTAAGTAATTTTAATATTAATGTTAAGTACTTTTAAGTAATTCTTTATTATCTTTAAGTAATTCTTTATTGTTATAGTTTATGACAATATTGTATTGTTCATTGTTTCGGTGATGTGGTAGAAAGAAATGATAACAGAGAAACAAATAGGTTAACAAATAGGGAAGGCTGTATTTATGAGGAATATGCCTATCAATTTTGTTGTTTAGATCAATGGTTCTCATCTGGGGTCCATATGGCCCCTCAGGGATCATATAACATTTTTGGGGTCCTGTCAAGTAAAAAGTATTTAATCATAAAAATACAATTGGATTTTTAAACATCAAATGGCTATGGGGGTCCACCAGAGTAAAATAGGAATCATAGGAGTCTATAGGTAAAACAAAAGAAAAGGTTCAGAATGACTTGTCTAAATGTCCCATTGGTGAAAGGTTGTCTTGATCAAAAGCACTGAAGGGGTACCTGAAAAAAATCTTGTTGGAAGAAAAGGTTGGCTCTAAGAGAATAGGCTTACTTGTATTCTTGTTTACTGTGATAATAGAAAAAGGAAGGTCAGTGTTTGGTGTATGGCTTCTTATTGCTGATATAATTTGTGGGTTGTCCAATTGTTCTTCATCAAGATCGAACCATAATGGGGGTTGATATGCTGCACACATGTAATGTGGTTATGACCATTGTGTGTGTCTCAGGTGGGTTGTCTTTATATGAGAAAATGACTGTAAGAAAGAGCACAATACAAGTTGTGTCAGTGCAGAGGGGGGTGCTGTATTGGGGGTCAATATACTGCTTATGAGTGATATTTAATATGACCATTACAAGGGTTCTCTACACGGCACTTGTTGAAGACTATAGGATGCTTATATATATTTACCAACCCCTATGCAGGATGTGACACAAGATCAATCTTTTAAGCAGAGTTTAACAGGTTTGAATTCAGAGTTTCCCTTCTCTTAGACTGGTTGCCTAACCCAGATTGAAGAGCCCAGTCTGTCCTACTATTTACCCATAGCTAGAGGGAAAACTGTTGGATTCATACCTTTCCCAAGGGTATTAGTGCTATAGGAAAGGCATACAGTGTCCTCCAGGATTTGAACATGTTCTCATTTCCCTTTCCTACTAGGATAGCCATTACACCACATACCTTTATTCTATATATATATATATATATATATATATATATATATATATATATACACACACCACCCCTCCACATGGGCAGGATGCGACACAAGGTCAATTTCTTAAGCGGAGTTTAACAGGTTCGAATTCAGAGTTTTCCTTCTCCTAAAATAGTTACCTAGCCATGGATAAAGAGCCCAGTCTGCCCTGCTATTTACCCATAGCTGGAGGGAGAATTGGATTCATAACTTTCCCAAGGGTATTAGCACCATGTGAAATGTACACAGCTTTGTCAAGGAATTGAACTCAGGTCGACAAGTCCACTTCCTATGACTCTAACCATTAGACCACGCACCTCCACATACCTTCATATAGGATACCTATATGGTGTTGCAGTATGGCACACACATAGATATGTATAAGACTGTTGTGGATTAAATGCAGTTTCTATCTACAAATAATCTACATCATTGGGGAGAGTGGTTGAGTGTATTAACTGGTGATGCTGTGTGAAAGGTTTTGTAAGTGATTAGATTGAGAGTCAGCTATGTGTACTTGCAGTCCATCAGGCCAGGAAATACAGGATATCATGTAGGTGTTCATCTGTCGTGTGTGATAACAGGCAACAGTATGAGAGAGAAAAATTATCAGAAGTCTGTTTGAGTACAAACAAATATCAATATCTTAAAGCTGGAGTTACCAATTCAAAAACTGAACCTGTAAGTATTTTGCAAAATATTTATATCCGTTTCTATGACGGCATTCAAAAATGGGTCAGTTGAGCTGGCTCCATCCAACGAATTTACTTGTGGTGAATTCATGGAAGGCATATCAACCCTTTTTGGGTCATTTAATGCTGAATCAAGTCATTTTGATATCAGGTTGATTACAGTACCTGCTATTGCTTAAATGGTCACCCATCTAAGTATTGAACAGGCTCATCGCTGCTTAACTAGCTGGACCTAGTGCTTTTAATTTGACTTGACTATAAGCCCTTAAAGGTGGAGTTTCCATATTTACAAAGATATTTTGCAGTGTATGACTGAGCCTTTGGCCAAGCCATGTGTAGTTGCTGGCTCAAGTCTGCCAGAAAAACGTGAGGAAGAGAGGAAAATTTCAGTGTTTTCATGTGCTTCAGGAGCAATAATTGTGGTGCCTTCAAATTAGCCCAAAGTGGTCATGTTACCTGCCTACCACTGCATCTGCACAGTAAGCAATTAGCTGGTGTCTTGTGTGGTCAGGTATTGTCCTTAGAGAGTCATGAATTAAAACAAGATTTGACGGTGTGTAAGAGATATACAGGTCATTTGAGGGTCAACGTTAATATGAAAAGAGAAAATCAATTCTTTCTAATACAATTTGTTAATGTTGTTATTGATTTCTTTCATAGTTTAATTTCAATGACATTAACCTTTTAACAATCTTTAGCAACCAGTCTAGAAGATTTGAATCTGTTTTTCAACAGTCATAACTACAACCTGAACTCCTGCAGCTAGCTGTAATTAATCAATATCTTAATTAATTCAGTGAATTTAACCCTGAAGATCCTTATGGTGAAACTCGAGTAGGTTATTTCTGTACACACTATAATAATAAATCTGCTCTACTTACGTATTGAGCACTTTATATTTTTATGACGCTGACTTATCCGGGTAAAACTTGTACCAACCAAATATTGAGACCAACCCAATATTTTCACTGGTAAATCATTTCTTTTTCATATATATATATATATATTACCATAACTAGTTGATTTGGTGATCCCATATGTAGTGTGGGCTGGTGGCTTAAAGGTAGATTTTCAGCTCTGCATTCTGTGTTCGCTGGTTCGATCTCAAGTGGTGAAGATCATGGTATACACTGCTGATGAAACCTAATAAGCAGCTCTCCAGTGTTCCTCATATCACACACAGTGTTTGTTAGATGTTCTGGCCATGCTAATTTAATTAATAAATGTATTTACTAACTACTCTGCACAAGCAGGATATGACACAAGGTCAATTTCTTAAGCGTAATTTAACAAGTTTTCCTTTTTCTAGATTGGTTGCCTAACCAAAATTAAAGAGCCAAGTCTGCCCTACTGTTTACCCATAGCTGGAGGAAGAGTAGTTTCTGATGAGAGTATATGGTATACATTATTTAAAAATTAAGATTAAGCCCCTCAAAATAGTTAATATCTATTTTACAGAGTCCAGCAGAATCTCTTGATAGGTATTGAGTTTCTGCTATTCAATAAATAAATTAAAAAAATGAGTTACAAAAAAATTTGAATACCCAGCAAGAAGGAATAAAAGAAAATTTTTGGCATAAAATAACCCATAAGGGTTGACATACTGTAAAATCCAACCAACCAGCTATGTTAAATAGGTTAAATAGTTCCACTACTGTTCTTCTACAAGGATGGCTTTGGCATTAAATAAAGAAACAGACTAAATATATTTAGCATATATTGTTACAATCTTATGGGCCATCCTTTAATCTTTGAGCAAGAGCGCTTGTCCAGCAGAAATCCTTGGTAATCCTCTGGTAAAGAATCCTCAGTATTGTAAGTTCCTTCGTCAATGCTTTGCAAGTGAACCATGAAAGTATCAGTGTTTAAGTAGTGAATCAACCACACATTATGGCTGTTGATTGGCTGGAGGAATAAACCACGTGACCTTGCTCAGTCTATAAATTTAGGTGGGGAATTGTAGCACACCTTATATACTCAAAATATTCCAACATATATTTAAATAGTTTAAATTACAAAACCTTATTCCCAACATTCACTGATCTTAATATACTATTTAATTATAATTTATCATTAATAATACTAGTACAAAATAAAAAACACACTCTGGGCGATATAAAAATAGATTTTTGAAACATATTGCCTGAGCGGTGGAAGTAAAAAATTCAATGTCGGCGAGTTTGTACCCTAAGTAAGTAAAATCATCAAATTCATTAAAGGATTAAAAAATAAAACAATTTGAAATGTAAACTTTAAATACGTATTAAAATAAAACAAACTTTATATAGATATATAATACCAGTCATGTATTTATTAAAACTTGTTTTAAAAAACAATGAGGACTGTCTAATGTTGCATGTTCAAATTTTGAGTGAATTTATTCTATGTTATGATGATTTCGGGTATAATGACGTAAGCAGTGATGTAGTTTTTGTTACAGACAAAAACCGGAAGCAAATCTCCATTATTAATAGATTTCACTTCACACTCAAAAGTAATTATTCTAAATCGATGAATTGAAAGCTTCATCATCATCATCATCATCATCATCATCATAATCATGTTGCACTAGTAGCATGGATATCCATGACAATCTCACCAATCATCCCTATCACTCATCGTCCTCGGGGGGGGGGTCATCTTCACAGCATCCAGTATCTGCACAGAGCTGGTCAATGTAGGTCTTTGCTGGCTGGCCCACACTGATGTGTCTATGTGTATTTTTTCTACTGGAGAATGTCACTTATGAGTTCGTCTTTGTTTTTCCAGCAGTGCCCAGCATATCAAAGCTTAAATAAGGGTTATAATCCCATTTTTTAACAATTTTTTTGTTTCCTACTTTTTAAAGTTTCATATCAGCATTCTTGATTGTTTTATTTCCCCATGGTGAAGTGGTTAACACGCTGGATTGTGACATTGTACTACTGTTCTTCTACAAGGATGGCTTTGGTATTAAATAACCAATGAAAGTTGATATATCATTAAGCAAAAAAACAAAACAAACAAAACCCTTATTTCTCTTCCATTATAGCAGACATTTTATCTATCCATTTATTTAGGCTAGAGGGGTGGTTGGAGAGACCCCCTCCAATCAATTGGCTAGTAACATCAAGCCCTAGCTCCTATATGATTGCCCCGATCATATTACCCTTATGGTAAACCTACAACCCTCTTTTATTATGTATGTGCTAGAAAGCAATGGCTGAGGGTCTTAGTATCCTGGGTATGATGTTAAATTGCATCTAATGGTTCTATTTTTAGAGCTTTGAGGAGAGTGGAGTACCCCTTCATTGCCATTACTCCCTGGTCCAACCTGACTCATAGTGGTAGTATCTATTAGGATCCCATCTATAGGTTAAATAGATAAAAAAAAAAGACTTAACAAAAATGTGTTTAAAAGAATTGAGTTTGAAAAAAAATGTGAATACCTAACAAGAATGAATAAAACAAAAACGTCTTAGGCATAAAATAACCCAGCAATGGTTGAAATGCCCTAAAATCTACCCAACCTATCCATTTATTTATTCATTTTTATATGAAATCAATAATTTATCATCTAAAAGGAATAGATTTCTCTTGTACTATAAGCAACACCTCACAATCTGTTAAGAAAATCATTTTGGTGATTTTTTAAAAACATTAACTTCCTACCAACCAATTCTGGGTTATTTCCTATAAGTCCAACATGATCAAAGAGGAACCACTCTTGACTGATAAATTATTTATTTATTTTCCCATTAAACTAACCCTAACCCTAACCCTAACCCGTATTCTTTTTTCCTAGTAGATCAATAAATAAATAAATAATTTATCAGTCAAGAGTGGTTCCCCTTTAATCATGTTAGACTTATAGGAAATAACCCAATTCTGATTATGTTTGTTTCCACACATTGGTGAAAATTTTGTCACTTTTTTCACTTTTCTTCAATTAAATTAACATCGTTATTATTCATGATTTAAAGTCCACTGCTACCTTGACTTAAAGGTGATACAACTTACTAGTTTTACAAGTTACAACTTGATTGATTTTTTGCCTCTTGTGTTGAGAGCTAAAATTTGAGGTACAAGTGAGATTCAGATACACTTATGTTAATAAAGTAAAGTAAAGTAAAGTCGTCGGGGTGGCCTAAAGTCGGTATCAGCCAATCAGCGAAGGAGTTTATCCCCTTTTCACTAGCGCTAGACCAAGGAGATTTTCTGTGTCTGAGGTGGAGTGCCATACCTACCATCAACTCCTTATTTTACCGCACAGATCCCTGTGCTACTCATATGCTGAGTTGCACTAAAAACATTTAAGTTTCTAAATTTACTAAATTTAAAGAAAAAAATTATTTATAAAAAAGAAACAAAAAAAAAATAATCAAACATTAAAACATGTTCCAGCACTTAATTCATTACATTCTATTTTATTATGTTTTTTTTTTTTATAATACAGTGCTATTTTTTTTTTATTTAAAGATATATGACAACAAAAGTTGAGGTGTTTTTTTTGGGGGGGGGGGGTCTGGGGTCTGATATAGTTTATTGACATTTTAGTTTATTTCAATGGGGAAAATTGATTTGATATACAAGGAAATTGAGTTATAAGTGGAACAAAATAAACTGGACCATATGACCTTTAGGCACCCCATTTCGATCTCGATTAAGAAAGGACATGTTTTTCATTTACACTGTCAGTATCCGTTAGTGTTTTAACAGACGATTTTTAGATTGTTTTTTAATTATAAAACTAACCCCTAACCCTAACCTCTAACAAACAACCGGATATTGACGGTGTAAATGAAAAGCATGTCCTTTCTTAATCGAGATCAAAAAGGGGTGCCTAAAGGTAATATGGTCCAATAAACTCATAAGTCAAGGAAGCACTGTATTATGTTGTTTCTATTCTACTATAAAAAAAAGGATGCAGAGTATGGTTTTCAGCCTGTACATCTGGTTGGGGGGAGGGGCTTGATTTGACACCCAAACATCCAATAGGTCATGAGTTAAAGGTCAAATACTTCTGATAGAAATGATTAAGTTTTTCATTTAAATTTGATTAAAAGAATTAGCAAAAATATGCACCCTCTGGACATAAGTATTTCAGTCTTAATGTAATGAAATAGATTATATTATAAAAACTAATGAAATTAAATAAGAACGTATATAAAAAGATTACACTTATTCTTATTATATTTTAATTGGTTTCTATATAAAATCATTCATAGGATTGATTTTAAACACAGAGAATGAAACAATGATGGACCATATTATCTTTAGGCACCCCTTTTTGATCTCGTTTAAGAAAGTACATGTTCTTCCTTTACACCATCAATATCCAGTTGTTTGTTAGGGGTTAGAGTTTAGTTTTATAATTAAAAAAAAAAATCTAAAAATCGTCTGTTAAAACAACCGGATATTGACGGTGTAAATGAAAAACATGTTCTTTCTTAATCAAGATCAAAAAGGGGTGCCTAAATGTCATATGGTCCACAATGATATTAGAAATCAATAACACCACCTAATTATTTACTAAACCCAGTTTTGTTAAAACCAGTATGCAAATTAACCACAGCATATATTATGTAAACCTTTATTTCTTAGTGATATACAAGACACATTGCAAGATTTTAAATGCATCAATAACAAGGGCTGTTTTGAGGCAAATCTAACTCAGATTTACATAGAGACATTGTTAATAAATAAGATTTATTCTATGTATTAATTAATGATTTCAGCTATAAACTAAATACTCATTGATAAACTTGGGCAATTCATGAGGGTCAGACAGACACCAAATCTCCATTATAATAAGATAAAGTAAATACGATTCCAAAAATGTTGAATTTTCATTTAGAGTTGGATATGAATTTTTTAGGACATTTTATTTTCAAATTAATTTACTAAAAACAATGAATCAACATGGACGCACAAAACTAAATGTCCTGGGCATTATTGGATGATATATTTGAATTTAATATTTAATTTCTTTTTTTTTTTATAAAGTCCAGACAGAATATTTTCTGATCAATGTCTTTATTTCATTCTCTCTATGTAGCATATAAGTGTATATTTTAATAAATCTCCCTTGTAACACTTCTTGATGATGACCATGTAATTTATCATTTGAATTGTGGTTAACTGTGGACAAAAGCTGGTTTTGTTAATCACATTGCAGTTATTTTTTTAATTCTTTGTTTTCACCTGAGTCTCATCAGAGGATTACCACAGGAAGAAGGGTAATCTGAACATTAGCTACATAAATGAGAGTAACCTCCCATTGTTTATTTCACTTTGAGGAAGCCCTATGTTTTGGGCGGCCATTTTCATTTCACCGTAAATCAATACAACTGCATGTTTTAACACAAAAATATCATAAAATGTTCTTAACAATTAAGTTCATTTCTAATAATTCGCAAGCACAATTAAGAACACATTTTATGATATTTTTGTGTTAAAACATGCAGTAGTATTGATTCGAACAAATTCGTATTTTCAGTGTAGATTTACGGTGAAATGAAAATGGCCGACCAATACATATTGGTTCCTCAAAGTGAAATAAACAAGGGGAGGTTACTCTTATTTATGTAGTTAATGTTCAGATTACTGGAAGAAGAACTGCTATAGAGAATGCAAGAAAGTTATAATGAGATGGGGTTAAAAAAAAAATATTGGATCAGGTAACCTCGTGCTGGAACCGCCACTGAGTTGTTGATGGTAGATGAATTCTTTCTGTTTGCCGAGCTCTGGTTTGAGTGATTTTACGTATATTGTCTCCAGGATACAGAGCTGAAATTCTGAACAGGCACAAGCTAGTATGGGGAACTGACTGTTTTTAAATGACTTGGAACAATCCGGTTTAGTCAAACCAATGGCAGAGTCAGTGTTTTGGTTGGTGCTACACAATCTTTTTTTAAATAATTTGAACAAATGGCTAAAGGCATATGTTGGTTGATTATATTTTGAAGCCTCTAGGTAGTACAGCCAATATAGTGAATATTGCATTTATATTAATAAATTAGTAAACTGTTGTGATGAGAGGGGCACACTAGCCTTGAGGTTAGGTGGGAAAATCACATTAGATTTTAGAATGAATCTCATATTAACGACAAAGAAACACTGGCTTACAGATCTTTTAATTTGTTCAACTAGGTGTGTTGAGTTGTCACCCAGCCAAGGTAGTTTTAAATACACAGGACATTTTTTAGGGTCAAACCGGGGTTCAAGGCAAAATTATTACATTTGTTATTTTTTTCTTCTTTTTCTTATTTTGTTCAGATCATTAAAATATCTAAACTTCTTTTTTTTCCTTTTTTTTTTTGTAACTTTTTGAGTACTTCTTTTATTTATCTGTTTTATGTTGTTTTTTTTAAATTATTATTTTATTTAATTTTTTAAATTTTTTTACTTTTTTGTTAATTTCTTCATTTTGATTATTAAAAAAAGATTTTCCCCAAAGTCACTAATATTTATTCATCACCATCAGGTTACACTGACACCATGTATACCCATGACTCTCTCTCACCACCCACCCCTATATGTCATCATCCCTGGCAGGTCATCCGCATGGCATCCAGAATCTGCACAGAGCTGATAGATGTAGGTTTTTGCTGGCCAGCCTACACTGGTGTGTCCATGTGTAGGTGTATTTACAGAAGAAATGCCCTTATAAGCTCGTCCTTGCTTCTCTAGCAGTGTCCATCATGTCTTGTTCATCTTACTTAGATGGTTTGTGTGATAGGAGGCAAGTGATCATACAGCTACTGTTTGTGGAGTGCTGCTTCCAAGATTTATTCAAAACATCACACAGCATCTTTGTGTAGTTCACATCTAGCTTTTTCTC
The DNA here is from genome assembly GCA_023376005.1 of Doryteuthis pealeii. Taxonomy (NCBI): domain Eukaryota; kingdom Metazoa; phylum Mollusca; class Cephalopoda; order Myopsida; family Loliginidae; genus Doryteuthis; species Doryteuthis pealeii. The sequence continues at coordinate 78,104,498 of CM042148.1, forward strand.
TATGCATTTTGTTGGAGTCCAAGTGGTGGGAAAGGCATGAATCTGTTCTCCCCTCAGCTATGTGTAAATAGTAGGACAGACTAGGCTCTTTAGCTTTGTTTAGGCAACCAGTCTAGTTTCAGAGGTTTAAGGAGGCCTGTGTGGAGTTTCATATGATTTCTATCAATAGTATTTTATAAGAATTTCTATGTAGTAGAGTGTGGGCCCCATATATTTTATATATGTTTAACAATCCCTCCGCACGGTCAATTTCTTAAGCGGAGTTTAACAGGTTTGAATTCTGAGTTTTCCTTCTCTTAGACATGTTGTCATACCAAAGTTAAAGAGCCCAGTCTGCTTTACTATTTCCCCATAGCTGAATTGAGAATAGCTGGATTCATACCTTTTCCAAAGGTATTTGTGCTATGTGAAATACAACCAGCATCATCCAGGATTTGAACTTGTGTCACTGTGTCCATTTTCTATGATGATAACCATTACACCATGGGTGACCTTAAGTTTGGTCAAACAATTTGGCTATTTCTTTCTTTGTACAAGATATTTACTCTTCATTGTCGGACACAAAGTTACAAATGTGAAGTGTCTAGTGAATATGTAGCCTATGGAGTAGCAAGAGGTTTGGGTATTTTAAAGGTTTAAAGGTGGCTCAATATTCTTTGCTGTGTGTTCTTAGGGTTTTCGCTTTTTACCCCATCGCATTTGGTGGTTGCACTGAAAAAGAAGGAATTCAAGTAACGAAAAAGAAAGAGACAAAGGCAGAAGGTGGTTTTATGACTTAGGCTTTTATTCACCGGTCATGGTTGCCCATGGCAAGGGGATATCCTCCTGGCCAAGGAAGCAACTACACATGGTTCAGACCTAAACTCAAATTACCGAGATATTCTCTCGGGATCGGAAGTCGGTCCCTTTTCTCGCACATGCACGGAGGGTTCTTCTGGTGAAGGGAGTTTTCTTTTTTTTTTTCTAAATTCTAATTTTATTTTAGTTTTAGTTTCAATCCCCACAGGCCCAAACTGGCTTTGTTTCAGGTTGCTTACAGCAGGCATGTCAAACATGTTGCCCGCGGGTCACATATGGCCCTCAGCAAGCACAAATGCAGACTGCACTCTCATATGGTGCTTTTACAGTACCACAGATTTTTTAAGAGTTTTTTTCTAAGAATTCTTGTGCAAAAAACGGTTGTTTATTTTCATTAGGGCAATGTGTTGTTAAGAAACAGAGTCTGTTATCAACGCATTGTCTCTCACACCCCTTCCTTTGAGTTGTGAAAGGAGGAGGCTAACTCGGGCAATAAAAGGGAGTGAATCTTTCCTCTTGCTTTCTGCTTTCAATCAACACATGGCTATAATTGAAAGTTACTGTGACACTTGTATGTTTTATTATTTGAACTCAGTCAGTAATATTCTTTTTTCCTTTCTTTTTAACAAAAATATTTTTTTCTAGATATGTATTAATTTGCTTTTATTTGATAATAAAGAAATTAATGATAGCAATCATCCCTTTATGTTAATATAAAAGAAAGATTTAAATACTTAGTTGTTATGTGCAGCCTCTATGACAGACATATGTTATCTATGTGGCCCTCATGACAGACATATGTAATCCATGTGGCCCTAGGAGGCTACTCAGTTTGACATGCCTGGCTTACAGTACCCATGAGCAAATTTTTAAAATTCCAGGTCAAATTTGAACCCACAATTTTAATTATTTCAATTTTTTTTTTCATATGATTTTTTGTGACAATTTTTTTTGTACAATAACAATTTTTATAACTAACTCTTTTTTTTTCCTTCTTTTCCTCTTTTCATTATGTTCATTATAAATAGATTGGCATTATCGCTTCTGCATACTCACTCCCTCTCTCTATCTTTCTCTTATTATATTTTTCTGTGTAGCATGTCCTTTTTCTTCACTTTCTCTCTTTATAATAAAAACGGAATGGTCCATTATTTAACTGAGGTAATGACACTCATAAGAAATAAGAATTTGGCTGATAAGCAACACCAGATCATCAGGATTTATATTTTTGCATTTCATCTTGGACAATTTGGACAGTCTCGTTTTTAACCGGAGTGTATTGCAAGATGATAATGGTCATACCTTTAAGGCACACGTGTATTAATATATACAAATTTAATGTCCATAATTTCTTTTACAGATAATAAGTAAGAAATAATAATCAACTGTGACTTTATTCTTTATGTTTCTTTGTTTCTCTGTCCACAATTTGTGTCCTGCTTAAACCAACAGATTTAATATTACCAAGTGATGGATCCTGCTTTGATCCAAACACACAACCTGCAAGTAAACAGGTTACTAGTATCAGAAAAATTATAGTCAAATTATCTCCCCCTCCTGCCAGGGGGTGAATTGACAATATGATATTGGGCCGAAATTAAATCCCTTGATGAAAGTGACTTATCGAGGGGCCATCAACCAGGTGAGTCTCGTTTTTCAAGTGCTCTCTTTACCTTCATCTTCACCCTCAGCACTTATTGTATTGACAGTCAAGTATGAAATAATATTCCAGCACTCACCTTTTACCTTATCGTATGAGCATTCAACAGGCGAGACGCGTTTTTCCAGCACTCCCTTTACCTTGTCAAACAGCGAGTGGTTTTATCCAGCGCCCCTTACCTTGTCAACCAGCAAGTGGAATGATATTCCAGTGCTACCTTACCTTCAGCCTCAGCAAGATAAGTCTGCCTAGCAAATACCATAAATTTGCAACCCTTTTTGTACCTTTTGAATATATGTTTCTTTAATTTCAAATGTTCTCATATTCTTTCATACATATATATACATACATACATACATACATATACATTGTATGTATATATAAGATATATAAATTGATGTGCCAATAAAAAATGGGGGGGGGGCATTGTATAATATCTACATATATTTCCCAATAAAAATTGAGAAACACAGCTGAAGCAGAATACATTGACTGCACCCCTGGAGAAGGGTAAAATCCCCCCCCAACCCAATGGGGCCACCTGTTGGCCATGAGTGACTAGCTGTGATGCTTAACAACAGGATCCTGGTGGCTGAGCAGTCAACTGTGCGCCAACTCTCATACCCCCACCCCCAGACACACACTTTAAATGAGCAAAATGAATAAAATAAAATAAAAATAAAATAAATGAGCAAAAAAGACATCAAAATGACTTGATTTGGCATTATATGAACCAAAAAGTGTTGATATGCCATAAAGCAAAACAGGCAACCAGCATTCATAAGTTAAGTGAGTACCTGATTTCAATTTTTTTTTAATGCAAAGTGAGTTATGTGAATTTCTCTGTGTATAATTTGATATCACCCAGGTACCTGATGTACATTAATCTACATAGTGATCCAAAAGTTTTTTCACTCCTACATATTCTTTTAACTTTCATTATTTTTGTTTTAATAATATAATATATAAATCATTTAATTATTTTACCTTTAAAAAGTAGGTGACAAGAATTTTGGGACATGCTGTACATTCATCAACAGAATGGTCTGAAAATATTGTCACCCTTATATATTATTTTAACTTTCATTATTTTTTGTCCTCATAAAACTTACATATCATGTAAGTTATGCAATTATTTCATCTCTAAAAAAATCTTTAAAAATTAATTTCTAGAATTTTCGGTTGTATCATGTAATTATTTTACCTAAAAAAAAAAATAAATAAATAAAAAAAATAATATGTAGGGTGACAAGACTTTCGGATCACATTGTACATTCTTGTTTCCTCTCAAATGCACAAAAGTCTCTTTTTTTTTCTTCTTTTTTTTTTTTTTTTGTTAGAAAGAGAAGAAAATCTTAATTGATATAGATTGGAAAACTAGATAGAAATTTCTATGTCGACTTTTTGACAGCGCACGTAACTTATTTCACGTCTCTTAATTTAAATGCTGTACGAATGATCTCCCTTGAATTTCAAATTGCAGTACGAGTGACCTCCCTTGAATTTCAAATTGCATTATGAGTGTTCTTTAAATTTAAAATTGTAATACGAGTGATCTCCCTTGAATTTTATATTTTTATAAATGGTCGTGACTTTTCTGTTTATTTTCAATGTTTCCTCCACATAACTTTTATTTGAAGTTGAGTTATTATTATTATTATTGAACGAGTGTCATCAACTTTATTATTTTTGTTCCAACGTTTTCCTCGAATCGAAGGTTCTAATCTAATTTCTAATTTCGTTCTTTTTTTTCTTCTTTTTTTAAATTTTTTTTTTTTTTAAAGAAATCACTTTATATCATTTTTTATTTCTTGTATTTCTTTTTCATATACCTTTTTCTATTCATCTAAAACAAGAATAATTACAAGACAGATACGGTGAAAAAAAGTCGAAGGACATAACAACGGAAACGGAATTTTAGAGTTTCCTCCCTTAGAATAAGATTTAGAGTTGTTTCCCTTATGACCAATTTTTCATTGCTATGTTTAGAATTGCATGCCGGTTTCCCCATATCAATTTGTAAGTTCTATTTCGTTTATAAATTTTTTTTTTTTAGTTTAAAAAATTTTTTTTACCTATTTTTACTTAAGAAAAAAAAAAGAAAGAAATTGATAAAAAAATTGGTACTAAAAAAAAGCATTACTTTTCTATTTTATTTTAATTTCCTTTTCTTTATTTTCTCATTTATGAAAAGTTGTCTGAAATTAATTTTTCTAAATTATCTTGTAAAATAAAAATGTCTACAATTCTTTAAAGTGCACACGGACTTTATGGACATCCTGTATATAATCTGAAATGCTCATTTTCTGTTCATTTTTGGATGTTTTGATACAAACATTGATGACAAAGTTTATTCTAAATACTTAAAAAATAGAGTATTACTTTTGTAAAAAAGGTATGTAATTGTTTGGATGTCAATCGCAATTATAATTGATACATTTTACTAATTATTAAATTGAGCTGATTTTGATGGCTAACAATAAAAATTATCGTTAACATAAGGAATGTTCTTTGGCAATTTAATGCCTTTTATATTTTAGTTCTTCGATCGACTTGACAATTCCCATTATCAAAATTTTCTTTGATAAGATTCTCTTGTGGGTAGGAAATGCCATCAAAAACAAGAAAAGATATACAGAGTGGTCGGAAAGTCTTGTCACCCCTACCAAAATATAAATACTAATTAATCAATTATATTACATGAAATAAACCGCTGGAAATTAAATAGAAAATTGTTAATATTGTTATCATTATTATAATTATTATTCATATATTATCAAAACAAAAAATAATTAAAGTTAAAACAATATGTAGGGGTGACAAGACCTTCGGACCACCCTGTATTCGAGTCAAATATGCACAGGTAATTACTTCCATCCGATTGTTTTTTTTTTTTGTCAATACTCGATTATTATACATTGAGGTTTATTTACAAGTTTAATAAGTCATTTGATTTTCACTACGTACTCAGATCTTCTCGAATGGATATTGTCTGGGTATATGAGTTTTTTTTTTTACCTAGACACTGTAAAATGTGACAATTTATAAAACGCAGGGAATATTTTGAGTGCTATTTTTTTTTTTAAGTATGATGGGTGTAGTAAGTTAGGAGTAGACATTTAGCTTTACCATACATAGATAATAGCTAATGAATGAATGAACTCAATAGACTGCAAGCTGTTATAGTTGTACTCATCATAGTAGTAGTAATATTAGTAGTAACTAAAATAAGAGGGTATCAGTGGGAGTAGAATAATAAGTCTCAAGACAATGGGGAAGTATTATCCAGACTTTAAAAAGATATATATATCTTTAGACATTAATCCCAGGGGAAAGCAAGTATCCATTACAGCAAGAATGAAGTTTGATAATATTTGTATTTTTTTTTGAGTGAGGATTGGTTTTATATGCAAATATTATTTTTCAATTTTTGTTGTGTAAAAAGATAACATTTTGTTTTGTCTTATGCATTGTATTGTTACTTTAAATGCAAATTTATCATCCATTTTTGTACTTACACACATTTTCATTCTAATTACAGTTTTTCACGGCTGCAATATGTGAATAATAAAGAACTATTATAAAACCACAATCTGCACTCTGTCAGTTTTTGTAATGCACATCATAATTATGCAAATTAATGTAGTATAAACTCAGGTAGGATGCAATAGCGCTACTCATGCACTGAGTTGGCGAGGGACAGTATTGAACCTGGAACGTTGTGGTTCCTGGGTGAATGTTCTGCCGACTGAGCTAAACCGGAAAGATGAAAATTCAATTCTTTTGAAAAAAAAAAAAAAAGTTTGTTCCACTTTTCACACAATTTAATGGCTAATTTTATTTTTAAAGATTCAAACAATATTTAGAAGGCAATGTAGGTCAATTCTAAGCAGTGAATCTGAAAATGAGAAAATTTTACTTTGCAGTTTTAAAAAGTGGAAATTAAGAAACCAAACAATCAGGTCTAACTGACTTAAAATAATTCAGTCTATTTTTATAGTACACAAGAAAATTTAGCAGAAAACTTTAAAGAGAAGTAACATGAACTCGAGAATTTTATGATCTAAGGGAAATAACTCTAGCAAGGGAGACAACTTTGAGGAAATTTTTTTTAGAAAATTTCTTTTTTGTTTTTTTAAATGTTGTTCTTGTTTAACTACCTAGTTGTGTTTTTAAGTTATAAAAATATAACTTTTTATTCATATTAGCTAGAATTAAGAAATTGTATTTGTCTGCTAAACCTTACGTGTAGCAAACCATTCTTAGTGAGTTCGATTCTCACTGGGTACACCATACTTTTGGCCTTGTGCCACATCCAAGTTAAATTTAATAAATAACTACTGTATTCTACTGGACAATAAGAGTTAATTACTTTTTAAATGATTTACAAAAATTTCAAATCTAGAGAATTTAAAAAAATGTATTAATGTAATATCACAATAAGAAAAATATATTTACTTTTTATTTTTCTTAGGATAGTAAATTCAACTTCTCGGCACTGAACATATAAAAGAATAATGGTTATTTCCTATAACTCTAACATAAACAAAGGGGAACCACTCTTGACTGATAAATTATTTATTTATTTTCCCCTTTAAACTAACCCTAAACCTGTCTTCTTTTTTCCTAGTAGATCAATAAATAAATAAATAATTTATCATTCAAAAGTGTTTCCCCTTTGTTTATGTTGGAGTTATAGGAAAAAACAAAATAATTATAATAATTATAAGGGAGATAACTCTCAGAAACTGAAAAAAAAAACCCCAAAAGACAAACAAAAACAATTTTAGGTGTTCATAAGCAAATTTTATTTTTAGATTTATCCAACGCCAACTTGCCTGATGCCAAAGATTTAACAAAAAAAATAAAAAATAAAAAAAATAAAATAAAATAAATAAATAAATAAATAAATAAAAATTAATAAATAAAAATTAATAAATAAATTAATAAAAATTAATAAATAAATAAAAAAACAGAAAAAAAAACCTCTAACTAAACTGATGCAATAGTGTTTTTAGATACTGTTAGCTGCTTTCCTTATCATTTTTTTTCTTTTTTGACTGTAATTATTTTATTGTCACTGACTGAAATCTAAAATTATAATCGAGTGACAAATCAAAATGAATTATTGTTTTGTGTTGTATAAAGATTTTAAATAACAATTTCCTAATATAATGTATAGCTAGTGATTATAGAATATATTAATACTCATGTTCCTTAATTGTATGACCGCTATCATCTTGCAATACCCGCTGGTTAAAAATGAGATCGTCCTAATCACCCAAGATGAAATGCTAAAATGTAAATTCTGATTAGCTGGTGTTGCTTATCCACTGAATTCTCATTTCCTATGAGTGTCGTCACCTCAGCTAAATAATGGACAATTCCGTTATTACTATAAAGTGTAAGATTCATGGTTAATACACGAATATACGACTCCGACACGTGGGCTGGACATAACACTTTATATAATTAACAGCACATTTATAAGACAAGATACAATAACAATAAAATACATGTACATAAACATACAACAGTAAAGATAAAAGGACTGGAGAGTCCGTACATACAAAATCACTTACTAGTGATGGGGCCGAAGACTCCAGGAGAGTAGCATAGCGTTGGGGGCAGAAGCCCCCACCAAGAAACGTGTGACACTGGTCTAACCCATGTGGTCATTCCAGAAGATGTCGCTAAAAGAGCAGGGAGTTTCAAAACCCGCGCTTAAATACCAGACCTCCCTGGTGGCCGGCACGAAAACCCAGCGAGAAGATAACTCTTCCAGGCAAAGGGAAGATAATCCCAACAAAAGAAAGGGAAGAAAAAGGAAATTATAAAGAGTAGGGGAAATAGAGAGGGGGTGAGAGCGTGAAAGCGATAACGCTAATCTGTTTCAATCGAACATAATGAAAAAGGGAAAGAAAGAAAAAGAGTGAGTTAAATGAAGATTATTATATTTTTTACATATTGAACTATTTAGCAATAGCTCTTAAGTAAACATACCAAACATGATAATCAAATAATCATATGGGGTGTATCCAAAGTTCCTGCTAGTTTAATTATTATCATTTAGCTGCTAAACACAAATATCTTTTCTCTTCGAAAAATTGACATGAGACCTGGAGAATCTCTATTATCTAAGGGAAATATCTCTGCAAGGGAGATAATTCTATTTACAAAATCTATTAATAATGGAGATTCGCTTCAGTTTTTTGTCTGTAACAAAATTTACGTCACTGCTTACGTCACATTACCCAAAATCGTCATAACATAGAATAAATACACTCAAAATTTGAACATGCAACATTAGACAATCCTCATTGTTTTTTAAAACAAGTTTTAATAAATATATGACTGGTATTATATATCTATATATAGTTTTTTTTTATTTTAATACATATTTAAAGTTTACATTTCAAATTGTTTTATTTTTTAATCCTTTAATGAATTTGATGATTTTACTTACTTAGGGTACAAACTTGCTGACATTGAATTTTTTACTGTCGCCACTCAGGCAATATGTTTCAAAAATCTATTTTACATTAATTTATATATATATATATATATATATATATATATATATATATATATATATATATAATATATATATTTGATTGTATATACTATTATATTCGTATCTATATAGTATTTGTTTATATGCATATATATGTATATAAGGCTAGGAGAAGCTAATTCTCGAGTAGAGCCCTACTGAGTCAGACGGTTATAAAGCTCTTCAGGGCTAAAATCTGAATACAGAAATAACCCACTCGAGTTTCACCATAAGGATCTTCAGGGTTAAATGCACTGAATTAATCAAGATATTCATTAATTACGGTTAATTGTGGGAGTTCATGTTGTAATTAGGACTGTTGAAAACAATTTCTCAGTTAATGAATGCTGTTGCATAATTTTTAAAAGTTGAATTACAGACGCAATGTTGATATGTCCTAAATGTAGTTGTTAATATGAAATTATTTAAAAATATATATTTAAAAAAAAAACAAAAAAAAAACAAAAAAACAACAAACTTAAACGTTTTCAAAAATTTTCTTAAAAAAAATATTTTTTCCATAATTTCCACTTCCGTTTGTGCATGCATTTAGCAAAATTTTCTGATTTTTGGTTCAAAAGTTCTCTGGTGTTGATATAGCATGCTATTATTAATTTTTCCTCAGGACATTGGTGGCAGAATTTATCACCTGGGTTATAAGGTCAAGATCTTTATGAATATATATATATATATATATATATATATATATATATATATATATATATGTATGTATGGAAGTAAGATGAGGAATATGAATGTTGACTCATTGTACATGTGTGTGTGTATATATATATATATATATATATATATATATATATATATATATATAGATAAAAAGGTATGAAAACACACAATAATAAAAAATCCGTTATTAACTGACCATGAACGGGTTAAAACTCTTTTCTTTTTTGAAAAAGAGAATTTTTCTATTTTTAAATTTGAAGTATGTCTTTTTCTTTCAAAAACTGTTACAATGAAGATACAGTTCGACAACATATTCCTGGCATCAACGGATGTACATATGTTGAAGCGAGCGCATGGCGTACACGCTTTTTGGAACAACAATGCTTCCGATTTGAATTTAAATTATTTTCTGCTTCTCCTCGATGAGTCTGGATTAAAAATATGCTCTGATGATAATTTTTTATAAATCGAAATATTGTTCAATATCAGCTATGAAAATGATATAAAATATATTCATTTTTAACAGTATTGTGTGTTTTCATCACTTTTTATCTATATATATACCGTTGGATTCATTTCCTTTCTCTTTACTCATATATATATATATATATATATATATATTTATATTTTTGCTTGAAGGCAATTACAATGCGGTATATCGCATAAAATTTGATAATTATAGAAGATAAATAACATTGACAAGTGAATCTCGCAAAGAATTACTCGGCGTGTAGAACATCGTACAGCAGCTGTTTCGACTTTATTAAGTCTCATCAGCGATGTATACTAACGATTTCCCTCCGACAGAAATCGAAACCGGGACTTCAGCAGGATAGTCAGAAACTATACTGCCTCAGCCACCGATACAGCACCGAGAAATGCCTGCAAAATTAATTCTTCAATGTTACTGGGACGTCTCTACCATAGGAGGCAAGGGAACAACAACAAACACGGTGCTTTATGCTCTTCGGCGAAGGAAATAAGATTTTGGGATGTTTGTTTTATTTTTTTAGAAGCATTGGTGAATAAATATTTATATCTCTTATTATAATGGAGATTGTGTGTTTTTCTGTCTGTAACCGAAACTATATTCCTACTCAAGTAACAATTCTCTTAGTTATTGACATCACATTCTCCATGATTTTATTTTTATTTAACCTGAATTATTAATAAAATTGTCTTACATTATTAATACTGTTAACCATGTCTACATACTGACAACATGCAATTATATTTATATATACAACAAAATAGCGGTTTACAGTGTGAACGGGAAGGCTAATTTGCATATTGATCTTAAAAAATCGAATTTAATAATTATGTGCTTAGTATTATTGATTTCTAACTGTTTGGTTTTATTTTAATGAATATAAGTAAAAATCTCTTCAATGAATCTTAAATGAAATCCATTAACAAGATAAAATAACTGTCATTTTATTGTTTACTTCCTCTTTTAACTAAATACTTAAATTAGAAAAATAACAATGAAAGACGAGAGTGATGGAAGAGTAAGTTTCAGTTGTTCCATTTTTTATTATACTCCCTCTGTTTCAAATCTTTTATTATACTCCCTCTGTTTCAAATCTTTTTATCTGCATTCTTATTTAGTTTCATTAGCCTTTCTAATTTAATACAATATTTTATTACATTAAAACTTAAATACTTGCACCCGGAGGGTGCATATATTTGCTAGTATTTATAAAATAACAGATTAGGAAAAATCCAACAAAATGTGAGGAAAAGTATTCCAATATTTTTCCTCACACATAGACAGATTTACCATATGGAGGCGCATTGTGTAATGGTTACCGTCGTCAAAAATAGACATGGTGAGATGAGTTCTAATCCTGAACCAGGCTGTTTGTATTTCACTAGTGCTAATAATCCCTGGGAAAAATATAAATCCAACTATTCTCCCTCAGCTATCGGTAAATATTAGGGAAGACTAGGCTCTTTGAACTTGGTATGGCAAATTTTGAAAATTCCAAATTGAAAAATGACAGCCCTTTGCTCTTTCATAAAAGTAATTCAGCTTATAAAGTCGGTTGGTAAAAATCGATATAAGAAGGATCTACTTAAAAGGGAAACAACTTCACTTCAAAATTCAAGGGAGGTAATTATAAATTTAACGTTTGAAAAAAAGAATTTTGTCTTTGGTATAATTGTGTCCTCAATTGACTATGCAGTTTTTTTGTGAAAATTCAACTAACCCCCACAAATCAAAAACCTTACTGTTTAAAGAGGATGTGTTTGTTTTTTGTTTAGGGCATATCAACCTCGGTGGGTCATTTAATGCCAGCAAAGTTTTGAAAGATTCGTAGCGATAGTTTGGAATAAATTTTTTAAACAATTTTTTTATAAACAAATTTTCTATTTAACATTGATGGGACCCTAACAAGTATATCACTCCGGCCAGAGTGGACTTGGGATTAATGTTGATGAAGGGGTGCTTCCACATTCCCCTTATCTCTAGAACTGGAACCTCACTATCAGATAGTTTGTCATTCCCAAGATTCAAAGACCCAAAAGAAGGTGTGTGTATATATATATATATATATATAATGTGTGTGTGTGTGTGTGTGTGTGTGTGTGCGTATGCGTGTGTTAGGGTTGCTAAGATACAGACAAAAGCACTTGGTTAGAAAATGGCATTGTTGAGAAACTGAGTTACCAAGCGCTGTTGACTGTCTTAAAGATATATATGCTCTATCAATGATATTGAAAACTACTTATAATTATAGCAAACTATATTATCAATACTAGCAAAAAAGAAAACACCCTTCAGGCGGTGTAAAAACAAATTTTTGAAAAATATTGCCTGAGTGGGGAGGTGAATTAAATAAAATAAAACGTTTGATATTTAAAAAAAATTACTTACTTACTTAAAAACATCATATTCACTCCACTCCACAGAGATATTTGTTTTATTTTATGATTGTAGACACCTCCAAAACAATGACATGTGATTAGTTTATGCTATATTAACGCACCTGTCAACACTTCATTTCAACTTTTTAAAAAAAAATCTCCCCCTCCCCCCCAAAAAAAATTACTAAAATGTTGTGAAAAAGAAAAAAAAATGGATTTAAAAAAAAATGTTCAGCCTACGGAAATAATGAAAATTATGAATGAAAACAATGTCTACATTTTCACACAATTGAATCAATTAAATTTTATGTGGTCTCATACAGTTACACCTACAGAATCTTTTTTTTTAGAATTCTATAAAAAATCAATTAAGAGTCAAATTTTTCCATAGGCGGAAAAATTTTTAAAAAATCATCTGGAGTTTTTTTATGTTTGATTGGTTGAAAAACTTTAATGATAATATTAACCTTTATTTAAGCTTCATTGTGTTAAATATAGGGAAGGGGGGGGTAATTTTACACATCGAATTGGAGGTCCTTATATAACAGACAACAATGTTTTTTTGTTTTTTTAAATACACCTATTGTTACACAATTCTACAAAATTTTAGTAAAATTGAACGAATATTTTTAATTTTAGTGTAAAAAAAGATATATATTTCTTTTAGATTTTTATCTGTTTTTTATCAACATCCAAAATCACATAAAAGTTTTTTTTTTTATTGTCATGCTCTTTTGTGAGAAATTGTAAACAAATCTTTGAAATGATGAACATGCACAAATCTAAACCGGATACAGTTAAACACACAAACCTTTTCAAATTTAATGTCGAAGGAGATAATGTGACTATTTCTTGTTTGTAAATAATTTTCTCATAAAACTCTATACATTGAATAACTTTAAACATATATTAAATAGAATAAACTATATATAAATCTATAATATTGGACATGTATATTTATTAAAACTTGTTTTAAAAAACACTGGACTGTCAAATGTTGCATACTTAATTTCTGAGTATATATAATAAAGGGTTGTTCTTTATTTAATGTATTAATGATTTTGACTATAAATTAAATACTTGTTGATAAACTTACTTAATTCCTGATGGTATTTGATGTAGGCAGTGACATAGTTTCAGTTACAGAGACATACCGAATCTATTATATATTGATCATATATATAGTTTACTATATTTATAGAGTGCTCAATATCAGTGATAGAGCATATATATCTAAGTTATGATATCATGGAAATAGTCATCAGTGCTTGGTAACAGTTAGTTTCATGCCTCTGAATTCTTCTGACCAAGATCTCTATAGAGAACAAATCAACTTTTCTCAATCATTAAATATAGACAAATTGGAGAATGGAGATGTTAAATCTATTTTTGATCTTTCCAACAGAATGGTGGGGATCTTTCCAACAGAATGGTGGGTCATAGCACACCTTATATCTATTTTTGATCTTTCCAACACATAACGATCTTTCCAACACATAGGGCATGGCATGGCAGTTCAAATCCCATGCGCTAAGCCTAAGCTATGGATAAATAGTAGGGCAGAAACCTTAAACCAGTCTTTAAATTCAAACCTGTTGAACTCCGCTTAACCTTGTGTCAAATTGGTAGATATATATATGTACCAAAATAATCCAACACTTAAATGCATATGGCATTGGTGCATTCTGAAAGGAGAGAATTAATTTTATGAAACAAATTAAACAAACCGTCAATTGTTATTGCTTTTGTTGAATAGAATTTGTTGAAAAAAGCCGCAATACTTATGCACCAACTCAATACAATCAAAACGAATATTATTAGGAATTATGTATTGCCAAACTCTACAGCATTGAAAAGCTTTAACGAAAAATATAAAGGGGTTGACATGCCGTAAAACCCAACCAAACAACCAACAAATCAACCAACCAGTTAATTGCTAAATAGTGCCACTACTGTTCTTCTACAACAGATGAACTTGACATTTCCATTTGACAAATTGTTTAATGCAATCCTAAATAATATTTATTATTTAAAAATTACTGAAGAGTTTAGTCAAGATAAAGAATTGGGTTAAAGCAAACTTAACGGACCTAAATTCTACTATCATATGAAAGAAAGAAAATAAAATACAAAAAATCAGGGAATTAACCAAATTTAATGTTGAATGGATAAAATTGATTTAATGAGTTATCAACACATTTTTCGGCCAGGAGTTTGTTCATGTACACATTGTATTCTATCTATTACTATTTTAAATATAAAATAAAATAATAATAATAGAAAAATTATTTTATTTTTGTAGAATACTGTTAATTGTTATTCTGTGTTACTTTCGCCCTTGGCCAGGATTGAACCTGCAGTCGGGAAATGACTGTTACAGATTGTTAACTATTGGACAGTGGAACAGTCAAACACCTCCTCACCTTAATGGACTCTTCCTGGCAGTAGTGGCAGTAATTATTTAAGCTGTTATAGTGGGTTCATTGGAGAACTAGTAACTGCATGGTTAGGCTTGGCCAGTCACATTGCTCAAACCAATTGTTGACTGTCTAACTGACTTACTTCAATAATTTTATATTTAAAATAATAATAAATAGAATACAATTCAACATTTTCTTTCCTTTATTTATTTATCCTTTCATCATATTGTCGGATTCATTTCCATTTTCAACTTACACACACACACACATATATATATATATGATAGAGAGATAGATTTAAAGTGTGCATGCATATATAACAGAAAAAAATGGCACATCATAGTGTGACCTTTATTAGAGCAATATACTTAAAGCAGTTTGCAACTGAATAATTTTATTGGTTTTGGATTTCTCTGAATTTTATTTTTAACAATTCAAATTCTCTATATAAAAAACACTGAAATGCTAATTAGAATTTTTGATCCCTTCTGAAATAGAAGCACCAATATCATCATGAACCGCTTGTTACTGCGGTAACCCAACATACCACAGTATGATAATTTAACTATTACAATATTTGATATGTTTAATTTGTGCTAATTTAAAATACTAATAAAAATATGTAAAAGGTATAATAATCTTGATTTAACTCTCTCTCTCTCTCACTCTTTTTTTCTTTCTTTCTTTCTTTCTTTCTTTCTTTCTTTTCATCTTTTCATTATGTTCGATTGAAACAGATCAGCATTATCGCTTCCACGTGCTCACCCCCTCACTCTATCTTTCTCTTTCTTTCTCTCTTATTATATATTTTCTGTGTAGCATATTCTTTTTCTTTCCTTTTTTTTCTTTATAATAAAAACAGAATGGTTCATTATTTAGCTGAGTTAATGACTGTCATAAGAAATAAGAATTTGGTGGATAAGCAACACCAGATCATCAGGATTTATATTTTTGCATTTCATCTTGGAGGATTTGGACAGTCTCATTTTTAATAGTTTGTTGCAAGATGATAATGGTTCGTACTTTTGAAGAACACAAGTATGAATATATAGATGATAAACGTGAGTAACACAATATCAGCTAATTGTGGAATACCAGATCATATGCGACCATTCATAGGATTTGCAAGTCGTTCACTGATATCTGTAATCTTGTGACTAAGTCTGGATCAGTAAAAGTGATAAACTTAATTCAGTGTACCACTAAAAAGTAAAGTCATCGGGGTGGCCTAAAGTCGGTATCAGCCAATCAGCGAGGGAGTCTATCCCCTTTCACTAGTGCTAGACCAAGGAGATTGTTTTTGTGTCTGAGGTGGAGCGCCACACCTACCATCAGCTCCTTACTTTACTGCACAGATCCCTGTGCTACTCATACGTTGAGTTGGCGAGGGTAGGTATCGAACTAGGAACCTTGTGGTTTCTAGCCGAACACTCTACCAAGTTAGCTAACCCAGCCCTAACAAATCTTTATATTCACTAACCCCTGCCACTATTAAAAGCAGGACATGAGGTTGTGGTTATTGCTGGGACCCTTTCTCATATGCGTGAGTGGTGACAAAAATAGCTCAGTATAACTTTAAGGTAGTGTGGATATGGAGTCAATGACACCTGGTTACTGACAATCTTTTGCCTATGTGATCTTCAGACCACTTGGTCTGAAAATCGCATTGGCAAGAAACTGTCAGTAACCAGGCAGCATTAACTCCATGTCCACACTACTTTTAACTTAGATATAGCAACAATGCTTGTATAGAGATAATATATATTTGTCATGGTAAAACAATTTTATATTTCCTAGCCTCATAGATAACCCCCACCCGAATTTTGATAAAATACAATTAAAGGGATTTTAACTGCAGTTGATAATACCACTTCTTATAATATGTTAGAAGAGTTCAGAAGGCTTCTCAAACACAGGTGAATTTAAGTATTCATAAACAACATATTCCAAAAAAGAGATAACAACAATATACAGACTTTATTGTCTGAACAACATTTAACATACAATACCAAAGAGTTAGGACAAACATCAAAAGGAAAAGTCATTGTAGATAATCTTGAGGCTACTAAATGGAGAATAGAAATAGTAACTTACTGTATAGAATAGCTGTCGTGTAACAGGTACATGGTAACGACACAACTGGTACAGGTAACTTCAGTGGAGTCATAGGGTGTAGAAGCAACTGTGTTCATACACGGGTATAAGCCTATAGTTGGGGGGGGGGGTAAGGCCACCCTCAAGCCTTAATGGACAGACACAACTTGTCAAGTGCATCTTTCTGGATGCCAGATGAAAGAGAGATAGTTTTCCCGGACTAGGTTTAAATAGCCAAGTTGTAATGTCCTCTAGTGGCAAACCCGGATGGCAAGGGAAGATAACCCTTTTCCACTCTCAACCTCATCCCAATAAGGGAAGACAATTGCTACACAATAAATATGAAGTTAAATTTTTAAAAACCAAAAAAACATAACCTTCAGCATGAAAGATAAGAGTATTTATGGTTTTCGAAGGAGCTCTTATTTCTCTGTAGTTGTAGGCAAATTGTCGGACAAAGAAGGAACAAACACGAAAGTAAATGCAGACACTTGTATTGACAAAAATTACATAATATTGTTGCAAATTTTAATGGTATTTGCTACAAGACTTATTTGAGTTAGTGATTTTCTTGGAGTAGTGGTGATAACAGGGTATTCTGTTCATCAGTAGGAAATGTTGATAAGACGCTTCGTCTCAGTAGTTTCTCGTCCTTCAGTACCTGCCTTTTAACATATGCTGATACAATGCCTTAGAAGTGAGCTGGTTGTAGATTTCTGTGATAAGTGGGCCCTGTTTTGGGCTTGGTAATGAGAGCTTGGTGTTTTTACGTCTCTCCTCCAATACTGCTATGCGATAAGTAAGCCCTGTTTTTGGGCTAAGTGATGAATGAAGTGTAGGGACTGCAATTTACGCGACTACCCTCAGTGGTGCTCCGTGATAAGCAAAGTTTTTGGTATTGGCGCCAACATACGATGATGGCAATTCGCCCCCTAGTGACAGGGGGAGATAATTAACTATGGAATTTCCAATAAAGACAAAATTTTCAAAATTTGTTTTAGGAAAAAGATAACATTTTTGACACCTACA
Organism: Doryteuthis pealeii; assembly: GCA_023376005.1. Lineage (NCBI taxonomy): Eukaryota > Metazoa > Mollusca > Cephalopoda > Myopsida > Loliginidae > Doryteuthis > Doryteuthis pealeii. Next base: position 78,122,604 of record CM042148.1, read on the forward strand.
AATATTATTCATACAGAAAGAAATACATTTAGATATATTTTTTTATAGCTACCCCCACCCCCGCACATAATATAAGGATTCAATTTTTGTATGCATATCAATGTAACACTAGCAGGACCTGTGAATATACCACGGTATGTTAATCTAATTATTACAATGTTTGATATGTTTACTTAAGAGCTATTGCCAAATAGATCAATATGTAAAAAGTATAATAATCTTAATTTAACTCTCTCATTCTTTTTTCTTTCTTTCCTTCTTTTCATCTTTTCATTATTCATTTGATTGAAATAGATAACCATCATCGCTTCCTCATGCTCACCACCTCTCTCTATCTTTCCCCATCTCTTTCTTTCTTTCTTATATTTTTTCTGTGTAGCATGTCCTTTTTCTTCTATTTCTTTCTTTATGATAAAAACGGAATGGTCCATTATTTAGCTGAGGTGACAGTACTCATAAGAAATAAGAATTTGGTGGATAAGCAACACCAGATAATCAGGATTTAAATTTTTTGCGTTTCATCTTGGAAGATTTAGACGGTCTCATTTTTTAACCAGGGGGTGTTGCAAGATTATAACGGTTGTACAATTAAGGAATACGAGTCAAGATGGCCAGAAACTAGCGCTTCGACAGATGTCCACATTAGCTGGGCAAAAACAAGAAAATACTACAACACAAAACAAGGCTAAGAATAGTCACCTGGAATGTCTTGACACCTCCCGATCTTGAGAGATTGGGAAACCCCAAACTATGTACTGATATTGTGACAGGGGAGCATCTCGATATGGGGCCGACATCGATGCCCCTGTGGAAGTCAATTTCTAGCGATAAGGACCAATTGACAGAAGAGGGTGGGCTGGATACACATCCTCATGGAAAGACAGGCCGATGGTAGCTGTAAGAAGTTTGAGGTAAGGTGACTCGAGCCCTCCATCCTGAAGCGACACATGACGGACACCATGGAAACATTTCCTACATTTAAGTCTGACCTGTGTGGCAGGCCTGTATGTCGAGGGTTTCATATGTGTGACTGGGTACATAAAAACAAGCTGGATCCGTGGGCCATCTGCGTGCTCACAACTGCTCACAACTGAACTACTTGTAGAAATGGCCTTATTCTGTGAAGAAGCGGCAATCACCATATATATATTATATATTATATATATATATATATATATCAATGTAACACAGCAAGATTTTTGTTGTTCATTCAATAGCATTAAAATGCTCTAAATTCCGAGAATGAAACGATTTTCAATCTAAATTGCAACATAATAATTCAGAGTCTGAGTTTCAAATCCTGACAACAGCATGGATGTCTATGACTTTTGCTCGTCATCCATCCCTATCGACCATCGCTCCTGGAAGATCCTCTGCACAGCATCCTGTATCTGTGCGAAGCTGATCAATGTAGTTTTTTGCTGGCTGACTTACGCAAGTGTGTCCATGTGCAGGTGCCCACAGGAGAACATCACTTATGAGCTCGTCCCTGCTTCTCCAACAGTGTCCAGCATGTCTTCTTCATATTACTTGAATGGTTAATATAATAGGTGGCAAGTGGTTGTACAGCTGGTCTTGTTTGGGGTGTTGCTTCCAGGATCTGTTCAAGACTACACATAGTATCCTAGTACAGTTTCCATCTATCTTTCTCTCCAAATGGTGCAGCCATACAGTAGCACTGATACAGATAAAGCTTGGACTCCAATAATTATTATTTCTTAAAGGGAGATAACTATTCAATACTAATTATATTATGACCACTGAAGGTTAATAAGCATATTCTTCTTGCTCTTTTTGTTTCTTCATCTTTAGTACTCAAAACATCAGTTTTGTCCAGGTGAGGAAAACAGCAAATATAATTATTCTAAATTCCCACTTTTTTTTTCACTGTTTATATTTTTATTGTAACTCATGTAAAGAAAGTAGGAAGAAAACATGGACCATATGACCTTTAGGCACCCCTTTTTGATCTCGATTAAGAAAGGACATGTTTCTCAATATCCGGTTGTTTTAACAGACAAGTTTTAGATTTTTTTTTTAATTATAAAATTAACCCCTAACCCTAACCCTAACAAACAACCGGATATTGACGGTGTAAATGAAAAACATGTCTTTCTTAATCGAGAACAAAAAGGGGTGCCTAAAGGTGATATGGTCCAAAAACACGAGTATTTTATATCTTGATTATTAGTCTATTATTACGTCTTATATTATTATTAGTCTATTATTATTATTATTATTATTATTTATATATTACGTCTATTATTAGTTAAGTATTTTAGGTAAATAGGGATTACTAGACAAGATACAATTGGAATGAGTAATCAATAATTGACAGGTTGCATTCACAAGTTCATGAAGTCTCTCTTATCTGAGGTTTCTCTATTTCTGCAAAACAGACGATTCCATTGTCCTCTTTTAGGTACTATATGACAATTTTAGAGTTCCATCTTGTGACCTAGGGCTATAGAATATACCAACTGCACCTCTGCAGAGGAGTAATACCCCTTCCCCATGGGGCTGCCTGTTGGCCATGGATGGTGACCCATAATGCCTGAGGACAGGGTTGTGGTGGCTGAGCAGTCTATAAGCCAAGTACTAAGTGGTCCCATAACATGCAACACTCCATTTTGACTCTTACTTGGGCTATATGGAGGTTGGAGAGGCCCCAATTGACCAGATTTCACTTCCTCATCACTGGAATAATGTTTGCCTCTCAAACCCTCTTTCATAGGACGAAAGAGATGATAGTCTGAAGGACTAAATCTGGTGAGTAATCTCTAGTGAAGAAGTGTCTCAAAGAACAGTCAAAAGAATTTTACGGGGCAGGGGTACATGCTCTCATTCAAACATGGAACATTGCTATTGAGAGAAACAGTGACGATATGGAGAAGTAGGGATGTGATACACAGAGGACCAGCTTCATTTTGATGTGTTGGTAATTATATCTGTCCTAAATAAAATGGCATTACTTTTTGACTAACCCTTGTAGATATACAAGATATGTTGTTTCCTAACCTCTAGGCATGGAATAACCATAGACAGATTGATATGCCATTAAAATCCAATCAACCAGCCATGCTAGTGGGTGTTTTGAACTGTCATAATAGGGAGGAGAAGAAATTCTAAAATCTTTACCCCTCAAAATGCGGCTGGTTAGTCAATCAGCCTCTAAATAACTCAATCAACTCCTTCAATTTTTTTGTATTTTTCTGTTGTGTAATATCACATGATGTCTCTCAGCCAATCAGTGCCCAGTCCTCTACAAAACTGATATATCCGTGTTAAGGGATATATTCTGAAGTTTGTATTTGGTATATTATCGCAGTAGTAATTGGTACATCGAATAGCAATCCGTCTCCGAGCAGTCGTGGTGTCGTCTAGCGAGTAAGTTTAGCTTGTAGGCATTAGGTAGAGGACCAACACAGTGTTGACTATTTATACATGACACTGTCCAATCAGATTATAGTGAGTGGGGTACCAAGGTATTTATATATCATTATATCAAAAACTTATCTTACTTAGCTCTCAACCTTGTTACTACTGATAAGTGAGTTCAATCCTCACTGAGTACTCCTTTTACTCTTTTTAGTACCCTTTTAATTAAGCTTAGTAAATGACCACTTAAGCCACACATGAAGGTGTATAAGTATCTATATGTGTTTATTTATCCGACCTCTCAGCCACAAACAGGATGAGGCACTCAATCAATTTTCAATCAGAGTACAGCTGGTTTGAATTCAGAGTTTCCTTATATCTCTGTATGTGTATGTTTATTTACCCAACCCCTTCATCACAAGTAGGATGCAACACAAGGTCAATTTGTCAAGCAGAGTTTAACAGGTTTGAATTCAGTTTTACTTCTCTTAGACCGGTCGGCATACCAAGGTTAAAGAGCACAATCTGTCTGCCCTACTATTTAACCATAGATGGAGAGAAGATAGTTGGATCCATACCTTTCCCAAGGGTATCAGTGCTATGTGAAATGCAAACAGTCTCATCCAAGAAATTGAACTCTTGCCACCACTTCCTACAATAACTGTTACTCTATCAACATCTGTGTGTGTGTGTGTGTGTATGTGTGTGTACGCACGTAATTTTAATCCAAACATAAAAACAGGACCGGTGCTATCATAGATACCGGGGTGGGGGGCACTACTTAATATCAATATTCATAAAGTGGTATTCATATAAGATATATTAAACTTGGGTTTAGTCCACTCCGGTTGTGGGGTGGGGTAACTTCACCCCTTCATCACAAGTAATACGCGACACAGGGTCAATTTGTTAAGTAGAGTTTAACTGGTTTGAATTCAGTTTTCCTTCTCCCAGATCGGTTGCTATACCAAGATTAAAGAGCCCAATCTGCCTTATTTACCCATAGTTGGATTCATACCTTCCTTAAGGGAAAGTATAAAACATGCATAGAGCACTGTAAGGCTTTTATGGATTAAAAACACTTTTAACATTAAATCTTAATCATAATTGTGTGAGTAAGTATGTGCGTATATATATATATATATATATATATATATATATATATATACATGCACACGCTTATCTCAGCACATACTATGACCCCCCCCCTCCCAACAGAAGGGTTTGGAGGTAGTATGCACTGGCCTTGCATAAAAGAATGTAACTGAAAATACCATCCTCCTCCAATTCAAAAATAATTAAAAACAAACAAACAAAACAATTTCTTCAAATGTTTACTTTGTATAAGTTTTACAACCTATTCTTCTGTGAAAAGCAGATATGTCTCTTCCATAATAGTTGTGACATTTATATATACATTTCATTCACTAAATGTAACAATCATTATGGGACAGAAGCAATATAATTTTTAATTAGATTCTCTAAAAATAAAGAGATAAATTCCCTTCAAATTTGAACATAAATCAGTAAATTTGTTGATTTTTGGAAGCTAATCAAATTGCATTTTATATATTTTCTTTTTGGTCTATAATATTTGAATAATACTTATGAAGATCATAAAATTGCAATAATCACTTTCATAAAATTAGAATTGTCAATTGATTAGCTGAATTTGTTTCCTCCTGTGAAATGGACCAATGAAAATCTTCAGTTTGTTTGAAAGATCTTTAAAATTTTATGGCTTCTTCTTCTTCTTCTTCTTCTTCCTCTTCTTCTTTGAAGACTTCTTCTTCTTCTTCTTCTTCTTCTTCTTCTTCTTCTTCTTTGAAGACTTCTTCTTCTTCTTCTTCTTCTTCTTCTTCTTCTTCTTCTTCTTCAGTTGGTGTAAAACTTTGTTAAAAACAATCAACAATTTTCATTGGCTTCAGCAAAATGAGAATATGTGGGTGTTGGAAAAAAAACGTGTCTGTGGGTGTGTATATACAAGTGCATCACCCCACCCACCCCCAACACATGCATGTAGATACGTGTGTGTGTGTGTGTGTGTGCATATGCACATATATAATCATGAATCTTTCTCAATAAATTTGTAGCTATGTATACATATGTGTGCGCATGATATATATATATATATGTGTGTGTGTGTGTCTGGGTAGTGAAGACATGAAGTCAATGGCACTTGGTAACAGTCAGTTTCTCGCCCATGTGATTTTCAAACTAAGTCTCTCTCTCTCTTTCATATATATATATATATATATATATATATATATACACATATATATGTATATATGAAAAAGGAATGACTTACCGGTGAATAACTACAACATAAGCTCCTGCAGTTAGCTGTAATTAATATCTTGATTAATTCAGTCGATTTAACCCTGAAGATCCTTATGGTGAAACTCGAGTAGGTTGTTTCTGTACACACTATATAATATACACACGCGCACACACATATATATATATATACATATATATATATACATATACATATATATATACATTTATATATACACACAATTATGATTAAAATCTAAGGAAATCTGGATATTCTTCAGTTGTTATTATGGTTTCTCCAGGTAGACTCATCAAGACTTGCTAACAGCATGAATCTCCATGGTTCTTTCTCACTACCCGTCTCTATCAGTCATTATTCCTGGCAGGTCTTCTGCACAGCATCCAGTATCCTTCATATTGGTCAATGAAGTTTTTTTGCTGGTTGACCCACACTGGTGTGTCCATGTGTGGGTGTCCATAGGATAATGTCACTTATAATTTATCATTTCTTCTCCAGAAAGTATCCAGCATGTCTTGTTTGTCTTACCAGGAGGGTTTGTGTGATAGGAGGCAAGTGGCCATACAGCTACCTTTTGTTCATTTGCTCACCATCGAAGAAAATCCCTGCATTCCTGGGCCCATAACCTGTTACAATCTGATGGGCCATCCTGTAGGCTTTAAGCAAGAGTGCTTGTCCAGTGGGATTGGATCCTTGGTAGTCCTCTGATAATGAATCCTTTGGTTATTTGGTAAAGAGTCCTCAGTTCCTTCGTCAATGGTCGTAAGTTCCTCCTCAATGATTGCAAGTGAACTGTGGCAAGTATCAGTGTTTAAGTAGTGAATCAGCCACGCATTATGGTTGTTGATTGGCCAGAGGAGTAAATTACATAACCTCAGCTAGTCTATAAATTCAGGGTGGGAATCGGAGCACACCTTATATCAGAAATACTGATGTAGGAAGCGCGTGGTGTAATGGTTAAAGTCATGGGAAATGGACTCGTCGCCCCGAGTTCAAATCCTGATGTGCTAATTGCATTTCACTTAGAACTAATACCCTTGGGAAAGTATGAATCCTACTCTCCCTCCAGCTATGGGTAAATAGTAGGACAGATTGGGCTCTTTAACCTTGGTTAGGCAACCAATCTAGGAGAAGGAAAATTCTGAATTCAAACCTGTTGAACTCTGCTTAAGAAATTGACCTTGTGTTGCATCCTGCTCGTGCGGAGGTGTTGGTAAATATATATATCAGAAATACTCCAACAGGTTTTGCTTCCAGGATTGTTAAATCATCACAGCATCCTTGTACAGTTCCCATCCAGCTTTTTCTCCAAGAATTATCTGCCAAATTCTTATTTCTTATGAGTGCATTGCCTCAGCTAAATAATGGACAATTCCGTTTTTATTAAAAAGAAAAAAAGGGAAGAAAAATGATATGCTACACAGAAAAAATATAAGAAAGAAAGAAAGTAGGGTAAAGATAGAGGGAGTGAGTGTGTGGAAGCGATAACACTAATCTGTTTCAATCAAACATAATAAAAAGAATAAAAGAAAGAAAAAAAGTAGAAAAAATGAGTGAGAGTTAAATGAAGATTATTATACGTTTTACATATTGAACTATCAGCAATAGCTCTTAAGTAAACATATCAAACATTGAGAATAGAGGAAAGTGTGTATATAACAACACAGACAAATTCAATTGATATTTCGCCTCATTATTGGATGAAGCTTCTTCAGAAGTTTATTGACATAAGTACTTGTACATTCTGCATTTATAGTGAAAAGGTAAATGGGTGGGTTGGTGTGTAGGGAATGGTACCTTTATTTTTCTATGGGGCCAGTCAGTTGACTTAGAAGATAATTTCATATATTTGGAGTGTGGGTCAAATGTGTTTATGTCCGATGTGTATCAGGGAACTTTCCTCTATTCTCAACCACATTTTGTTGGATTTATTCAAATCCTTCACACCTCATATCAAACATTGTAATAATTAAGTGATGTGCGTATGTGTGTGACCAGTTACCCCGCATACACAACCTTTATGCTGTCCATAAACACATACATACATTCAAATTACCACCACATACATACGCACATCACTTTATCCAATCATACAAATCCTATGTCTATTGAATTTTCTGAATTTTTTTGAAATTTTTTCGATTTTCCTTGCATTTGAAACATCTTCTCCTGATGATTGCCTTGCATGAAACCAAAATGGTCATGAATGTTCCGTTGTCACCTAATAAATAGATATGTAAAACCTTTATATATTTATTTCATTATATTATATATATATATATATATATATATATATATCTCATTATATATTATTATGAATAGGAATGACAATTAGGTCATGACACATGAATACAATTTTCTCTCTCTCTCATATATTATATATATATATATATATATATAAATATATACCTACAGTGTATATAAAGCGACTGATGATGCCGAGCTCAAAGCTCTAGCGAAATATATCCTACATACATTTGTTTGAGTTTTGTCCTTGTGTTCCTCATATCTCTACCACACACACACACACACACACATATATATATACAAAACCAAGATTAGTGAACAAATTCCAGGCTACTCAAAATTTACAAGGCATCTTTCATATTATCATGCCAGAAATAAATTCATAATAGCCAAATGATGGTTTGTTCTCTCTTATTGTAAATGTGTGTGTATATGTATATATATATATATATATATATATATATATATATATATATACTGCCAAACCTTTTTCTTATTTCTATTAAGTAAATTAGCAAGCACAAGTATTTAAGTTTTAATGATTAAATATTGAATTAAAAAGGCTAATGAAATTAAATTCAAACACAAAAAAGATTAAACTTTTTTTTCTACTTTATTCTAATTTATTTCAATATAAAATTATACATAGGATTGCTTTTAATACATTTGAGAATAAAACAATAATATTAGAAATCAATAACACAAAGTAATTACTTATTATTTTGTTAAAACTGGTATGGAAATTATTCAACCCATATACTATGTAAACATTTATTTCTTAATGATATATAACACACATTACAGTATTTTAAACACCTATCTCAGCTAGACCTTTATAGAGACATTATTAACAAATAAGATCCTAATTAGGATAATGATTATCTAAGAACTATTTAATTATAATGTAAATAACTAAGGGAATTGTGACATGGTGGTGACTTAGTTTCAATTACAGATACAAAATATCCATTATGATAAGATTTATTTAGCATCAAATATACCAGTGCTAGAAAAATTTTTTTAAAAGATAAAAGAATTAAAATTTTCTACTTCATTTGATTTTTCACTTGACCGAGCAGCTTTAAAAGTTCAATTTCTTTTAAAATGACAAATCTGAAGAATCTTTAAAAAAAAAAAAAAAAAAAAGAAAAAATGGACAATTTGCTTGCAAAATAAAAGATGTCAAAGAAAATTTTAAACAATTTTTAAAATTCTGTTTTTTAGACAACAATGAGAAGTTGTAGGTCAGCAGACAACAATGTATTTGTATACAAAAATCTCTAATGATGATGAAAATATTGTATTGACTTTGTCAATCGACATAGCTGACTTTTCTCTGCAATTCTAACGAGAGGACAAATATCAACAAAGTTACAATTAAAAATCAATCAAATTTTGGGGACAACAAATTTTATTCAAATAATTTTCTCATCTCATTTTACAATGATAAACTTTCTGAAATTAAGCAAAAAAAAAAAAAAAATGTCCATAATTTTCACACCAATTATATTTCGAACATAATTTTAAAAATATATCTTATTATAATGGAGATTGTGTGTCTGTAACCGAAATTATATCACTACTCAAGTCACAATTCCCTTAATTATTTACATCACATTTTCCATGATTTTATTTTTATTTCAACTTCAATTATTAGTAAAATTGTTTTACATTATTAATACTGTCGGTCTTATCTATATACTAATAACATACAAGTGTATTTATATATACAAGAAAATAGTGGTTTACAGTGTAAACGGGAATGCTAATTTGTATATTGATATTAAAAACTTGATTTTAATAAATATGTGCTTAGTATCATTGATTTCTAATTGTTTGGTTTTATTTTAATGAATATGAGCAAAAATCTCAGGGATAAATCTTAAAAGAAATCCATTAACAAGAAAAATAACTGTGATTTTATTCTTTACTTCCTATTTTAACTTAATAATCAAATTAGGATAATTTAGCAATGAAAGACGAGAGTGATGGAAGAGTAAGTCTTAGTTGTTCTATTTTTTGATTATATACCCCCTTCTGTTTCAAGTCTTTTTATTTGCATTCTTATTTAGTTTCCTTAGCTTTTCTAATTTAATACATTATTTTATTACATTGAAACTTAAATACTTTCACCCTATGGAGGGTGCATATATATGCTAGTATATATATAATATGTGAGTAAAAATTGAGAAAAACAGTGAATAACGAAATTACATTCAATCATTAATTGAATTTAATTGTTTGTGTTTCATTATTCACTGTGTTCTTCAACTTTTAATCACATTTTATTGGATTTTTCCTAATGTTATTTCCCCCATATATATATATATATATATATATATATATATATATATATAATATATATTATAGTGTGTACAGAAATAGCCTACTCGAGTTTCACCATAAGGATCTTCAGGGTTAAATCCATGAATTAATCAATATATTGATTAATTACAGCTAACTGCGGGAGTTCATGTAATTATGTCCGTTAAAAACAGTTTCGCAGTTATTGAATGCTGTTGCGTGATTTTGAAAAGTTGAATAACAGACACAATGTTGATATGTTGTAACTGTAGTTGTTAATATGAAATTAAAAAAAAAAAATTTTTCTTAAAAAATACATTCTTTAAAAAAATCAAACAAACATTTCCAAAAATACACTTTAAATTTCATAAGTCATTTTGAAAAGTTGAATGACAGATATATATATATATATATATATATATATATATATATATATATATAAATTAAAGAACAAGTTGCATGAAAGGGTGATGTCAGGCAGTTTTAAACTACCTGTTTTGCTCGGCTATCAGTTAATTAGAATCACTACTGTTCTACTACAAGGATAGCTTTGGCATTAAATAACGCACATACCATAAACAAAGAAACAAAACCAAACCATTTTTTTGTGAATGTGCCATGGAGGGCATCAGAGACATTTCAGTTCCCGCACGTATGCAAATGAGATACGTCTTAGCTCAGAGTGATGCGAGTTGATCTCCAACCACGAACGTTGTTTCGTATTCTCAGATTGCAAACACGTGTAGATAAGTAATCTGAGAGAAAGCCGTCAAGCACTCAATCTTCTCGTTTATGTATGTTCAATAATGAGACTTGTTGAATGTTTAAATAAACTGGAGAGGATGACAACTGGAAGAGAGACACCAAATTATAATGGGTACTATTGAGAATTCTGAGATATGGGGGTTATTGTCCTTGTCTACGAGCCTCTGTTTCGAATCAACCAAACACGAGCCAGCATGCTTTAGCGGCAAAGCCAAATTAGGCAAACTCGCCTTCTTCTGATCCATCTTTCAACTGGAATAGACCTAAAAAAAAGGGTTGCTCCTCTTCCTTGACCAGCAACACTCCACTTACTTAGGCTAGATGGGCGGCTGGAGATACCCTCTCCGATCAATCGGCTGGTCATGTCAAGCCCTAGCACCTATATGATTGCCCCAACCCTATTGCCCTTATGGCAAGCTCCAACCCTTTTTATCATATAGGTCCTAGAAGGCAGTGGCTGAGGGTTTACATGTCCTGGGAATGATGTTAAACTCTATCTGATGGTGAGGTTCCAGTTTTGGAGGTTTGGGGAATGTGGAGCACCCCTTCATCACCATTTCTCCCTGTCCACTCTGACCTGGAGTGGTAGTACTGTTAAGGTCCCATCTATGGGTTAAATAGAAAAATGTATTGATTAAAAAAAATTGATTATCCATTAAGAATGAATTTCTTTCAAAAGTTTATTGGCATTAAATGACCCACTGAGGTTGATATGCCATAAAACAAACCAAACCAAATTTGCTGCTGGGAATCAGGAAGGAATGCTTCCATTAAATGGTGCTAAACCCAACCCCATCACAGCTTCCAGCATTTTCTCCAGGTAATCTATAATCTATATGATAAAAAGGGATGGATGTTTGCCATAAGAGCAATTTGAAAATACAATTGGAACAATCATAGGTGCTAGGGCTTGACATGACCAGCTGATTGATTGGATGGGGCCTCTCCAGACCACCTGTCTAGCCCAAATAAGGGCCGAAGTAGAGTGTTGCATGTCATGGGACCACTTAATACCCAGGTTGCAGACCACTCAACCATGATCCTGTTCTCTGCTATTATGGGCCGCCACCCATGGCCAACAGGTGGCCCCATTGATGGGAGAGGGTCTTACTCCTCTGCAGAGATATAGTCTGTATATTCTACAGCCCCTGCTAACAGGGTGTTAAAATCCTCTACAGTTATTGTTTTAATTGGTAAACCAATTTTCAGTTTAGTAAGGTGAAAAAACTTTTAATTCAGAAGAGTAAATTGTTCTCATTTTACTGTTCGTGCGAGAGATGCAAAGTATTTACTGATATAAGATATTCCCTAGAATGCGAAGCAAAATAAAACCATTCTCAAAGACATACAGGAATTTTTAATGCAAGTCACTCTTTTATGGGGCATGAAACAGTTCAGTTTTCACATAAGTATTTCATATCTTACAAAATTTGTTTTTTAAAAGTCTGTTTTGTGTGAGGCTGTTTTAAAAAACAAACAAAATATATCAATTGCCAAAAATCTATTGACACATACAAGAAAATAATTCCAAAACAATGAAAATTAATAATAATAATAATAATAATAATAATAATAATAATAATAATAATCTCATCTATATATTAATAATCATGTTCCTTAAAAGTATGACTGTTATCATCTTGCAACACCCTCTGGTTAAAAATGAACTGTCCATGTCCAAATCATCCAAGATTAAATGCAAAAATGTAAATCCTGATTATCTGGTGTTGCTTATCCACCAAATTCTTATTTCTGATGAGTTGTCACCTCAGCTAAATAATGGACCATTCCATTTTTATTATAAAGAAAGGGAAGAAAAAGGACATGCTACATAGAAAAAAATATAAGAAAAAGAGTAGGAGAAATATAGAGGGAAAGGGTGAGCACATAGAATCAATAGTGCTAATCTGTTTCAGTCAAACATAGTGAAAAGATGAAAATAAATAAAAAAAAGAGTGAGAGAGTTAAATCAAGATTATTATACATTTTACATATTGAACTATTTAACAATAGCTCTTAAATGAATATATCAAATATTGCAATAATCAAATTATCATAATGTGGTATATTCACAGGTCCTGCTAAGGATAATCTCATAAAGATTATTATTACTAAACTTTGCTTGGTCTGGCACACAGACCTTAGGGTACTTACAGTACCTTCTGTTCATAAATGGGTGACCATTTATGAACAGAAGGTACATTCAATAACTGAACTGGCTCATTGTTGCTTAAATTCACTGATCTGATAGGAAGCAGTGCTTTCAGCATTGTATGTAGTATCCGGGGCAGGTTGTTATGGAGGATGGGCTGTCGCTCAAGCAGCAGATCCTCCCTCTCCACACAGTCATTGTGGTCCAAAGGAAAGGTAAGAACCAATACAGTTGGCAACGGTGGTGCTGCAGGAGCTGCCAGGAAGTATTGAGATTCAGCATCACCCACCTTAGGGCCTCCAGCTCCGGATTTGTTTTCAGGGTTTACTCCCTTAGCCTTTCCTTGGGATAAGGTAGAGCTGCAAGGCAATGGTGGTTTTATAAGACTTTTCCTTCTCCTGGATGAATTGCTGATTGAATGTCAAATAATAATTGTTACATTTCGTGTATAAAATTTATATGAAACTATACAACTGTATGACTGTGTATCCCTCACAGAATACACTGTGCATCCCTGTATCCCAAAAAAGGATGTTCTAGGTATGACACTAAATTACATCAGATGGTGAGGCTCCAGTTCTGAATATCTGGGAGTGTGGAATATCCCTTCATTGCTATTACTTCTAGTTCCACTCTGATCCAGACTAGTAGTACCTGTTAAAGTCCCATCTATGGGTCAAATAGATTTTTTTAAATTATTCATATTCAATAGGACTTTGTGCAAAAAAAAAAATTCTTAAGAAACAGCTACACAAAAAATGTACATATGAACATAAAATGAACCCAATTCCCTAACCTATAGGCATAAAATAATCCTAGATGAATTGTCATGCCATTAACTAGTCAATCAGTCAATCTTGGAACTGTGTATAAATAATTAGTATTAAAATGGAAATACTTGAATTCGTATAACTGTATGCAAACAAATTGTAAGATTCAAGGTTATAAATGAACATACAACTCCGACACGTTTGTGAGACAAAACATTTTATATGGATAACAGCACATGGAAACGATACATAAAATACAAGATACAGACAAGATAATATAAAAGTTACAGACATGAGACTAAGGATAGTCCATGCTGTATAAATCACATGGAAACGATACATAAAATACAGGATACAGACAAGATAATATAAAAGTTACAGACATGAGACTAAGGATAGTCCATGCTGTATAAATCACATGAAAACGATACATAAAATACAGGATACAGACAAGATAATATAAAAGTTACAGACATGAGACTAAGGATAGTCCATGCTGTATAAATCACATGGAAACGATACATAGAATACAGGATACAGACAAGATAATATAAAAGCTACAGGCATGAGACTAAGGATAGTCCATGCTGTATAAATCACTTACAGTGACAAGGGGCGGGGCGGGGACCAGAGCCCCATCGAGAAAGGGGTAGATAGACTCTAGCCCATATCAGTTCGTTGAGAAGATGTAGCTAAAAGAGAAAGAGAAGTTTAAATCAGGCGCTTATATACCAGACTTCCTAGTGGCCGGGACGTAAACCCAGTGGGAAGATAACTCTTCCAGGCAAAGGGAAGATAATCCCCACAAAATGATTAATATAAGAATAGTTACTTGAAATCATAATTGGATATGAATACTTGAAGACATAATTGATTATCATAAGTTACTTGAAACCATATAATTAGTTTGGTTTCTTTCTTTGGTGGCATATCAACCTTCATGGGTTATTTAATGCTAAAGCCATCCTTGTAGAATAAGTGTAGTGGTACTATTTAACCTATAACTGGGAGATGAGGAGGTTCATACCTTTCCCAAGAGTATTAGTCTGAAAGTAAATGTAATAGCACAACTGGAGTTCAAACTTGCTTACTATGATGTCCTAGCCATTATACCACAGGAAGCCCCCCCTCCATATATAATAGCCAGCAAAAATTCAGAATTAAATAACCCAACAAGGGTTGACATGCTGTAAACCAACCAACCAGCCAACCAAACTTAGAAATGTATGCACAAGCATTTAAGTTTTAATGTAATAAAATATTATGTTTAATTAGAAAGACTAACAAAACTAAATAAGAACAAATATAAAAAATATTACACTTATTTTAATGTTATTTTAATTGATTTCTATATAAGATTATATATAGGATTTCTTTTGATACGTTTGAGAATAACATGATATTATTAGAAATCAGTAACAGCAAATAATTATTTATTAAACCCAGTTTTGTTAAAATCATTATGCAAATTAAAAATGGTAAACTTTTTATTTCTTAGAGATGTATAACACATATTTCAAGATTTTAAATGCATTAATAATATGGGCAGTTTTGCGGCAAATCTAACTCGATTAGACTTTAATAGAGATACTGTTAATAAATAAGATTCTAATTAAGATTAAATAATAACTATTTCATAATCGTTGAAAATATAACTTAAATAACTAAGCAAATCATGACATCAGTGGTGACATAGTTTCGGTTACAGACAGTTACATAATCCCATTATAATAAAATACTAACCAAATTGACAGACAGATATTGAAACCAGTACTTTAATTTCTTTCAATTGTGTATTTTCTTTATCTATTAAAGCTTTGTTTCTTGTAAGCCAAATAATGTTTCCTCCCTTATTCATTTATTTAGGATATTTATAATGTTTTTCTCTACATAACCCAGACACATTTTCATTTGTAATTTATTCATATTACATTGTATCTACACTTTTTTCTTCTGCACCGTGTGACATGTAGGTCTTTGTTTGAGATGAACCTACATGTTGAAATGCCTGCTCATGTGAACACACTCTCTTCCTTCACCCAGACATTTCCTCTTCCATCGTTTTATTCCAGATAAGATGATAGAATGACAGAACTCTACAATCTATCACTAATACCCTCTTGGAGTTTATGAATTCAAATAGAATTTATTTCTTGAAATATTCCTTCCCAAATCAATGGTATGTATTATCTCAAAAGTGTACATTATATGACTAAAAATAGGTTAGTTTAAATCTAAAGGGGTTAGATTTTGAAGTAATGCTATACAGTATTTTCAAGGGATTAGATTTTGAAGTATGGTTAATAAAGTAATGCTATACAGTATTTCCAAGGGATTAGATTTTGAAGTATGGTTAACAAACTAATGCTATACAGTATTTCCAAGGGATTACATTTTGAAGTATGGTTAATAAAGTAATGCTATACAGTATTTCCAAGGGATTAGATTTTGAAGTATGGTTAATAAAGTAATGCTATACAGTATTTCCAAGGGAATAGATTTTGAAGTATGGTTAATAAAGTAATGCTATACAGTATTTCCAAGGGATTAGATTTTGAAGTATGGTTAATAAAATAATGCTATACAGTATTTCCAAGGGATTAAATTTTGAAGTATGGTTAATAAACTAATACTATACAGTATTTCCAAGGGATTAGATTTTGAAGTATGGTTAATAAAGTAATGCTATACAGTATTTCCAAGGGATTAGATTTTGAAGTATGGTTAATAAAGTAATGCTATACAGTATTTCAAGGATTAGATTTTGAAGTACTATACAGTATTTCCAGCCAACCTATACAGTATTTCCAAGGGATTAGATTTTGAAGTACCTTGTCATGCAAGGGTTAACAAGGTAACCAAAAATACTATATTGTAGGGAGTTAATTTTTCTCCTCCACATAAGTAGACTTGTGTTAGACTAAGATAAAATTTACAGGTTACTGGTACAGCTTGGTTTCTTTCTTTAATAGCATATCAACCATCATGATTTATTTAATGTGAAAGCCATCCTTATAGGATAAAAGTACTGATATTATTTAACCCATAACTGGGGGATAAAGGGGTGCATACATTTCCCAAGGGTATTAGTTCAAAAGTGAACATAATAACACAACAAATTATGAATAATACAAAGTTTCTCTAAAGTAAGAAGTTTTAGAGATCCTTAAACTAATAGAATGTTGAATAGAGACTTGTGGTGCAATGGTTATCGTTGAAGAAAATGGACACAGCTCGTCGGGGTGGCCTAATGTCGGTATCAGCCATGCGAGGGAGTCTTTCCCCTTTTTACTAGCGCTAGACCAAGGAGATTCTTATTGCGTCTGAGGTGGAGCGCCACACCTACCATCAGTTCCTTACTTTACCACACAGACCCCTGTGCTACTCATATGCTGAGTTGGCGAGGGCCAGTATCGAACTAGAAACCTTATGGTTTCTAGCCGAACGCTCTACTGACTGAGCTAACCCGGAAGGGGTCAAAAATAGGATGAAGCTGTTTGCATGTAACATAGTGTTTATACCCTTGGGAAAGATATGAATCAAATATTCTCCCTCCAGCTATGGGTAAATTGTAGAGCAGACTGGGTTCTTTAATTTTGTATATAAAAAACTCCACTTAAAAATTAACCTTGTGTCACATCCTGCTCATGTTTAGGGATTAGGTAAAATGTAGGATGTTGTATATATTTATTTGCCAACCCCTTCCGCATGAGCAGGATGTGACACAAGCTTAATGAATTCAGAGTTTTCCTTCTAGACAGGTTACCTAGCCAAGGCTAAAGAGCCCAGTCCGCCCTACTATTAACCCATAGCTGGAGGGAGAATAATTGGATGCGTACCTTTTCAATGGTATTAGCTCTATGTGAAATGAAAACAGCCTCATCCAGGATTTGAACTCGCATCAATGAATTCATTTCTTATGACTCTAATCATTACACCACAGGTTTCCATGCTGGATCAGTATTCAGCTGTATTGTAAGTTGAATCTGCTCTGAGAATCCAGAGTTGGTAGGTGGTTTATATTGCAGGTTGTGATATTCCACTATGTACCTTGGCCAAGCTTATTCCCAGGATTCTGATTGGCTGCTGGTTTTAGTGTGGATACTTTGATCCATATATACCTAACTCATCACTATGTTCTGGTAGCAAGTACAGGGCTTGTATTTGGTTACAGTCCACTCCCTGGAATAAATCCACAAATATTTATTATTCCATATTTTGAAATAATATTCTTTTACTTTTTTTTTTTTTTGTGTCATTTTCAAAAAAATCTTTTTTGATATTAATTCCAGTCGTAATCCTTTTTTCGTTTCTGTGCATCTATTTTTCTTTTTTATACAATCCTTTCTTTTTCCCACTCTTTTTCCACAATTTAAAAAAAAGTTAATCTTTTATTTGTTATGGTGAGAAGGGTTGCTTTTTTTAAATTAAAAAAAAAAACTATTTATTTCAAACCTTTTATCTTTTCCTTTCTTCTAAAATTCATATTTTAAATTTTAATATTTTTCCTCTCTCTTTCTTTTTTTTCTCTTCTTCTTTAACTCCTTGTCGTCCAAATCTTAAAAAAAGAAAAAAAAGAAAAAAAGGGCAACAAAAAATTGAATATATATAATATAATAAAATAGCCGGTCTCTTTTCCAACACAATATTTTGAAGAAAATTAACATATCATTCATTGTTCATTTCTGTCTTGGTAAATACAGCTTTGATCTCTCTACTTTTTGAACATATCTCATATAATTCTATCTGCCTTTGATTGTTATGCAATTCGATGCAGGTGATTTTGAACGATTTGAATCTTCAAGTTATTGATAAATATAATTAATATTCCAATCAATAAATTGCTTAGAGCCTGTGTCAACAGTAAACTGGGCTAAAAAGAGTTTTATAGACTATTAATCAGAATGTAGTGCACTGAATAAACTGATATCTAATAGATTCATGAATAGACTCAGATCATCTAGATTCAATTGACTTTATCCCGGATATTTCAATATTAAGATATAAAAATAGAAACAGATCTACTTTAATAAGATTCGTACCTGACAGGTGAATGAATAGTGTGAAATAAAGTCAGAACTTCAGATCTATATTGAAAGCGACTAAAAATAAGCATTACCTGTAATATTGACCAATCAGAGAGCTGAATTATATTTGAATTTGTAAATGCTTAGTATGGGTAGGTAAAACGGAATCTTTCCGATGAAGATTAAAAAGTTGATATCTTAAAGGCAATGATGTACAAATATTTTCAGATGAAATTGAATCGTGCAGCGGTGGTGTAAAAAGGTAATTCTTCAGAAAGATGAAGAATTTCTGTGCTGATATATATAATTTGATCACAGAAATTATTCAAACTAACTGGTGCTATTTATTTTTCTTGGTAAATTTAGATCAAATTTCGATTTTGCAATACCTGGTTTTGACCGGAGGGTTCAGTTGTTTCGGCCCTGGACCATAAAATATAACATCATTGATCTCAGGAGGCTGTCCCTTCAGGCAACACCTGCCACCTTGATTTAAAGGGGCAGAGCTGGGTTTATTGCCCAGAACCTGAGGTGCCCCCCTTGAGGTGGAATGCAGATAAAATCAACACATTTTTTGCACCCACCACCCATGAGCTTCGGTTCGTGTGTCCCACATTAATAGGGCCTTGTGCCTAACCCGTACACTGTAGGGTACATGGTAAATACCATTTTTCAACCTCTCCACTATCTGTAGACTTGTTGGCTAGCAGGACCTTTTATGTCACAGCCCTTTAAAAAAGTTTTAAAATATGCCTACTGCACCTCTTCAGAGGGGTAACCCCCCCTACTTAATGGAACCTCCTGTTGGCTTTGGGTGGTAACCTGTGATGTTTTTAAGAAAGAATCCTGGTGAATGAGCAGTCTATGACATGCAACACTCCATTTTGACCCTTACTTAGGCTAGTAAGAGAGGATCCCTCTGATCAATCAACTGGTCACACCAAGCCCTAGCACTTATATGATTGTCCCAAACCTTATGGTAAATTCTACCAACTCTTTTTATGATATGTTCTAGAAGGCAGTGGCTGAGGGTCTTAATGTCCTGGGTATGATGTTAAATTCTATCTGATTCTGAACTTCCAGTGCAGGAGCTCTGGGGGAATGTGGGGTACTCCTTCATCCCCATTACTCCCTACTCATAAATCAAGTATTTCCTGGAAAGGCTTCAACCAAAATTGAGAACACAAATGTACATATAAAGATTTACATATATATTTTTAATATTTTACATATACTGAGTATTATAAATAAACGAATACCTTTGATCAGATATAAATTTATTTAGACATTTTTTACCTCTCTCTGATTTCCACCAATCCAAAGATTTCATAGCCAGTCTTATTGCAATGATTTTCCCGTCTCACTGATGTTATTCATTCAAAATTCTTTTTCGGTGTTTGTCAAATGGAAGAATGGTAACATAATACATTTTCAACAATTTTGTTAATTCTTTCCCTTGTGCAACAAAAATTGAATTTGATTATTTTTTTTTATTGGTATGTTTTTTTACTTGATCACATGACACTCAAAAAACTTTGTGAATTCAATACTTTTTCTTTTTACTAATGTTCCAGTGTTTTGAACTCTGCACAAAAATCCTTTGTGATATGTTGGTATTTGATGGCATCAAGGGAACTACAAAACCCTTTTTTTTTTTCATGTCATAAATCATAATCAGAGCTGGATTAACCAGTAAACAAAATAAGTATGTAAAGGAACCAACAGTGAAGGGAGCACAATTTCTTTTTTTTTTTTTAAGGTTCAGGGGTGAGTCAAAAGTTTTGCAATATTTTTCTACGTGATAGTTTGCTGCATATATAACGAGACTGAAGCAGTTCAAGCCATGGAAGATAACTGCTGTGGTTAGTAGTATTGTGCTAGGTGATGTGCCGACACATTGTGCATTGCTGCACCCTGTGTGTGATTTGAAAGCTGCTGATGAACATGCAAGATACTCTAATTTCTGCCCTGTAGAAGACACTGACTGCACCTCTGCAGAGGGGAAAAATCTCCCCAATGGGTCCACTTGTTGGCTGTGGGTAGTGACCAGTGATTCTTAAGGACAAAATACTGGTGGCTGAGTGGTCCAACTCTCCACTTTGGCCCTTACTTAGGCTAGACAAACAGTTGAAGAGGCCTCCTCTGATCAATCAGTTGGTCATGTCAAGCCCTAGTACTTATATGATTGGTGTGACGGCCGCCCAAGCAAGAAATGAGTAATGACAGAGTCGACTGCTGAAGACACTTTTATTTAGGTAAAAATACGGGAGTTGTCACTTATCCTCCTGTTTCGCAACTGGTCTTCAAAGTGAAACTACAATAGAATACAAGGGGCTATGTAGTTTCTCTAATATACAACTAATAAAATCGAAAAAGAGGAGGAAAAGTTCTGAGCATGTATTTACCTTCTTGTTGCCTCAAATCCTGCTGCTAAAAGAATTCAAAACCAGCGCCACGCAAACATGTGACTTTTACCGGTGTCAAACGGTGCCTGTACCCACACAATAGGATGGCCAAACAAAACAAGGGAGATAATTATCTTGCATTTACAATTGGTATAAACAAAATAAGTATGTGCAGTAAACAGGGCACCAACAGTGAAGGGAGCATTTTTTTTTTTTTTTTTTATGAAGATACCATGGTGAGTAAAAAGATTTTGCAATATTTTGCTACATGCTAGTTTGCTGCACATATATCATGAGACTGAAGCAGTTCAAGCCGTGGAAGATACCTGTGGTGGTTGGTAGTATTGTGCTAGTTGGTGTGCTGACACATTGTACATGCTTCACCCCATATGTGTTATTTGAGAACTCATGCTTTATGAGGTCATAATGCAAAAATATTTGTTGTTTGAAAAGTGATGGTACAGTTGATCCATATGGTTCAAGAAATTTCACTGCCCTGGGGCAGAAGAATACACTGACTCTACCTAAAAAATGCACTGTAAAATCCTCCCAGTGGGGCCACCTGTTGGCCATGAGGGGCAACCTGTGGTGCTTAAGGGTGGAATCCTGGTGGCTGAGCAGTCCATGATATGCAACATTCCACTTTGTCGCTTAATTAGCCAAGAGGACAGTCAGAGAGGCCTCCTCCGATTGATTAGCTGGTCATGCCAAGCCCTAGCACCTATATGATTATTCTAACCTTATCACCCTTTTTTTGCAATTCTGAAGCACTGGGGAGTGTGGAGTACCCCTTCATCACCATTACTCCCAGGTTGACTCTAATGTGGAGTGGTAGTACCTGTTAGCATCCCATCTCTAAGTTAAATCGAAAAAATGAGTTAAAAAAAAATTTGAATACCCATCAAGAATGAATAAAACAAAATGTCTGCAGCATAAAACAACCCAACAATGTTTGACATGCTGTAAAATCCGAACAACCAATCAATCAACTTCACTTGGATTGCAAGAACCTTAATGATCAAACAAGATCAGGTGGGTCTAAAACTGGATTTCGAACCCCTAGTGGCAAATCCAGCAAGTGAGACTTGATCTCGGCATCTCAAAATCCAGTGTGGTTCGTCAATTTCACAACTTCAGCAAAAGCATCAAGAACTGTCAAATTGTGCCTGACATTACGAAAAATATTTATTAGGTGTTCATGGTGTAATGATTTTCATTGTAGGAAATGGGGGAAAAGTATGAATCCAAACATTCTCCCTCCAGCTATGGGTAGATAGTAGAGCAGACTGGGCTCTTTAACCTTGCTACTCACACTTCAGTAGTAATGAATCTGCAAGACTAGCTTGCT
>CM042148.1:78147795-78160295 GCA_023376005.1 Doryteuthis pealeii
TAGAAATTGGATTCTACTCTCTGAGTTCAGACCCTGAACTAGGCTTTTTATACACATATCTATGTGTGTCTGTCTGTATATATAAATAAATCTACACACATTTGATGGAGAATATCTATAAAAGCAATCGTGGTATAAAGTTGATCATTGTAGAAATTGGATTCTACTCTCTGAGTTCAGACCCTGAACTAGGCTTTTTATACACATATCTATGTGTGTCTGTCTGTATATATAAATAAATCTACACACATTTGATGGAGAATATCTATAAAAGCAATCGTGGTATAAAGTTGATCATTGTAGAAATTGGACTCGACTGTCTAAGTTCAGACCCTGATCTAGGTTTTTTACGTATTTCAGACTGTTGTCCTCATCTTTATGTTTGTTTGTTTTGTTTTACGGCATATCAACCTCAGTGGGTCACAATGCCAATAAAGTTTTGAAATAAATCAATTCTTAATGAATAATACAATTTTTTTATAAATACATTTTTCTATTCAACCCATAGATGGGACCCTAACAGGTACTACCACTCCGGTTCAGAGTGGACCAGGGAGCAATAGTGATGAAGGGGTGCTCCACATTCCCCAAACCTCCAAAACTGGAACCTCACCATCAGATAGAGTTTAATGTCATTCCCAGGACATGTAGACCCGCAGCCACCACCTTCTAGCACCCATATGATAAAAAGGTGTTGGGGCTTGCCATAAGGGCAAAAGGGTTGGGAAAATCATATAGGTGCTAGGGCTTGACGTGACCAGCCGATTGATTGGAAGGGGCCTCTCCGACCGCCCGTCTAGCCCAAGGTAGGGCCAAAGTGGAGTATTGCATGTCATGAATTGCTCATCCACCTGGGCTCTATCGTTAAGCATCATGGGTCGCCACCCACGGCCAACAGGTGGCCCCATTGGGGGAGTCTTACCCCTCTGCAGAGGTGCAGTCGGTCCATTCTAACGTCCCAGCCGACAGGGCGGTCATCTTTATGGTGTTATGTATAAACACAACTGTATCCTCCCTGTTTACCGTCATCATCAGACAATAACCCGATGACTTTAGTCTTAGGTTAATAGGGAACACCTGAACAAGCATACAGCATCCAAAATATAGCAGCCTAAATGTTGTTTATACATACCACAATAAAAGATGAGGACAACAGTCCAAAACATCAAAATTATTCACATCAAGCCTCATCTCAAAAATACAGACAAATAAAAATCTTTATGTAGGAACACTGAAAGACAACTGGAAAATAATCACAATAAACATGAACAAAAATTTTCTTCATTTCAGTTAAACAAAATAATAATAAATACAGCTGTTAAATTTGTGATCATGAGAAGTGTTTCTAGTAAAGTATTTTAAAAGTTTGGTGACAACCAAATTATTTTTATATCAAAAGCCTCGTCACCCCCTACATTTTGTTTTACAACTTGAAATTCTAAAAAATAATTAAAAGATTTTTTTTACAGGTAAAATAATTACATAAATTATGTATTATATTATTAAAACAAAAAATAATGAAAATTAAAACAATAGCTTACATATTGTTTTTACTTTCCTTATTTTTTGTATATTAATACAAAAATATCTAAATGTTGTGTTTATACATACCACAATAAAGATGAGGACAACAGTCCAAAACATCAAAATTATTCACATCAAGCCTAATTTCAAATAATAAAATAAAACAAATAAAATAAAGACAAATAAAATGCTTTTTACATTTCATATAGTGCCAATACCGTTGGGAAAGGTATGAATCTATTCTCATTCCAGCTATGGGTAAATAGTAAGTCAGACTGGGCTCTAACAACCTTGGCATGGCAACTGATCTAGGAGAAGGAAAAATTTATATTAAAACTAGGTGTAAACCAGGAGAGGGAAGGACTCTGCCCTTCTTGAGGAATAATAGAATCTTTTTCTTTTTTTTCTACCATTCTAATTTTAGAAATACATTAGTAGTAAGTAAAGTTGGCTGAGTGGCCTATTGTCGGTATCAGCTGGATAGAAAGAGAGACTATCCCCTTTTCACTAGCACTAGACCAGGGAGATTGTTTTTGCATCTAAGATGGAGTGCCACACCTAGCATCAGCTCCTTACTTTACCACACAAATTCATGTGCCGAGTTGGCATTGGCCGGTATTGAACTTGTTGCCTTGTAGTTCTGAGGAAGATGCTCTACCAAATTAAAACAGTATTATTTCTAGGACAGCAAGGGAGTCTATCCCCTTTTCACTAGCACTAGATCAGGGAGATTGTTTTTGTGTCTAAACTGGAGTGCCACACCTAGCATCAGCTTCCTACTTTATCATACAGATTCATATGCTGAGTTGACGTGGGCCAGTATTGAACCTGGTACCTTGTAGATCTGAAGCAGATGCTCTACCAAATTAAAAGAGCAATATTTTTCACCTAGAAAAACAGCATCTGAAAATACAGGATTTAATGTAGGCTTGAACACAGACCCACTGATGACAAATCCCCAGGTGAGTAATTGTAAGTAAAGTAGTAGTAAAGTTAGCAGAGTGGCTTATTTTTTGCATCAGCCAGACAGTGAAGGAGCCTATCCCCTTTTCACTAGTGCTAGACCAGCAAGATTGTTTTTGCATTTGAGGTGGAGCGCCACACCCACCACTATCAGCTCCGCACTTAACCGCTCAGGGTCAAGCTGAGTTGGCAAGGGCAGTTATTGAACTACGAACCACAAAGTTCTGAGGTGGATGCTCTACCGACTGATGTGAATTTATACAGTTATATATATATATATATATATATATATATATATATATATATAATATATATACTATACAATTATTTACTTCACGATTTTAATTTATCAATTAAATAAATTTTTTACAATTATGTTCCTACTTAAACATGGTAATAAGTACTATAAAAACTAACGTTTCTTAATGAATATGAGCAAAAATTTTCTTGCAAGAAGAAATATGTAATTTTAAAAAGAAAAGTTAAATTAAAAAATTTACAATGAATTGGAAAATGATAAATTACTTTCAAATTCTATTTTTAACATACCCACTGTGTTCAAAATACTATAGTTTCAAACTTTCTAATTAATATATATTTTATATATATAAATATATATATATATTATAGTATGTAAAGTCATCAAGTGGCCTAAAGTCAGTATTAAATGCTTTTGACTTTATCTTTGCTACCCTAACTTAAATATATATGCTCTATCAATGATATTGAGCACATTTTACTTATAGATATAGCAATTATATCATCAATATATTCATATATTAATACTCATGTTCCTTAATTGTACACTTTTTATTATCTTGCAACACCCTCTGGCTAAAAATGAGACATTCCAAAGATGAAATGCAAAAATGTAAATTCTGATAATCTGGTGATACTTATCTGCCAAATTTTTATTTCTTATGAGTATTGTCACCTCAGCTAAATAATGGACCATTCCGTTTTTATCATAAGGAAAGAAAGGGAAGAAAAAGGACATGCTACCCAGAAGAATATAAGAAAGAAATAAAGAAATAGATAGGGAAACAATAGAGCAATGGGGGGGTCTGTGTGAAAGCGATAATGCTAATCTATTTAATCGAACATAATGAAAAGATAAAAGGAAAGAAAAAAAAGTGAGAGAAAGAGTTAAATCAAGATTATTATACTTTTTACATAAGGGCCGGGTTAGCTTAGTCGGTAGAGCATTTGGCTAGAAACCACAAGAAGCCTAGTTCGATATCAACCCTCGCCAACTCAGCATATGAGTAGCACAGGGAAAGTAAGGAGCTGATGGTAGGTGTGGCGCTTCGCCTCAGATGCAAAAACAATCTCCTTAGTCTAGCACTAGTGAAAAGGGGATAGACTCCCTCGCTGATTGGCTGATACCGACTTTAGGCCACCCCTGCGATTTTACTTCCTTTTTTTACATATTGAACTACCTCATATTGCAATAGTTCATAAGTAAAGTTGGCTCATATTTTTCTCCTATTTTCAAGACTCATGTTTTTCTTCTATTTTCAAAGCTCATGTTTTTTTCCTATTTTTTCTCCTCCTATTTTAAAGCCCATTATTTCCCCTCTTATTTCAAAGCCCATTATTTCCCCTCTTATTTTCAAAGCCCATTATTTCTCCTACATACATACATACATACATACATATATGTATATTGCAGGGCAGATTTAGCTCGGTCAGTAGAGCATCTAACTAGGAAACACAAGGTTCCTGGTTCAATACCAGCCTTCGCCAACTTAGCTTATGAGTAGCACAGGGATCTGTGTCATAAAGTGAGGTGCTGATGGTAGGTGTGGCGCTCCACTTCAGATGTCAAAACAATCTCCCTGGTCTGCTGAAAAGGGGATAGACTTCCTTGCTGCCTGGCTGATACCGTTTTTGGGCTACTTTTCTTACTTTACTACTTATATATATATATATATATATATATATATATATATATATTTGTGTTAAGATAGAATGGACATGAAGTCAACATCTGGTGTTGACTCCATGTCCATGCTACCTTAACTCAAATATAAATGCTCTATCAATGCTATTGAGCACTATCTGCCGAGAAATATAGCACCCATATTATCTACAATATATATATATACTACATATATATATATATATATATATATATATAATATAGGATTGAGAAAATAATAGTGTTCAAACGTTATTACACAACCATTATATACAAAAAGTAAGTTACAAAAACACACACAACCTATCAAATATCTAGAAATCACACATATACATATTCTGCCAAATATAGTTATTCAATGCCTGAAGAAGATAACAGATCTGAAACACGTGTCGCATATGTTAGTTAAAAATAAATTTAAAAAAAAAACATAATCCTTTTGCAAACCTTCTTTTTTATAGAATATCTAATTTTCTCCCATTGGATCCATAACAACACTTTATATATATATATATATATATATATATATATATATATATATCAGAATCATACTTCATTTCACAAAATAAAATTTAATTTCTGAATGAAGCTTTCATTATAGAAAACATGTGAATTTAATCTTTCATATTGTCTTCCTCTTTTCATATATACACCCCATATATATATATATATATATATATATATATATATATATATATATATATATATATATATATATATATATACACACTCAAACACCTTTTATACAATGTTATGAAAAAAATATATTGAGATATCTATGTGGGTATGTGTTTGTAAATACATACACATATTCATTAAAGCACAAATATATGTATTGATGTGTATTTGTATATAAACCAATGTATTCATTGAAAGTTTAAGGAGAAAAGCTAATGCATGTTAAATTGAGATATTTTATCTTTCTCTTTTTTTTTCTTTCTCATTTCTTACTGAATTACATCTCTATTTCTTGAAATGTTTCCAACTTGCATTCGGCCACTAAGGTTAAACAATAATATATTTTCACAGCAAGACTCACAATAATTTAGTTAGCTTTTAAATTGAATCAACGTCTGATCAAGTTGTTTTTATTTGTTTTTAAATATTTTTCTATTAATTTTGATATAATCCAAACAAGAGGAAGCCAAGTTCAAATTGCATCTGGGATTTTGTTTTTTATCTTTTGTTTCGGTCTTGCTTTGATTTTAAACTAGAAAATTTGTGAAAAGGTGAGGTGAAAAGGTATGACTGAGCAAAGTGGGAAATTATAACCTATGTTTGATAAATATTAACTAGATGTGAAGTCTTATAGAAATTCCAATAAGAATACACCTTATAAAAGTATGTGTGAACATGAAAATCCAATATGGTGGAAAACTTCTTAGATGTCCTGGGTATGATGTTAAACTGCATCTAGTGGTGAGGTTCTAATTCTAGAACTCTGGGGGAATGTGGAG
This sequence comes from Doryteuthis pealeii, assembly GCA_023376005.1. Classification (NCBI taxonomy): domain Eukaryota; kingdom Metazoa; phylum Mollusca; class Cephalopoda; order Myopsida; family Loliginidae; genus Doryteuthis; species Doryteuthis pealeii. The sequence continues at coordinate 78,153,661 of CM042148.1, forward strand.
TACCCCTTTATTGCTATTACTCTCAGTTCCACCCTAACCCGGAGTGGTAGTACCTGTTAGAGTCCCATCTATAGGTTAAATAGATAAAAGATATGAGTATTAAAAAATGTGTTTAAAAAAGATTGAGTTACCAACAAGAATGAATAAAACAAAATGTCTCAGGCATATAATAACCCAACATGTTTGACATGCCATAAAATCCAACCTGTTGTATTATTGGATCCAAACCCATAAGAGTTACTGCCCTTGAACTGGACAGAACCACAGGCAGAATAAAGATGGCTACTTAACCCTTACACGTTGTTCGAGTGTTACTCATTGTTTTCGTTGAGGGTATATATCACCATAATAAGTTATCTGAATTACAATGAGTAACACTCGAACGACATGTAAGGGTTAAGTAGCCATCTTTATTCTGCCTGTGGTTCTGTCCAGTTCAAGGGCAGTAACTCTTACAGGTTTGGATCCAATAATACAACACAACCAACAAACTCTTCTTACAGGAGTAAGCATAAAAAATATTTTGATTTAAAATGGCAAGATAGTTTCCAAATTTGATAAATTCTCTTTTTTCCATTTTGTTGGATTATTTTGGTAATATGAGATGGGACCATATAACCTTTAGGCACCACTTTTGTGATCTCGATTCGTGGGGACATTTTTTCTATTTACACCGTCAAAATCCATTAACAGACAATTTTTAGAGTTTTTTAACAAAATTATAAAACTAACCCCTAACCCTAACCCCTAACAAACAACCAGATTTTGATGTGTAAATGAGAAAAGTGTCCTTGTGAGTCGAGATCGTGGAAGGGGTGCCTAAAGGTCATATGGTCCATGAGATGTACTGAAGATTGCAACTTTTATTTATAAACTCTTCCAAAACAGCTTGACTGAATCGACCAATCAAAATGTTCAAACATGTATTTGACTTACTATTTAAAGGCGTTGATAAATTCTCACTGTTATGATTTTTGTGGCCATCCTTAGGCTTCAAAGCAAGAGCACTCTCCAGTGGAGATGCCTTGTGTTAAGCAGAGCACGATCCTTAGTGAAGAATCCTTTGGTTGCTCCTTGGTGTCTCTCAGTGTTGGGTATGATCCTTTGGTTGCTCCTTGGTGTCCCTCAGTATTGGGTATGATTCTTTGGTTGCTCCTTGGTGTCTCTCCGTGTTGGGTATGATCTTTGGTTGCCCTTGGTGTCCCTCAGTGTTGGGTATGATCCTTTGGTTGCTCCTTGGTATCCCTCAGTATTGGGTATGATCCTTTGGTTGTAGGTCCATTCGTCAATGTCAAATAATGTGCAAATGAACTGCCATCAATATCCATGATTAAATAGTTAACTAACCACGTATTTGGGCTGTTGATTGACCAGATGACATCGCTGAGTCTATAAGTTTAAGTGGTGGATTACAGCATGTCTTATATAACAAAAATATTTCAACAGTCACACAATTACTTGCCGATTGTACAGACGAACTGACGAGGATTATACAATTCTTTAACACGGACCAACTGATGAGGATTATACAATTCTTTAACACAGACCAGCTGATAAGGATTAAAACTGATACATCTTTCTACTTCAAGAAAGGATTAAACTTTATACCACAAGGGATCACCACTGTAAAACTGCTTTCACCTACAGGCCCAACTGATGAGGATTATACAATTCTTTAACACAGACCAGTTGATAAGGATTAAAACTGATACATCTTTCTACTTCAAGAAAGGATTAAACTTTATACACAAGGGATCACAAAACTGCTTCACCTAGGACCAACTGTGAGGATTATACAATTCTTTAACACAGACCAGTTGATAAGGATTAAAACTGATACATCTTTCTACTTCAAGAAAGGATTAAACTTTATACCACAAGGGATCACCACTGTAAAACTGCTTTCACCTACAGGACCAACTGGCGAGGATTATACAATTTTTAACACAGACCAGTTGATAAGGATTAAACTGATACATCTTTCTACTTCAAGAAAGGATTAAACTTTATACCACAGGGATCACCACTGTAAAACTGCTTTCACCTACAGGAAACTGATGAGGATTATACAATTCTTTACACAGACCAGTTGCAAGGATTAAAACTGATACATCTTTCTACTTTAAGAAAGGATCAAACTTTATACCACAAGGATCACCACTGTAAACTGCTTTCACCTACAGGACCAACTGATGAGGATTATACAATTCTTTTTCCAGACCAGTTGACAAGGATTAAAACTGATACATCTTTCTACTTTAGAAAAGATCAAACTTTATACCACAAGGGATCACTACTGTAAAACTGCTTTCACTTACAGGACCAACTGCGAGGATTATACAATTCTTTTTCACAGACCAGTTGACAAGGATTAAAACTGATACATCTTTCTACTTTAAGAAAGATCAAACTTTATACCACAAGGGATCACTACTGTAAAACTGCTTTCACTTACAGGACCAACTGGCGAGGATTATACAATTCTTTTTCACAGACAGTTGACAAGGATTAAAACTGATACATCTTTCTACTTTAAGAAAGGATCAAACTTTATACCACAAGGATCAATACTGTAAACTGCTTTCACTTACAGGACCAACTGGCGAGGATTATACAATTCTTTTTCACAGACCAGTTGACAAGGATTAAAACTGATACATCTTTCTACTTTAAGAAAGGATCAAACTTTATACCACAAGGGATCACCACTGTAAAACTGCTTTCACCTACAGTTCCAAAATGGCCATATAAATCGTAACACACTTTTTTAGATTTCATGGGTGAATTGCAAAGAATTGTACTATAAATATTATTAAAACCGAGAAAACAAAAGTCAAAATTCAAATTTTAATTGCATTTAAAGAAACTAACAGACATACATGTAGGATATACCACAATATGATAATTTAATTATTACAATGTTTGATATGTTTACTAAAGAGCTATTGCTAAATAGTTCAATATGTAAAAAGTATATTAATCTTGATTTAACTCTCTCTTACTCATTTTTTCTTTCTTTCCTTCTTTTCATCTTTTTGTTATGTTTGATTGAAACAAATTAGCATTATCACTTCTGCACAGTCCCTCCCTCCACTCTAGCTCTATCTTTCCCCATCTCTCTTTCTTGTTATATTTTTTCTGTGTTGCATGTCCTTTTTCTTCCTTTCTTCCCTTTCCTTCTTTATAATAAAAAAAGAATGGTCCATTATTTAGATGAGGTGATGACACTCATAAGAAATAAGAATTTGATTACACCAGATAATCAGGATTTACATTTTTGCATTTCATCTTGGATTATTTGGACAGTCTGATTTTTAGCCACAGGGTGTTGCAAGATGATAACAGTCATATAATTAAGGACCACGAGTATTAATATATAAATATATTGATAATATAATTGCTATATCTATAAGTAAAGTGTGCTCACTATCATTGATAGTATATATATATTTAAGTTAGGGTAGCAAAGACAAAGTCAAAAACATTTGATACTGACTTTAGGTCACTCAATGAAATCAAAAGCATTTGACTAAGAGGTCAAGCACACATGTATGTGCTAATCAACTGATTAGGCAGGAGAGGCTGTTATAGGTGATACACCCTATAAGACTAATGGAATGCGCCGACGGATTACTATAAGTAACAGGGACAATTGTGGCTTGGCAGTAAGCCAATGCAAATCAGCTCATAGCTCTATTGTCGGACGTATTTCCCACTTCTCTGCATTGTATTTGTCTACTTTCTGTTAATACATTTTCCGACATTTATTACCCGTTGTTTTGTTCTTGTTTGACCCCTTAAAACCTCACAACAGAGGCTTAAGAAGTTTCTGCCTTATGTGTATATGGAAGTTTGATCATGCCAAGATGATAATGGTTGTATTTTTTAGGAACACCAGTATTAATATGTAGATGACTCTATAACATGGACCCTGTACTCCCACTAAGAGTGACGGCTAAATAGCTTCAACTTTCACTGCCTTAGACGTATAATGAGCATCACCTGGAGGGACAGGATCACTAACACAGCAGTTCTAGAGAGGGCTTGTGTTCTCTACTGAGACAGTGTTGTCACTGATAGCTGGGCCATCTCCGCCAGATGGATGATGGACAAATCCCGAAGGACATCCTCTATGTAGAGCTTTCGTCTGGTAAGAGACAGATTGGTTGCCCCCAGCTGTATTTCAAGGATGTCTGCAAGAATGATCTCAAGTGCTTAGACATTGCCCCTCCAGCTGGGAAAATTTGTCTCAGGACTGCCCTCGGTGGCACCAGGCTCTCCGTAGTGGACTGTTCATGTCTGAAGCCAACCTGACGCAGCACCATGAAGCCAAGAGGTCCAGAAGAAAGCAGCGGCAACAAAGCACTGGCACATCAACATCTTCAGGGACAACCTTCACATGCAACATCTGTGGTCGAGAATATTTTTTGAACATTGGACTTTTCAGTCACAGAAGGCTCTGTAACTTCAGGGGTACAAAAACTATATTATAGTCTTCCAAGACTGAAATTCCAATGAATGACTCTATAACACTAACCCATAGTGCTAATACCCGAGGGAAAGGTATGCATCCAACTAATCTCCCTCCAGCTATGGGTAAATAGTAGGGAAGATTGGGCTCTCTAACATTGGATAGGTAACCAGTCTTGGAGAAGGAAAACTCTGATTTAAAACCTGGTTAACTCTGCTTAATAAATTGACCTTGTGTCACATCCTGCTCGTGTGGAGGGGCTGGTAAATGCATATAACACTAACCCAAGTGTTTACTTGCAGTTTAATTTAAAAAATGATTGTAAAGTTACTTAGAACCAAGTGATGAAATCAGCTCTGAAGAAATACAAATATTTAGTCTTTTTATATTCATAGTGTTTCCTTTATTGAGAACAGGTGAGTATTGTTTTTATTTCATTGTAAATCACAATATTTGATTTCAGAGAACAGGTGAAAAATATGAGTGTTGCAAGAAACAGGGGGGGAGGGCGATTAGCTCTTTTAACCCTCTTTTGCGGCAGAGGCTGCATAGATTAAGCTGAAAAGATATCTAATTCATGAGAATTGGAATCAAAAATTTAAAAAGAGCTTCTGTTAACATAGAAATGGATTGAATAGGATTTACAAAATACAGAAGGATTCATAATGGTTTTTGTAGGTACAAGGGAAATTCAAAAATTGTCCGCACTCATGTTTCATACAAACCAAGCTCATTATGGATTATTCGATTAATCTGTAGAGAACAAGCTACCTCATTGATGCCAGTTCGCCTTGACCATCTCTCAAGCTTGCTGAATCTTCTCATTGTTGAAGTGAATGAGTGTGTCAGTATGCTGTTGAAGTGACCAGTTAAGTCTGAGTAAATTGGACATGAAACTATTGGTATATATATATATATATATATATATATATATATATTATAGCACTCAGGAATATTCCATATTTGCATATGGGTGATACCATTCCCTGAGTCCTGGTTGGCTGCTTACTTTAGTAGGGTTATGCTGCTTAGATAAATAAACCACCATTCTGTACTATGCTTGTGGTAATACAGGAACTGTATTGAGTTATGGCTTGCTTGGCACCTTTTTTTTTTCCAATTTGACAGTAATTGGGCTTCTACACTCATCAGTGGTAGAAGTTGATGGGTGTCCTGCTCCTTCTTCATACATCACACTTATCTGGGCATTTTAAAACTTCCATATCTTCTCATACACACTTCTATATGGTATTGCGCTGTCCTCATCTTGTGCTAAAAGCCTCCGATGAATTTCAGCCCCTGACACTCATTCTGACCAGAGAAGTCGGGTCACTTTCTTGGTGTATACTGCTAGTGAAGCTGCCATGTTTACACCAAGCAAAATTGCACAATCAGGGTCAAACTTCGATCCTGGGACCGCAACAGTGCCAACTATAAGCACACATGTGCAAAATGCAATGTGACAATAATCAAGATATGTTATGGCAAAAGTACAGATAATTCTTACTCTTATATATTACGTATTGTGCTAAGAGCCTCCAATGAATTTAAGCCTCTCCAATGAATTTCAGCCTCTGAGACTCCTTCCAACCAATCAGGTCACTACTTTGTTCTTCCTTGGTGCATACTGCAAGTGGAGTGGCAGACAGCAAGCAAAATGGTGTGATCAGGTTCAAACTTCAATTATGAGACCACAACAGTGTTAACTATAAGCCCGCACACGTAAAATGCAATGTGACAATAATCAAGATATGTTATGGCAAAAGTGCGGATAATTTTTGACTCCCCCCCCCTCTGTTTGGTGTGAATTATAGTGTAATGGCTTTTTGAGCACACATTATTGAGGAATACAAGTTGAAAAAAGTTCAAATGTATATTGTAAATATGAATAAAATAACTTCAACAAGAGGTTTATAGGGAGTAAGAATTTATTCAACGACCTTTCCAACACTATGTGATGATGTAATGTTATGGCTCTTATGTCAGAATGGAATGATGATGTCTCGTATAGAAATAATGGTTGTATATTTATCTCTGGACTGGTACAACTTTGGACAGGCTCGAATTTGGTTGCTGGGCTGGTGCAGAGGTGGCTGACAATTCTTGGGGTGTTTGGAGTCTGAAAACCAACTTGGGGTGCTGGGGGACATCTTGCCTTGTCCTG
>CM042148.1:78165295-78248253 GCA_023376005.1 Doryteuthis pealeii
ACCAAGGAGATTGTTTTTAGCATCTGAGGTGGAGCGCCACACCTTCCATCAGCTCCTTACTTTACCACACAGATCCCTGTGCTACTCATACGCTGAGTTGGCGGGGACCGGTATCGAACTAGAAACCTTGTGGTTTCTAGCCGAACGGTCTACCGACTGAGCTAACCCGGCCCCTTTGGAAATAATCATGACAAGTGAACTCATGAGACTTAATAAAGTTGAAACAGCTGTACGATGTTCTACGTAGGGCGCGATATTTGCCGAGTTCGCTTGTCATGATTATTTCCAATAATTATCAAATTTTATATGATATACGTAATGTAATTGCCTTCAAAGCAAAAAAAGAAAATATAATATAATATATAATATTATATATATATAATATATGAGAGAGAGAGAGAAAGAATGAGTAAAACCAGGAAAAATTAACAGAACAAAGAGATTAAACTTAGAAAATAAAACAGAAGAAATACAAGGTGTGTCAAAGAAGTATCAATATTTCTTTGTACTTTTTGACACACCTTGTATTCTGAAAAAAAAATGAACATTCCATTCATTGTTCATTTCTATCTTGGTAAATGCAGCTTCAATCTCGATACTTTTATGACACACCTTGTATTCTGAAGAAAGAAAGAATGAAAGAAAGAAACAGATAGAAAAAGAAAAAAAAATGAAGGATGAGGAAATAAAAAGAAATGAGGGAAAAAGAAAGAAAGAAAGAAAGAGAAATAGAAAAAGAGAGAAGAGATAATTGTGTTGTGAGACTTGGTTGCTAACCAATGCTCTATGGCAAGTGCGCACACAAAAATTGTTATTTTCTCTACTTTGCTTACATAGTCTGATAGAGAGCTTCAACATTAGAACATTCTGTTTGGATTGAAAACTCTTATCCAGAAATAGTTTCTGAGATGTTCTTACAAACAATGGCAGGCAACCATTTATCATATCTTCATGGATATGGTGTTATCAAAATATGTTGGAGGCGTGTGATGTAATGGTTACCGTCATAGGGAAATGGGCACAATGAGACGAGTTCAAATCCTGGATGAGGCTGATTGCATTTCATATAGTGCCAGTTGTTGGGAATTTATTAACTTAATCCCACAGAAAAAGAGAAAAAAATCCGAATTCCATCAGCATTGTGTTAATATACCGAATTTGATCTCATCCAATTATAAGGCAGCCTCATACATACTGTTGCATAGGGACAAACTCTAGTTGTAGTATATTCACAAAGGGGTTGTTTATTCCTTCCTATGCTCGTGGGTTCTTTTTCAGAGAGAGAGAGAGAGAGAGAGAGAGAGAGAGAGAGAGAGAGAGAGAGAGAGAGAGAGAGAGAGAGAGTTCAAATCCTGGATGAGGCTGATTGCATTTCATATAGTGCCATATTGTTGGGAATTTATTCTCATTGAATACTCATTGAAACATATTCCACATGAGACACCTTCCAATGGATTAACGAGGCAACACATTAGGACTGCTTTACATAACACAAGTTGAGTTATTTATTTTATAACAATAACTGAAAACAAAGGTCAAAGGGCAAGTAACTCACTCATAGAAAAAATGGATTCGGGCAGATAACTTCTGACCCCACTATTATTAGAGTCTGTTAGTATTAATTAGTACTGACTAAAGTGAATTTCAACACCAGTACCCTTGAGAAAGGTATGAATCCAACTAAGTCCCTCCCTTCATCACCTTGTGGGTATCGTTGGGAGAGGAAAAGGCTAAGGGAGAAAACTCTGTTATGATTTATGTGGCCATCCTTTAGGCTTCAAGCAAGAGTGCTGTCCAACAGAGATCCTTTGTGTTAAGCAGGGTGGGATCCTTAGTGAAGAATCCTTTGGTTGTTCCTTGGTGCTCCTCAGTCTTGCAGATCCTTCGTCAATGATTGTAAATGGATGTCTGTCAGTATCAGCGATTAAGTAGTTAACCAACCACGTATTGGCTGAAAGTTAAACCACGTGACCTGACTTAGTCTATAAATTTAAGTGGTAGATTGCAGCATGGCTTATATACCAAAAATAATCCAACAAACTCTGACATAAAACACGGCTTGGACTCCGTAAGGCAGTTCAGTGTATAAAGCACTGTCTGGCAACTCCTGCAACCAAATTGGCACTGAATGTATTGGTTCACCAGGTCAGATCATGTGGCATAGAGAGGGGGGGGGGGCCCTGTCACTTGGGCAACACAGGGTGTCTATACATCTTGCTCCGGCTTTCTGCATTCTGGAGAGGAATCTCCAAATAAAAAAAAGATTCCAGAGCACTGGAAATCTATATTTCTAAGATATATATACTGAGATATATATATAATATATACTATATTTTATATAGTATATACTTTTATATACTATATATATACTATATATACTATATAGATAGTAATACTATACTTTATATACTATATATGCTAAGATATATATATAATATATACTATATTTTATATAGTTTATACTTTTATATACTATATATATACTATATAGATAGTAATACTATACTTTATATACTATATATGCTAAGATATATATATAATATATACTATATTTTATATAGTATATACTTTTATATACTATATATATACTATATAGATAGTAATACTATACTTTCTATACTATATATACTGAGAGATATATATTAATATATACTATATTTTATATAGTATATACTTTTATATACTATATATATATACTATATATACTATATAGATAGTAATACTATACTTTATATACTATATATACTGAGATATATAGATATAATATATACTATATTTTATATAGTATACTTTTATATACAATATATATACTATAATATACTATATAGATAGTAATACTATACTTTATATACTATATATACTAAGATATATATATAATATATACTATATTTCTGAGATATATATATTCTGAGATATATATATTGATATATAGGCTTTTTGCATTCTGGAGAGGAATCTCCAAATTAAAAAAAAAAGATTCCAGAGCACAGGAAATCTATAGACTTCTGAGATAGCAATGATCATATAAAAAAATATCAAGGCTGGATCATTAATTTGTAAAAGTATCTTAAATGAAGATTTGAGCACAGCTGAGCAGCTTGCATGATAAAAAGATGCTGTTGAGACGAGTCCGTAATTCATACTTTTTAAAAATGTTTTTGGCAAAATGCACACCAGATCTAGCTCTCTCTTTTTCTTGTTTCTTAAACTTAAAAAATGGCTTACGGTCAAGTCACGATGAAAGTACCAGTTTTTACTGGATCACCAAAGTTAAGCAGCAATGAGTTTGTTCAATATTTAATTTCCCTCCAAACTAAAAGCGGGGTAATTCCATGTCAAATCATCCAGGCCATGTCACTGACCCCCTTCAATTTTACTGAAATTTTGTACAGGTGTACATATCCAACCACCAACATAATCCTGATGATTTCGATTGGACTATGACAGTTATTTTGCTCCATATAGTCCTTATTCAATGGTTAAACGGAAACACTCAAAACATAAAAAAGCAAAATTTTAACTGATGTTGTAACTTCGCTTGTGAGCAAAAACTAAATTCTATTTTTGGTACAAATAATATACAATCTATGTAAAATAATAATTAATTTTTTTTTTATATGCAGTGCCACATTGTGTTTTTTCCACTTATTTATCTTGCAATGAAAAAATCAGAAATCATTAAAAACTTAAAAATGGTTAATTTTATGCCTATTTTGATAACAAAAGCTTCTATAAACCAATTTTTAGGAGTAGGGAAGCTCTAGGTCTCATTTTATAGACAAAAATAGATTACAAAATGTTGCCTTTTTTTTTGCTCCCCTCAAATTTTTTGAGTTTACAATTGACATAATTCGGCCAATTTTGGGAATTGGAAGCTCAAATTTGGAGGATTGTTTAACTTTAACACAGTCCTGACATGTACAAAATTTCAGAAAAATTGAAGGTGTAGGGTGACAATATTACTTTTTTCTGGATGCTTTGACATGGAATTACTCAGCAATAAACATTTACTATAATAATTAACTGCCCAACTGTTGTTTTAATGAAAGAAAAGAATTGCTTTAGATTTTCTCATTCATGATGTTCAACTATGTAGGCAAGTTACTACGGAGTTGAGGTATGAAGTCAGTAAATTGAGGCTACAATTGTAACAATTGAGCAAAAGAAATACAATGTTAACACTTCCCTTCACAAACAGTGATTCCATCAACTATTTATTATTTATCTACTGAATGATTGGTAGGATTTGAAATCTGATTGTTATGTCCATTAACAAAAAAAACAAAAAAACAAAAACAAAAAAAACCCCACAAAGTTAAGTAGCAATGAACCTGTTCAATACTTAGATGGATGACCATTTAATCATTAGTAGGTAGAGTAAGTAACTTGATATCAAAATGACTTGATTTGGCATTGAATAACCCAAAAAGGGTTGATGTGCCATTAAGCAACCAACCAACAATCATCTCAAGGGTAAAGTGTGAAGGATATTAACAAAAATACAATGATACAGCTTCACACCATATAAAAAGTAAAGTAAAAAGTAAGTTAATTCGATGGGGTTGCTTAAAGTCAGTATCAGCCAGACAGTGAGGGAGTCTATCTCCTTTTCACTTGCACTAGACCGAGGAGTTTGTTTTTTAGCATCTGAGAGGGAGCGCCACACCTACCACCAACTCCTCACTTTACCACACATATCCCTGTGCTACTCATACGCTGAGTTGGCGAGGGCCGGTAAAAAAAGGTGTTAGTTATTTTAGTTATTTTGTTTAATGGCATATCAACCCTTGTGGGAAATTTAATACCAATTTTTTTTTTGTATATATTATTTGTAAGCAAATATCTTATTGATAAATATTTGTTTGGTTTGGTATTATAAACTAGTAGAAATAATTTTCATTAACTTCATGTTCATCAAGGAATTAGAAGAAATAACTTCATGTGTATTAATAAACTTGAGGTTGACCCTCAGCCACTGCCTTCTAGCCCCTATATGATAAAGAAGTTTTGGGTGTTTGCCATGAGAGCAATTTAAAGAATACAATCAGGACAATCATGTAGATACTAGGGCTTGACATGACCAGTAAATTGATTGGATGGGTCTTCTCCAACTGCACGTCTAAGTAAATACCAAAGTGGAGTCTTGCATGTTACAGAACCACTTAGTACCCGGGTCATGGATTGCTCAGCCACAATGATCCTGTTCTCAGGCATTACAGGTCACCACCCATGGCCAGCAGGTGTCCTCATTGGGGTGGTTTTACTCCTTTGTCAAAGTGCAACTGGCATATTCTACAGCCCAAGATATAAAAAAAGAAGAGATCCTGAGATGTTTTGACCAAGGGAAGACTCACTGGGAGTATTGAGTACCAAGAGGAGGATTTTTGAATTTCATTCTTTTAATTTTTGTCTTGCTAAATAAAGCTTCAATCTTAATAATTCTAAAATATTTTTTGTATGCTTTATAGTAAAGTGATGATGTCTAGACTGTTGTCTAGATATTTCCATGCTAATTTGGGAAAAATATATGAACTAATTTTAATACTTTTTTAACAAAACACAGAATTGTGCAAGCATAGCTTTCTCCATACTCAGAAAACCTTGTCTTGTTTTCTATTAGTGTAGCTTTAGTCTTGATGTATTTTTAAATATATTTTATATGCCTTCTGTCTCTTGAAATATATGTAAAACTTTAAAAATTAATAACTAAGGAAAATTTCCTTTTTGGTCTCATTTTCATTGGTTGGATTTTACGGCATGTCAACCCTTGTTGGCTTATTTTATGCCAAAGATGTTTTGTTTTATCCCTTCTTGATGAGTATTCAAAACTTTTTTAAAACTCAATATTTTTTAAAACACTTTTTTTCCCTATTTAACCCATAGAAGGGACCCTAACAGGTACTGCCACTCTAGGTGAGAGTGGACCTGGGAGTAATTAAAAAAAGAAGAGTTTCAAGAGATGTTTAAACCAATGGAAAACTCACTGGAATGTGTTAAATGCCAAGAGGAGTATTTTGAATAAAATTAACAATTAATTCATTGTTTATTTTTGTCTTGCTAAATACAGCTTCAGTCTTAATACTCCAAAAATATTCACACTATATCTTTATGAATGCCGCTTTAGTCTCAATATTTTTGAATATATTTTGTGTGTGTTCCATCTTTCAAAAAATATATATAGAGCTTTAAAAAGAATTTGTCGCAACTCTTTACCTACGAGGTGTACAGGTGTGAAATGCATCGCCATAGCCAGATTGAAAACCATTCTCTGCATCCTTTACATGCCGGAATATTAGAAAGAATATGACACTTGAAATTATGAATAATACAATGCTAGTTTCACTAAAGTCAGGAAAAGCAGACAGGTGTGTTTGCCACAGAATTTCCACCAATGCATAAAAACAAATATACTCAGAATCAGTAGGTATGAAGTTAAAGTCATATATATATATATATATATATATATATATATATATATATATTATATATATATATATAAAAGTAATTGGTAATTTGCTTGAAGCATTGTTAAGTATGTTATAAAATAATAAAATTCGAAGGCAATACAATGCGTAAAAAATAAAGACAAAACGATGTTTTATATGTCTAATCGATTTCAAAGCAAGAGCTTCATCATCAGAGTGTATTTTCAGAAATGACGTGCTTATGTTTTTTTTATTTGTGTGGTTATAATTCTCTTCTTCTTTTTTTTTTTTTTTTTTTTTTTAAAGGAGAGGGGGGGAAAAAAAAAAAGGAGAGAAAAAGGAAATAAGAAGAGAATTATAACCACACAAATAAAAAAACATAAGCACGTCATTTCTGAAATACACTCTGATGATGAAGCTCTTGCTTTGAAATCGATTAGACATATAAAACATCGTTTTGTCTTTATTTTTTACGCATTGTATTGCCTTCGAATTTTATTATTTTATATATATATATATATATATACATGGAGAAAGGTAGACAAACACGGGATGTTGTACAAAATGGATGTTTATTGTAGGTCGTGATGGTGACGTTATAACGTTTCGATCTGTTAGACTTTCGTCTGGACGTTGGATTGAGTTCTTGCTTTAACGGTGAGCATTTTCATACTGGTGAATTAGGAGGTCGTGAATAGGGGATGAGTGGTCAATTGTTGGTGTTAGCAGGAGTTGGTAGTTGGTTGTAGAACTCCCACTACCAACTCCTGCTAACACCAACAATTGACCACCTTCTCCACATATTGTCAGATTAATTTCCTCTTATTTCTCCCATATGTATATATATATATATATATATATATATTTATATATATATATATAGTGAGGGCCGGGCTAGCTCAGTCGGTAGAGCATTCGGCAAGAAACCGCATGGTTCCTAGTTTGATTCTGGTCCTCGCCAACTCAGCGTATGAGTAGCACAGAGATCTGTGCGGTAAAGTAAGGAGCTGATGGTAGGTGTGGTGCTCCACTTCAGATACCAAAACAACCTCCTTGGTCTAGCGCTAGTGAAAAGGGGATATACTCTCTCTGCCGATTGGCTGATACCGACTTTAGGCCACCCCGACGACTTTACTTTATATATATATATATATATATATATATATATATATATATATATATTATATATTTATTTTCAGTAAAAGAAAATAAACATTTTTATTATCTGCCAAGAAGACCTAAAAGAATCTTTTTAAAAAGATTTTAAATGATAAAGTACTCCAACTCCAGGTTATGGTGCTGAGAGTTATAGCAATGAAAAGATGACTCCACACTCCCCAAAGTTCTAGACCTAGAGCCTCCGGAGTTCCTTTGGGGTATATTTGCTAATGTGCTCGACTGTTAATAGCATAGTAAGTGAGTTTGAACTCCAGTCATTCTATTGCATTCACTTTCATATCAATACCCTTGGGAAAGGTATGGGTTAAATACTACCACTACTGTTCTTTTACAAGGAAGGTTTTGGCATTAAATCACCCATGAAAGTTGATGTGCCATAAAACAAAGAAACAGATCCAAAGTAAACCTCGATCCTTCCCATTTTTTTCTCACCTTTTATGGAGGGGGGCTTACCCCTTTGCAGAAAATACAGCCAGTGTATTCTAGGCCCTGCTAACTGGATGGGAATGTCTTGTATTGATGTTTACTAGCAGGATCTGTATGATAATTTAATTATTACAATGTATGATATGTTTACTTAAGAGCTATTGCCAAATAGTTCAATATGTAAAAAGTATAATAATCTTGATTTAACTATCTCACTCTTTTTTTTTTCCCTGCTTTTCATCTTTTCACTATGTTCAATTGAAACAGATAAGTGTTATTGCTTCTGCACACTCACCCTCTCTCTCTATCTTCCCCTTTCATTCTTATATTATTTCTGTTTAGCATGTCCTTTTTCTTCCCTTTATTTCTTTATAATGAAAACGGAATGGTCTATTATTTAGCAGAGGTGACAACACTCATAAGAAATAAGAATTTGTTGGATAAGCAACACCAGATAATTAGGATTTACATTTTTTCATTTAATCTTGGAGGATTTGGATGGTCTGATTTTTAACCAGAGGGTGTTGCAAGATGATAATGGTTGTACAATTAAGGAACATGAGTATTAATATATAGATTATAACCTGGTAAATCATAAAGGTACCATACAGAGTAATTCTCCTTCATGGCCTTTCTTGGAGATAACTTGCTGGTGTCCATTTTGTTTGCAAGTAACATGTGACAGATTGTATTGAGTTATATGGTATTAACAGCAATAGATAAACCATGACTTGATACATTCATCAAACACTTTAAGATGGATTGCCTTTTACAAGGCCTAAAAGGCTGTGACTACTTTGCTATTTACTCAAAACCGAGGAACGAAATGGATTCCTTTCCAAAAGGCATTAGTGCAAAGTAAATGCAAACTGTATATTCTCAGTACCACTAATCGCTAGGCCACCCACATCCTCTCGAGTGATTGAAGAATATGTTAATTAGGATATTGGATCAAGAATATGTGAAGAACATCCTTGACAAAGGCTCACATACAAATGAACCCCACATGGGAGCGTTTGCTTAGAATTGAAAAGGCATTTGGGTCTAGGTTTCAAAATTTCACCAATTAATTGATAGTCTTGTACAGGGCTTCTCAGTGGTCCATATGGACCCCTGGGCATATCATAGTGGTTCACAGGGTGGGGGATTTACTAGTTTGCATTTATAAATTCCTTTATATATATATTTACCAAGCTCTCCGCACGAGCTGGATATGACACAAGGTCAATTTCTTAAGCGGAGTTCAACAGGTTTGAATTCAGAGTTTTTCTTCTCCTAGACATGTTGCCTAACTAAGGCAGTTAAAGAGCCCAGTCTGCCCTACTATTTACCAA
Organism: Doryteuthis pealeii; assembly: GCA_023376005.1. Taxonomy (NCBI): domain Eukaryota; kingdom Metazoa; phylum Mollusca; class Cephalopoda; order Myopsida; family Loliginidae; genus Doryteuthis; species Doryteuthis pealeii. Next base: position 78,174,660 of record CM042148.1, read on the forward strand.
TAGCTGGAGGGAGAATAGGATTCATACCTTTCCCAAGGGTATTAGCGCTAAGTGAAATGCAACGTCCAGGATTTGAACTCGGGGCGACGAGTCCATTTCCCATGACTTTAACCATTACACCACGTGCTTCCTTTATATATCCATGCTAAACTTAGTTTATACAAGTCTACTTTGACACAACTTTCCGTATTTTACAAATTTATCTTCTCTCTCTCATGTATATATATATATATATATATATGAGATATTTTTGTGTCTGTATCCGTTTTTTGGAAGTACATATATCAGGTTTGGGCATTATATATATATATATATATATATTTGTGTGGAGAAAGGTAGACAAACATGAGATGTTTTACAAGATGGAGGTTTATTGTAGGTAGTGATGTTGACGTTATAACATTTCGGTCTGTTAGACCTTCTTCAGGACATTGGATTGAATTCTTGCTTCAACGGATGTCATTCTCATACTGGTTAGGAGGTTGTGAATAGGGGAGGGTTGGTCAATTGCTGGTGCTACTAGGAGTGTCTAAGTTGTTAGTGGGAGTTCCATTTTTTTTCTTCTGATGGGGGTGGGGTGTAGCTATATATATATATATATATATATATATATATATATTTACATATTTACCAACCCATTCCCACGAGTAGGTGACACATGGTCAATTTCTTAAATAGAGTTTAACAGGTGTGAATTCAGTTTTTCTTCTTTTAAAATGGTTGTCATACCAATGTGAAAGAGTCCAGTCTGTCCTACTATTTACCGATAGCTGTGGGGGAGGGGAGAGAATAGTTAGATTCATACTTTTCCCAAGGGTATTAACACTATGTGAAATGCAAACAGCCTCACCAAGGATTTATCCTCTATAGAGAAATCAGAGGAAAATATTTTGGATAATAACATGTCTATTTTGTATTCATTTTGTTTCAATTAATTTGCACAAGGTCGTATCTCTGTTCATGGAGCAGACTTAGTCTCCCCTCAACATGGAGACATGTGGTCCACATGGCTTTGTCCACCTAGAAGACAAGTGAGATTTCTTACTGTTTTTGTACCCCTTTCATATACAGCTTGTTCATAGAACGTTGTAGAGATTTGTAGAATGGTTAGCACCCACCTGTGTTGCAAGCTGAGTATGTTGAAGTGAGTTAGTATGCTGTTGGTTTGAACAACAGCATCTAAGCACTACTGAACTGGTGTTCAAAGCAGCTGGTATTTATGGAACCCTGGAATACCCCATTCATACATTTGGGTGATTCCATTTCTTCAGTTCTGATTGGCTGCTTGGTTCTGTGGTGTTATGATGCTTGATGAATAATCTGGTATTCTGCAGTAGGCTTGCAACAAGGTAAGATCAGTATTGGGTTATGGCTTCCTTGTTGCCTTGTATTACCAATTCGACTGTAATTAGGATTCTTCTACCAGCATGATGTTTATTCTACAAACATTTGAACATTTTATCTGTGGATAACATTTGTGTATTTATGTAATACTTCTTTTATGTTTATAATGTATGTATTAGATGTTGCTATGGCGACATCTCCACACTGGATAGTATGTCACTAAAATAAGTAAACCAGTTCACATGCCTAGGTAGCAATATCTCATCAACAGAAAACTGTCAATATACACATCGGAAAGGCATGGACTGCTTTAGATGGATTATCAATCATGTGGAAATCAGATTTTGCTGAATTGAGAATTCTTCCAAGCTGTAGTTGTATCAGTGCTAACTGCACAATTTGGACTCTAAACTAAAGTAACTATCATTTTTGATGGACCAATAATATAACATTGTCCTGAAGTTGAATTCATTAATTTTTTGATCTTTCAAAAAGTATATTTTCAAATCTTATATACTGTGATGACAACACTCAGGCAAGGAATGAGTAATGACAGAGTCAACTGGTAAAGACACTTTTATTTATAAAAATATGGGAGTTGTCACTTGTCCTCCTGTTTGCGCAACTGGTCTTCAATGTGAAACTACAATAAGAATACAAAGGACTATGTAGTTTCACTAATACACAACAAATAAATCGAAAAAGGAGGAAAAGTTTCACACTGACACTAACCTTCTTGTCTCCGCAGTTTTAGAGAAAAAGTTAGATGGGAACTACACAAGAATGCTATGTACTTTCTTGAATACATCTTGGAAGTAGCAAAAATGTAGCAAAAAATGAAAAATCAGTTAAATGGCCACTTGCTTCCCATCACACAAACCATCCGAATAAGATGGACAAAATATGCTGGATACTGCTGGAGTAAGTAAGGACAAACTCATAAGTGACATTCTCCAGTGGATACCTACATATGGGCACACCAATGTAAGCTGACCAGCAAAAACAGATATTGATCAGCTCTATGCAGCTACTGGATGCCATACGGAAGACTTCCTAGTAATGATGACAGATAGGGACAGGGGGCGAGAGAGTCATGGGAATCTATGCTATCAGTACAACCTAATGATGATAATATGTGAAAATGAGTGGGTCTTTCCTTCTGTTTTTATTTACAGTCAAGTCATGCTGAAAGCACCAGTTCCTGCCAGATCCCCGAAGTTAAGCAACAATGAACCTGTTCAAAACTCAGTTGAGTGACCACTTAAGCAATAGCAGGTACTGTAAGCAACCTGAATCCTTTTTTTTATTGAAATTACTTCATTCAGTATTAAATGACCTTTACTTTACCATACTATAAAGGGTTAATATGCCACAAAAGAAAACAACCAAACAACCTGCTGTTTATTCAGTGTTAGTGTATCATTGTATATACAAATAGTAGATACTGGATTCCATGTGGGAAACTTGCCAGGAGTGATGGCAGATAGGGGTGGATGGTGAGAGAGAGTCCTGGGAATCTATGCTATCAGCATGATCTAATGATGATGATATGTGAAAATGAGCTTGTCTTTCCTTCCGTTTATTCAGTGTAAGTGTATCAATTTATACACTAATGCTAATATTAGACCATGGTGAATGGACCCATTCATCACCATTACTCCCAGGTCCACTCTGACTCGGAGTGGAAGTACTTGTTAGAGTCCCATCTATGGGTTAAATAGAAAAATGAGTTTAAAATGTGTTTTAAAAGAATTGAGTACCATCAAGAATGAACAAAACAAAATGTCTTTGGCATAAAATAACCCAACAAGTGTTGACATGCCGTAAAATCCAACCAGCTTGGTGAGTGGGGGCATGATTAAATATCCTCCCTATGTTGGATTATTTTGTGGTATATAAACCGTGCTACAATACACCACTTAAATTTATCGACTAATCGAGGACACATGGTTTAAACCTCGGCCAATCAACAACCTGAATGTGTGGCTGGTTGACTACTTAATCACTGATACTGAGAGACATCCATTTGCAATCATTGACGAAGGACTTGCAATACTGAGGAGCACCAAGGAACAGTAAAAGGATTCTTTACCAACGATTTCAACTGGACAAGCGCTCTTGCTTGAAGCCTAAAGGATGGCCCATAAAATCGTAACACCCCTAGCACCAACCAACCTCAGTAACAATGTTCTAAACCGTATTAGGATGCAAGCGTATGGTGATGAGGAAAAGAACAAACACAGATTTTAAGTTTAAATTTGTATTAAAAAAAAAACAACATGAGAACGGTGAAAGGATAGAAATGAGAATTACAGGATAAATTTGGTTATAGTTATGGGTGGATATTAAGTCCGTAAAATGTCCAGCGTGATTGTGGTAGCAGGGTGGTGATGTAGGCCGAATATTGTGTTTTAGTAGTAGAATTTTTTGTATCGTCGAGTGATATAGAAATGTTCGGTAGTTGACTTGTTGATTTGACTGCCTGATGAGGTCAGGTTTGGGTAAGTTGGGGGTGTGATCCGCCGCCTTTGATGTGTCCTTCTGTGAGGTAGCGCTCGTCGGGCCTGCGTTCGTGATGGTGTCTGAAGCTCTAACTCTCGGTGCCTTTCAAAGCTGTTCGTTTTATAGAGATTGGCGGTCCCAAGTTGGATCAATTGGAGTTGTTTTCACTTCACCCGGGAATCGCTTTCATTGGATGATATTCGAATTTTATTTACCAATTTTTTATTTTTATTTAATGTCAGGAATTGACTTATCAAAGCGGGAACTCCCGATCGGAGCCCATGCGCAGATATATGTTAAAATGGTCATTCCGTTTTAGGTAACGATAGAGGACCTTCGACTTTGTCCGTCCCGTTGGCGAGTGTATGTTACCTTTTAATTAGTGAATCGGGGAGATTTCGACTTTTGCTTATACAACACAATATTTAATTCTTCATCATAGAAAATTCAAGTGGGTTTGATTTCTGTATCCGTCTTGAAGAATCACCGGAATTGCAGTTGTTTTAATGAAGACCATCAACCATTCTGAATTAGAGTCGTCGTAAATTACTTAAAGGCATAAAATTTGCAAGGTGTGAATTAGCAACCTCATTTGTTGATAAACAAAAGTCAGAATCACATGAGAAAACGTTGCATTTACACACTAAACAAAACTGTAATATTGCTGAAATGTCTGTCTACAACCATCATTAATAGCCATGGTTTTACTAATTAAGAGTTCAGATGAACAAAAAAAAAAAAAAAAAGATTAGAAACAAAAAAAGGTAAAAAGACTAATGAAAACAACACAAACTAAAGACAAATATCTGTCTTGATTGATTGATGTGACTAACACAATTTGGTACAATTTCTTAATGACTTTTCTATTTTTTTTTTTTTTTTAATTTCTTTGTTTTTTTTTATTCTTTTCATTTTGTTTTCATATTTATTTTCTTTTTTGTTATTTTCTTTCTTGTGCTTTTTCTACTTATAAATGTTTCCTTTCTTTTTTTTCTCGCTTTCCTTTTCTAAACTCTTATTGGCTTCTTAATGACTTCCCCCACTCTCCCACTCTCTCTCTCTCTCTTTTTCTCTCTCTTTTCTTTCTCTCTCGCTTTCATATTCATTTTTTTTTTTTTGTTATTTCTTTATTGTGCTTTTTCTTACTTATAAATGTTTTCCCTTCTTTTTTCTCTCTTTCCTTTTCTAAACTCTTATTGGCTTCTTAATGACCTCCCCCCCTCCTCTCTCTCTCTCTTGCTTTCATATTCATTTTCTCTTTTGCTATTTCTTTTTTGTACTTTTTCCTACTTATAAATCCTCTCTGTCTTTTTTCTTCTCTCTTTTCATTGCTAAACACTTGGCTTCTTATAATCTTTTTCTGCTTACTTTTTCTATACATTTTGGTTCTAATGCAGAATAGCGCGCAAGAGATAATATCCTTAGATTACACATAAAAAGAACTACAAAGGGCCAGTTTAGCTCAGTCAGTAGAGCATTTGACTAGGAAGCACAAGTTTCCAGGTTTGATACTGGCCCTTGCCAACTCAGCATATGAGTAGCGAAGGGATCTGTATGGTAAAGTAAGCACCTGATAGTAGGTGTGGCACCTCCTCCTAAGACGCTAGAATAATCTCCTTGGTCTAACGCTAGTGAAAAGGGGATAGACTTCCTCGCTGTCTGGCTGATACCGACTCTAGGCCTCCCCGACGACTTTACTCACTTACATTTCACGGGAAATACACAAAAACATTGAGATGTTAGGGTTAGGGTTAGGGTTAGGCTACTTCGAGAGTTTCCAACATCTAATGCTATTTATACATAAAATGCGATTCTAATGTTATTATATCTGGTTCCAGATTCTGAAAAGAAATACCTGAAGAAGGCTGGAGGGCACATCGGCTGAAACGTTGTACAGATTATAATGAAGATGAGGACGATAGTCCAAATAATACAAATAATACTAATTATCAAGCCTCATCTCAAAAATTCAGACAAATAATATTACCTCTTGGGCATTTGTACCTTTTTTCTAATCTATTCTTTTTTTCTTTTATCTTTTTTTCTTTTTAATTCCTTTTTAATTAGTTCTTAATCCTCTCTTTTCATTATTTCTTTTTATTTCTTGTATTTTTTCTTTCTTTCTTTCTTAATTTCAGAATTGCTGAGACATGGAATAAGCTGCCCGCGTCTGTTGTGGGCTGCCGAAACACTGAATCTTTCAAAGCCTCCATGCTTCCTGTAGTCTGCCGACATTATACCTGATGCCCCTCTCCACACACATATGCACACACGCGCACACATACATGCATATTACTACTGTAAACTGTTCATGTTCATGACACTAATACATTATTATGTGTACTTGACATAAGACTTTGATAAGTTGTGTTGCACCTGAGCACTGTACACAATAAATTTCATTATTATTATTTATTTAACTCTATTTACTTGTTTTTCTTTCTTTAATTTATTCCTCCTTTCTTTCTTCTATATTTTTCTCTTTTGTCTTTGTTTTAATCTCCTTTTTGTGTTTTATTTTTCTTTTCATTTTGTTTTCATATTCATTTTCTCTTTTGCTATCTCTTTCTTGTGCTTTTTCTTACTTATAAATGTTTCCTTCTTTTTTTTTATTCCCTTTTATATTAATTCCCTCTTTCACGTACATTTCTTTCTTTCTTAACTCTATTAACTTCTTTTGCTTTCTTCTTTTATAAATTACTCCTCCTCATTGTTTCTTTTTTGCTTTTTGTATTTTTCTCTCTTGCTTTTGTTTCACTTTTTCTTTTTTTCTTTCCTTCTTTTCACTTTTATTCTCTTAGTTTTCTTTTCTTTTCTTTCTTCCTCAATTCTATCAGCTTGTTATTCTTTCCTCCTTTCTGTCTTCCTCTCCTCTTTCTTCTTTACAGTCTCTTTTCTTGTTACTTTCTTTCTTTTCTTACTTCGTTCTTACTTAATTTCCTTTCTTTCTATCTTCCTTCCTTTATTTTTTATTCCCTTTTACACTAATCTGTAATCTATTTCTTTTCTTATTTCTTTCTTCTTCTTTCTTCTTAACCTATCAATTTGTTTTGCTATCTTTTCTTTTATTACCCCCCCCCCGTTTCTTTTTTCTGTATTTTATCTCTCATTTTTGTTTCACTCACTTTTTTTCTTTCTTTCCTTTTTGTCTTTTCCCATTTATTCTCTTTGCAATTAGTTTTAACCATCAATCTCAAATTACATTTCTTTTAAGACAGCTTCTTTTTTTCACTCTTTGTTTGTTTCGTTCCTTCACTCCTTTGTTTCCTTCACTCTTTCTTTCTTTCACTCCTTCACTTTTTCTTTCTTTCACTCCTTTACTTTTCTTTCTTTCACTCCTTCACTCTTTATTTCTTTCTTTCCTTCACTCTTTGCTTCTTTCTTTCACTCCTTCACTCTTTCTTTCTTTCACATCTTCACTCTTTCTTTCTTTCACTCCTTCACTCTTTCTTTCTTGCTTTCCTTCACTCCTTCTTTCTTTCACTCATTCACTCTTTCTTTCTTTCACTCCTTCACTCTTTCTTTCCTTTACTCATTCTTTCTTTCCTTCACTCTCTTTCTTTCTTTCCTTCACTCCTTCACTCTCTCTCACTCTTCCTTTCATTCACTCTCTTTCACTCTTCATTTCCTTCACTCTCTTTCATTCTTTCTTTCCTTCACTTCTTTCTTTCTTTCACTCCTTCTTTCTTTCCTTCACTCCTTCACTCTCTCTTTCTTTCTGTTTTTTTCTTTCTTTCTATCTTTCTTTCACTCTTTCTTTCTTTCACTCCTTCACCTTTCTTTCCTTCACTTCTTCACTCTTTTTTCTTTCCTTCACTTCTTCACTCTTTCTTTCTTTTTCTTCACTCTTCACTCTTTCTTTCTTTCACTCCTTCACTCTTTCTTTCTTTCTTTCACTACTTCACTATTTTTCTTTCTTTCACTCCCTCACTCTTTCTTTCCTACACTCTTTCTTTATTTCTTCCCTCCTCTTTTTCCCTTTTATTCTCTTTGCTCTTAGTCTTAACCATTAATCTCCTATTACGTTTGTTTCAAGACATTTTCTTCCCTTTTTTCTTCTTAATGTTCCATCAAAATTCTTATTTTGTCTTTTTCATCTTAACAAACAGTTGAAAAGAGTAATGGAGTGAGAATCTATTCAGGGAATTTGTAAAGAAAGGTTTTACAACTAAAGCCAGATTACCATCAATTCAAATGGATAAAACACCGAGACTCTATTTTGTTTCATCGTTTTATGCAGACATAAAACTGACAGCAAAAAATCTGCGACCACTGTTGGAATATTTCCTACCTAACAAGTTGCTGAAGCAGTTAGAATTTATGGCAGCGAAACATCCATTTTCAGCCCTGGACCAACGTTCCTTAAATTGATGCTAATCTTCTTATTTTCCAACTCGAAATAGATATTCTCAACTCTTTGGAGTTTATAGAGTGGTACTCTTCACTTGAATTGTTTGAAAAAGGAGAGAAAGTCAGACCAACCAAGGACAGCTGCCATTTTTAGTAAAAATTTTATCTGTGAATATCTTCTTTGTATCATCTAGTTAAATCAGCACAGACTTGTCATAAACAGATTCTCTGGGACAAAAGTCAGTTATTACCTTATTTAGCAATTTGGAGGCACGTGGTGTAATGGTTAGTCGTAGGAAATACATGCATCCAACTACTTTCCCTCTAGCTATGGGTAAATAGTAGGCCAGACTGGGCTATTTAGCCCTGGTTAGGCAACCTGTTTAGGTGAAATTAGCACAGACTTGTCATAAACAGATTCTATAGGACAGAAGTCAGTTTTTGCTTATATAGCAATTTGAGGGTATGTAGTGTAATAATCGTAGGAAATGGAATGGACTTGTTGGCCTGAGTTCAAATCCTGGGTGAGGCTGTTTGCATTTCACATAGTGCTAATACCCATGGGAAAGGCATGCATCCAACTACTCTCCCTCCAGCTATGGGTAAATAGTAGGACAGACTAGGCTCTTTAACCCTAGTTAGGAAACCTGAGTTGAAATCATGGATGAGGCTGTTTGCATTTCATATCGTGCCAATACCCTTCACTTCCTAACCATTGCCTTATATAGCGATTTGGAGGCACGTGGTGTAATGGATAGTCATAGGAAATACATGCATCCGACTACTTTCCCTCCAACTATGGGTAAATAGTAGGGCAGACTGGGCTCTTTAACCCAGGTTAGGCTACCTGTTTCGAAGAAATCAGCACAGGCTTGTCATAAACAGATTCTCTGAAACAGAAGTTTTTGCCTCATCTAGTGATTTGGAGGCATATGGTATAATGGTCAGAGTTGTAGGAAATGGGATTGTCGATGGAAGTTCAAATCCAGGAAAAAGCTGTTTGCATTTAATATAGTGCTAATACTCTTTGGGAAAGGTATGCTATGGATAAATAGTAGGGTAGACTGGGCTCTTTAACTTTATTTATACAACCAGTGTAGGTTGTCTTAAAAACTATGTTGTCTTAGATCTAGCAGGACACAGGTATAAGGCACCTATAGAAGACTAGAAGTGGCTACCCAGCATCGCCTGGATAGAAGGAGGGGGGCAAAAAGTCTCGCAGATCTATTATTACTGAATTGTGAGTTGGATCCTCGCAGGATGCCCCATTAAAATCCCTATGTAAAAAAAAAGACCCTGCACTGATTCAGCCTGGTGGGGCGTCAGAAAAAAAAGTGCACTGAAAATAAAAATCAGTGTCTCCTACTTAAAATATTAAATGTAAAAAAAAAAAAAATACATGCTGTTACTATTTAAATTTTATTTTTTAATTATCTTCTCGAATATAAATATAATCTTCATTATTTTTTGCTCAAAAAGTAAGATCTGGTGATAGTGAATGTGTGTATATATTTACTTTGTCGTTAATTATTTTATTTTCGTAGTTTCAGATAGACACACACACACATACACCCAACTGCCCTTTATATATGTACAGATATATTATACTCACTACTCAGTAACTAGTACTTGAGGATGACTTGCTAACTAATATATCACAAGGGAGTGCCCCTTTTTCTCATATAGGAAATCATATAGGAATGAATAGAAGGTGCAAAGCCCTAAAGAATCCATAATGATAATAATAAAAACAAACTGGGGTTCAGAGGTTAAATAGATGCTGTTTAGTTTACCCAGGACCCCCCTTTTTGGGGGGAGGGAAGGTGATAAGTTATCTGAATTACAATTAGAAACACGAGAACGACGTGTATATGGTTAAGAAGCCATGTTTTATTCTCCCTATCTCTCTGCCCAGTTCAAGGGCAGTAACTCTTAATGGTTCGGTAGGGTTTAACTACAGAAACCCTCACAGGAGGTATTACCTCTTTGCAGAGGATTCAGCTAGCATATTCTAAGCCTCGCCAACAGGGTGGTTTATTCGCTAAAAGACTCATCACACATAAATTCAAATGTATTAACTTTTTGTAGGTAGTAAGTAGTATAAGTAAAATCGATGGAGTGTCCTATTTAGATGTCGAACCTGGAACCTTGTCGTTCTTAGGCAGATGCTCTACCAAGTGAGCTAACCAGAAAAAGGGATAGACCTCCTCGCTGTCCGGCTGATACCTATTATAGGCCACTCTACCACTGAATTTTTGCAGGTAATAACTAGTATTTATATAAGTTTTTTGATTTCCCACTTGTTAAAGATTAATAAAAGCCCTGTCTAAGCTGTGTACTTCTACTAGTATTTGTAAAGGATTTAGTATGCATGAATACGAAATTTGTGTTTGTGTATGTGGTTACTCCCCCATTGTTCATTTGAACCTTGTGGTTCTTTGGCAGATGCTGTTACGAGTGAGCTAAACTGGAAAAGGAGATAGACTTCCTCGCTGTTCGGCTGATACCTATAATAGGTCATTACGTTGCTGACTTTTTATAGGTAATAACTAGTATTTATATAAGTTTTGTTTTGAAATCCGTGTTTGCATATGCGGTTACTTCCCCACTGTTCCTTTTAACTAGTATTTATAAAAGTTTTTTTTGTTACTTTCCCACATTTTTTATTATTAATAAAAGCCCTGGCTATGCTGAGTACTTCTACTAGTATACATAAAGGATTTAGTATGCATGACTGCGAAATCCGTGTTTGTATATGCGGTTACTTCCCACTGTTTCTTTTAACTAGTATTTATAAAAGTTTTTTTGCTTTCCCACATTTTTTTATTATTAATAAAAGCCCTGGCTATGCTGAGTACTTCTACTAGTATACATAAAGGATTTAGTATGCATGACTGCGAAATCCGTGTTTGTATATGCGGTTACTTCCCCACTGTTTCTTTTAACTAGTATTTATAAAAGTTTTTTTGCTTTCCCACATTTTTTATTATTAATAAAAGCCCTGGCTATGCTGAATACTTCTACTAGTATACATAAAGGATTTAGTATGCATGACTGCGAAATCCGTGTTTGTATATGCGGTTACTTCCCCACTGTTTCTTTTAACTAGTATTTATAAAAGTTTTTTTTTTGCTTTCCCACATTTTTTATTATTAATAAAAGCCCTGGCTATGCTGAGTACTTCTACTAGTATACATAAAGGATTTAGTATGCATGACTGCGAAATCCGTGTTTGTATATGCGGTTACTTCCCCACTGTTTCTTTTAACTAGTATTTATAAAAGTTTTTTTTTTGCTTTCCCACATTTTTTATTATTAATAAAAGCCCTGGCTATGCTGAGTACTTCTACTAGTATACATAAAGGATTTAGTATGCATGACTGCGAAATCCGTGTTTGTATATGCGATTACTTCCCCACTGTTCCCTTTAACTAGTATTTATAACAGTTTTTTGCTTTCCCACTTTTTTATTATTAATAAAAGCCCTGGCTATGCTGAGTACTTCTACTAGTATACATAAAGGATTTAGTATGCATGACTGCGAAATCCGTGTTTGTATATGCGATTACTTCCCCACTGTTCCCTTTAACTAGTATTTATAAAAGTTTTTTGCTTTCCCACTTTTTTATTATTAATAAAAGCCCTGGCTATGCTGAGTACTTCTACTAGTATACATAAAGGATTTAGTATGCATGACTGCGAAATCCGTGTTTGTATATGCGATTACTTCCCCACTGTTCCCTTTAACTAGTATTTATAACAGTTTTTTGCTTTCCCACTTTTTTATTATTAATAAAAGCCCTGGCTATGCTGAGTACTTCTACTAGTATACATAAAGGATTTAGTATGCATGACTGCGAAATCCGTGTTTGTATATGCGGTTACTTCCCCACTGTTTCCTTTTAACTAGTAATTATAACAGTTCTTTTGCATTCCCACTTTTTTATTATTAATAAAAGCCCTGCTATGCTGAGTACTTCTACTAGTATACATAAAGGATTTAGTATGCATGACTGCGAAATCCGTGTTTGTATATGCGATTACTTCCCCACTGTTTCTTTTAACTAGTATTTATAAAATTTTTTTTGCTTTCCCACATTTTTTATTATTAATAAAAGCCCTGGCTATGCTGAATACTTCTACTAGTATACATAAAGGATTTAGTATGCATGACTGCGAAATCCGTGTTTGTATATGCGGTTACTTCCCCACTGTTTCTTTAACTAGTATTTATAACCGTTTTTTGTTTTCCCACTTTTTTATTATTAATAAAAGCCCTGGCTATGCTGAATACTTCTACTAGTATACATAAAGGATTTAGTATGCATGACTGCGAAATCCGTGTTTGTATATGCGATTACTTCCCCACTGTTCCCTTTAACTAGTATTTATAACAGTTTTTTGCTTTCCCACTTTTTTATTATTAATAAAAGCCCTGGCTATGCTGAGTACTTCTACTAGTATACATAAAGGATTTAGTATGCATGACTGCGAAATCCGTGTTTGTATATGCGATTACTTCCCCACTGTTCCCTTTAACTAGTATTTATAACAGTTTTTTTGCTTTCCCACTTTTTTTATTATTAATAAAAGCCCTGGTTATGCTGAGTACTTCTACTAGTATACATAAAGGATTTAGTATGCATGACTGCGAAATCCGTGTTTGTATATGCGGTTACTTCCCCACTGTTCCTTTTAACTAGTATTTATAACAGTTTTTTGCTTTCCCACTTTTTTATTATTAATAAAAGCCCTGGCTATGCTGAATACTTCTACTAGTATACATAAAGGATTTAGTATGCATGACTGCGAAATCCGTGTTTGTATATGCGGTTACTTCCCCACTGTCCATTTGTTATAAAATAAACGAGATTCCTACCTGACGAAGATCATCACATAGCGATCATTACATTGAGAACAAATCCATTTCAAATAACAGATAATACATGTTAATCTCGGAGCGTTTCATTCTGACACAGATAAATGGACATTGTCTTGTATGACTACCAATTCTAAACATAGTGGTGGGTCACCTGCAGTGGCTCTTGACCAATTCAATTGAATGAAAGCGAACGGGGGCATGTGTTTCTCTTTGTCAGTAGCAAGAAACTTTTCAAAATGTCATGTTGGTGGATATTGCTGCGCGTGTCAGACAGATACAATTCATCAATTTGTGGCAAAGTCATGGTTTCTCTCTCACTCAAACCCACTGCTTATTGTAACTGACAAATACTGATTTACTATAAACCCATAATTACTTCTAACTTCATAAATATTTAGAGTCTAAATTTTCAACATCTTTTGTGTGGAATAATCTTTTAATCTTGGAGAGTGAAGTATTCAAAAAGAAGAAAAAAATATGCACAGTGAACCACTGCTTCCATCTGGATAATTTCCCAGTGTTATCGGCCACACCCACATCCAGCAAGTAATGAGCATGTTTGGCACTAAATATTGTTGTGAACAGTTGTCCTTCAAAATGAAACATGCTAAGAGTGCTACATTTCGAAACTGTCAAATCATTACTTGTCTGATGTGCCCCTTCTGTTAGCCTCTTCATTTAATCCTAATATATCTTTTTGTGATTGCAAACGTCGCCAATGGGTTTGTTCTTACTTTTCTAGTAATACCCCGCGTATTTTGTTCATATTAAATCTTTTTGCGATTGCAAACGTCACTTATGGGTACGTTCTTACTTCTCCAGCAGTTTCCCGCGTATATTGTTCTTAAATCTTTTGTGATTGCAAACGTCACTTATGGATTTGTTCTTACTTCTCCAGCAGTTTCCCGCGTATCTTGTTCTTAAATCTTTTTGTGATTGCAAACGTCACTTATGGGTTTGTCCTTACTTCTCCAGCAGTTTCCCGCGTATCTTGTTCTTACATCTTTTTGTGATTGCAAACGTCACTTATGGGTTTGTTCTTACTTCTCCAGCAGTTTCCCGCGTATCTTGTTCCTCTTACATCTTTTTGTGATTGCAAACGTCACTTATGGGTTCGTTCTTACTTCTCCAGCAGTCCCCGCGTATCTTGTTCCTCTTACATCTTTTTATGATTGCAAACGTCAGATTCGATTAATTCAGCCACAGCATTATCATATTTGTTCTTATATATATATACCAAACCCCTCCGCACGAGCAGGATGCGACACAAAGTCAATTTCTTATGCGGAGTTTACAGGTTTAAATTCAGAGTTTTCCTTCTCCTAGACTGGTTACCTAGCCAAGGTTAAAGAGTCCAGTCTACCCTACTATTTATCCATAGCTGGAGGGAGAGTAGGATTCATACCTTTCCCAAGGGTATTAGCGCAAAGTGAAATGCAATTACCACATCCAGGATTTGAACTCGGAGCGACGAGTCCATTTCCCATGACTTTAACAATTACACCACGCGCTTTTATATATATATATATAATAATAATAATAATAATAATAATAATAATAATAATATATATATATATATATATATATATATATATATATATATATATATATATATATATATATATATAATATATATATATATATATATGGCAGCAAGTTATTTTGTTGGCAGGTGTTATTAAACAACACGGAACATTACTTTTTCATGATCTTGATTTCTATCTTTTCCAGTCTTATGGCTATCTTTCTAATGTTAGGATCCAGTTGAAATAGGATTCTATCCATACTTTTAGCCCGAGCGCTTTCGACTGCTTCTTCAGTCGTCATCAGGGGGGTATATGATTTTCTTTTATCTATTTTGTTTTTAAGTTAGAAGAGTCCATTATTTTTAGATGGTTGCATGATTAGTGTATTAGTTATTAAAGATAGCTAATATATTATGACCGATGTTGAATGCTATTTTATTAATGTTATTTTAAACATTTTTTTATGCATATTGCCTGAAGAATTTATAGGTGTTTCTTATTGTTATTTTTATAGATAATTTTGTATTTTCAGTGAGAGTGTTTCTAATATCGGAGAAGGTGAATTTATCTAGATGTTATGTAATTAAGTGTTGTTTTTATGGCACTAGTATCGGACAGATGGCATGTAAGGCGATGGGATAGTGTTGTAGTGGTATGTCCAATGTAGCTATTAATATTATATTTGTTTTCAGAGAGACACTCTCGAAACGGGCAAGTGAATTTATAGACTGCATTGGTTTGATTTAGGGAGTTTGTTTAGGGCTGAAAGTATGGGAAGAATCCTATTTCAACTGGATCCTAACATTAGAAAGATAAACAAAAGACTGGAAAAGATACAAATCAAGATCATGAAAAAGAAATGTTCCATGTTGTTTAATTACACCTGCCTACAATATATATATATATATATATATATATAATATATATATATATATATATATCCTTTTATTACATTTATTCTTTTATATACTCAGTTGTTTAAACAACTTGCATGTTTTAAAAAGAACCAAGAATCAACATATTATATCTACCCATGAAGATGGCACTAGGAGTGCTTAAAGTACTTGGGATGAAAGCTTTTGTGGACTTTTCAACCGACTCCACCTCGATGTTAAAAACTGGCCAGAAAACTGCAAAAGATCGAGATGAAACTCGTCAGATATGAGATGTACGTCATATTTAACGTAACATGCATAAAGGAAAAAAATGGTCCACAAGCACACACACACACACACACACACACACACATATATATATATATATATATATATATATATTAAATTGTGAAATTTCCATGGGTTCAGTTAGGGGTCTGATACATTTTATCGTGGAACTGTTTCGTTACTCAACTGTTTTTAGCGCCTTTAACATATCTTGAATAGACCGCCCGTCTAGCCCAAGATAGGACCAAAGTGGAGTATTGCAAGTCATAAACTGCTCATCCACCTGGGCTATATCCTTAAGCATCACAGGTCGCCACCCACGGCCAACAGGTGGCCCCATTGGGGGAGTCTTACCCCTCTGCAGAGGTGCAGTCGGTGCATTCTAACGCCCCAGCCGCCAGGGCGGGCAATCAACTGTTTTGGCGCTTTAAGCATATTGTTTCTACATTAACTAGATTGATAAGATGGTAAGAAATGGCCAAATATTGATAATTAAAAAAAGATCGGATTTATTTTCTTACAATAATATTAAAATCAAATAAGTAGAATGAATATTAAAGGTTTAATGCATTTCATAGTTGAAGGCCAAACCAGACAAATATTTCCAGTGGATCAAATGAATCAAACTGTTTTACGATATTCAAAATGCGCTCATCGGCCCTAATGTATTTGAAAAGTTATTGATTTGAAACCTTCCCTGTAAAACTCTAACCTTAAAACCTAACCCTAACCCAATGTGTGTTAATCGACGGTTACAGTTGTTCGTTTCCCATTATTTGGCCCGTTTCTTTCTTTCTTTCTTTCTTTCTTTCTTTCTTTTTCTTCCTTTCTTTCTTTCTTTTTCTCTCTTTTATTCCTTTTTCTTGCTTCTCTATTTCATTCTAATTTCTTCTCTTTCTTTTATACTCATTCTTCTTTCACTCTTTTTGCTTTCCTTTCTCTTTATTTCATCCTCTTCTCTCAACTCTTCCTCTCCTTTTTCCATCCCTTTCTTTTCTTCTCTCTCTCTATAACATTTCTTTCTCCTTCCTTTTCTTTTGCAGTTGTTCATTTCTTGTTTTAATACAAATATTATTGCCATTGGCCCCAAACCAATCAGCGCCAAATAGTCGAATTCCGTTCAACTAATAATAATTAATGTAGGACATAAAAATTTTATAAAAGAGAATGAGTTAGAGTTATGCCCCTTTGGAAAATACTGGACCTGTGTGGTTGCTGATAGCAAAAGTAGTACTGGGAAAGAGCTACTGATAACAAAGTGGTAGTAGGAACAGGAGTATTTAACCCCTTGTAGTCCAACACCTAGCCTCTTTTTGGTTTGGTGGGCGTAAGAATTGGACCCGTCCGTTGAGCTCTGTAGGTCCTATGTTTAGGCAACTTTTAGGGTATACAGTTGGCGGCGAAGAATGGGAATTTTCAGACAATTTGATAGTTTCTATTTGTCTGGAGAGAAGAGCATTCTTAGAGCCAAGAAATGAGCAAGTGTAGTTTATTTCAGGTTATTTTGTTCTAGTTTATAAGAAGCAGAAGCAACTTAGACGAGTTAGACCATTTGAAAAGAAATTTAGGAATTGTTCCTACAGAATCAGAAAAGCAACTAGACAAGTCAGTTTACCTTGAAGAATTTTAGGAATCGTTCCTAATGAAGAAAAAAAAAAGAAAGAAAAATTCTCCTCTGAAAATAATTTATCGGAAAGGAAAGATTGTTTTGGACAGCAGAATAAGAACATTCTAAGAAAACCCTTTCATTCGAAAATTTTGCAGAGAGCAGAGAAATTCAAGAGATTTTCATCCTAGAGACACGTGAGAGAAATTCCTCAAAGAAATTCTAAATCCTTCCCTTCTCTTTTCACACAGACACGCATGCAACAAGTGACTTTGGTTCTACTGCCTTCCCCTTCCTCAAAGAACTGCTATATTTCGAAGCTTCCCCGAGGGAGCATGTAATTTTCATAGACCAAGTTTATAGTGGCAGGCCTAAGAAAGGAACAAGTGAATTTTTATTATTTTCATTTTTTATTGTTGCTGTGCAAATATTTTTGTTTCTTTTTAATGTATTTTATTTCATAAACAGGGACATTCAAATTCCCTAGCAAGGAGACTATCTTGCAAAAATTACACAATTTCCTGTAATAAATAAAAGGTTAGGCTTACATCAGTGTATTTTTGTTATTTCTCTGTGTAATCTTTTTCATTTTACTTACATCGGACTCTAGCTAATATGCCGGTAGTTAATTTTATTCTAAGGTACTGATCTAAAGGATAAAATTTCGACATATTTCCAAAAACAGGATTCCATGACAAAATTCTGAGGTTCCTTTTCAATATATATATATATATATATATATATATATAACAAGTCATCCACAGACACGTGTTTCGACATTTTACGCCTCCTCAGTGTGGCTAGACACAACAACTATCCCTGGCTAGAAACGAACTCTGACTGACTACTTGCCAACCTGATTTCTCAACCTCTCGGCCACTTTGACAGCTGCTGTAATGGTGCTGGTGTTTAAACTATTAAATACATAGGTTTGTCTACATATTTTATGATCACTGAGAGATCTAGTCTGCAAACGATCATCGCTTATATATGCTAGATAGTGAAAGTTAATTTAAATCACCCCTCAGAGAGCTCTACTGAATTTACAGGAACATATATTAATAAATCATCCACAGACACGTGTTTCGGCGTATATATATATATATATATATATATATATATATATATATATATATATATTATATATATGATTAATTTAATTAATTCTATGCAGAAAAGCCATTATTTCTAACGACAGTTAAAATTTCAACTCTCACTTTTTTGCCTTTTCTGTTAAGTCACCCAGATTTCATATATATATATATATATATATATATATATATATATATATATATATATATATATATAGTCATCCACAGGCACTTCTGTTTCGATGTATCATGTATTTTCAGTGTGGTTAGACTTAGCAGGCTACCTCCCACCAGAATCGAAACCCGATTATATATATATATATATATATATATATATATATATATATAGAGAGAGAGAGAGAGAGACTAAAGCAACTGCTAAACTGTGCCCACACAGGCAATATGACTAGCCTTTGAATTAGCTCATTAAATTGTACTAAAACAACGACATTTCATACTACTAAGAGAGCTTTAATGAGCTAATTTACATGATAGTCATATGCCCGCAGGGGCACAGTCTAGCACTTCTTTTTCTCTTCTATAAGGGAATTACCAGAAGGGGGACAATCCCAGTTTTCCAGAAGGGAAGTAATTATGGGAAGTATATTCATTAATATTACAGTTAGGGACATAGGAAAACTGCTTGTGCGGCTATTGGTAACACTGTTGTATTTGTATTCCCTGCGCCTACCTCCCTACCACGTTCAGTTTTCGCTTGGCAATCGGTTCTGATGTAGTTTCCGATTGATGCTTCAGCCAAGTGTGAATTTTACGCTGTTATTCAGTTCTTGAATTCAAAAAGCATTAAACCGATTGAAATTCATCGCCAATTAATGGAAGTGCATTTCGATTTGTGCATTGGATGTCAAAAAACATCCGCAAGTGGTGTTGGGAGTTTGTAATGATGATGAGGTTCAAGGCCTTTTCAACAACGTGGCCCGCAAGCTCGTATGAGATGGGCATACAAAAACTGCTACAGTGCCTACAAAAATGCAATGACTGAAATGGTGATTATGTAGAAAAATAGATATATGTTGAAACTTTAAAATGATGTAAACATTGTTGACAATAAACAATAAATGTTACTGTGATTTCTAAATATTTTGGAGAACTTACCTTTGGGATTACCCTTGTATCTAAATAGTTATAGGAGTTATTGTCAGCTTTTTTGTCACCTTTTTGATACAACCAGAAAACATACAGATTAATCTGTTGCTTACAAGAATAAGAACAAGAACAATAAGCAGCAGCAGCAGCAGCAGCAGCAGCAGCAGCAGCAAATAACACAAAGAAAAAAATCCATTTTAAAATGAAAATCATTTTTCTTTTTTAAAGATAAGTAAAATTAAATTAGAATCCATAAGATCTACTATCCCTTTTGCATTAATCTGTCTCTTTTAGAGTATGAGAGTGAAGACCAGGATGAGGCTTTTTGCATTTCACATAGCACTAATACTAGCAGGACCTGTGGATATACCACAGTATGATAATTTAATTATTACATTTGATATGTTTACTTAAGAGCTATTGCGAAATAGTTCAATATGTAAATGTATAATAATCTTCATCTCTCTCTCTCTCTCTCTCTCTCTCTCTCTCTCTCTCTCTCTCTTCTTTCTTTTCATCTTTTCATTATGTTCAATTGAAACAGATTAGCGTTATCGCACCTGTGCACTCACCCTGTCTCTTTATCTGGTTAAAGATTAGACTGTCCAAATAGGAGAAATATAGAGGGGGTGAGCGCATGGAAGCAATAACACTAATCTGTTTCAATCGGACATAATGAAAAGATGAAAACAAGGAAAGAAAGAAAAAAAAAGAGTAAGAGAGAGTTGAATCAAGATTATTGTACTTTTTACATATTGAAGTATTTGGCAATAGCTGTTAAGTAAACATATCAAATGTAATAATTAAATTATCATACTGTGGTATATCTACATTATCATTGGCATTTCAGTCTCGGAAGACTATAATATAGCTTTTGTGCCCCTGAAGTTACAGCACCTTCTGTGATTGTGAAGTCCAATGTTCAAAAACCATTCTTGAACACAGGTCCTGCTAGTACTCATATCAAAGTAATGAATCTTTGTTAGATTTCATTATTAACTTCATGTGTATCAACAATAATAGATTGGTAGAAATAATTTCATTAACTTTGTGTTTTGATGAATACTGGTTGTTGACCCCAGCACCTCCTTCTAACACCTATATGATAAAAAGGAAGCGCGTGGTGTAATGGTTAAAGTCATGGGAAATGGACTCGTCGCCCCGAGTTCAAATCCTGGACGTGGTAATTGCATTTCATTTAGCGCTAATATCCTTGGGAAAGGTATGAATCCTACTCTCTCTCCAGCTATGGGTAAATAGTAGGGCAGACTGGGCTCTTTAACCTTGGTTAGGCAACCGGTCTAGGAGAAGGAAAACTCTGAATTCAAACCTATTGAACTCCGCTTAAGAAATTGACCTTGTGTCGCATCCTGCTCGTGCGGAGGGGTTGGTATATATATATATGATAAAAAGGACTGAGAGTTTGCCATAAAAGCAATTTGAAGAATACGGTCAGGACAATCATATAGGTGATAGTGCTTGATACAACAACCCAATTGATCAGATGAGGCCTCTCTGACTACTCGTCTAACCCAAGTAAGAGGCGAAGGGGAGTGAATGTCATGGGACCACTTAGTACCGAAGGCACAGGTTGCTTAGTCCTCACAATCCTATCCTCAGGTATTACAGGTCAGCAGCATGACTAACAGGTGGCCCCATTGGGGGTGGGGGTGGGGGCTTACCCCTCTACTAAGGTGCAGTCAGCATATTCTACTGCCTCAGTCGACAGTGCAAATAAATATTTGAAGAGTATGGGTTATTGGATGATAATATTTTTCAAGATACGTTTCACAAATTAACATGGTTAAAAATTTAACCATGCAGATGAATTTAACCCTTTATCTACTAGGTAATGTCAGATAAACTCTACCCCATCCCAATCAGGAATATAGTTTGAAAACTCTGTGTCCTTTGAATACCAAAACAATAAAAACAACGTATTCTAAATTATGGATAATACAATTCCATTAAATATTTTGATTGATTCTAAAGGCACATCAACCTGTCTAGTGTTATTTGATGCCAAGTTTATTTTAAACTTAGAGCCCAGTCTGCCCTACTATCTACCTATAGCTGGGGGGGGGAGAATAATTGGATTCATACCTTTCCCAATAGTATTAGCACTATCAGAAATGCAAATAGCCTAGTCAAGGATTTATTTTATGGCATGTTTATTTCAAATTGTGAAGGATCCTCAGATTTATTGTCATTTTTTATTCATTTTTCTAGATTTTAACAGTAAGTCATCTGCAGCTGTTTGTTGCTCAATAGATTGGGAATCTCTTTGAGGGACGAGTTTATAGGATAAAGATAATTTTATTGAATATAGGGGTTACAGTAGACTTCTTTACTCCAGATTTTTCACCAATGCTTAAAAGAGAGTACATACACAAGCCCGGTAGATAAGACGTTAACTCAACTGTATTTATTACTCTGAAATCAAAAGTTTTAGAAGTTGGTTTTGTTGCTAGCATGACATTAACAGAATATTCTTTTTTATCTTTAAACTTCCTGGTCTTCAGTCTCATACACTATCAGAGATAGATTAATGCTATAGGGATAGTAGATCTTATGGACTCTAATTTAATTTTACTTATCTTTTAAAAAAAAAATGATTTTCATTTTAAAATGGATTTTTTTTCTTTGTGTTATTTGGTGATACTGCTGCTGCTGCTGCTGCTTATTGTTCTTGTTCTTATTATTAAGAATTTTATAATGTTAGAAAATGCATCATCGCATTTTTACTTTCATTATTTTTGCTTGTCAGTTGCCTCCTAGTACATTAGCATGCCATTAATATGCACAAAAGGAAAATGGTATTCCGAGAGAGATGAAGGCATTTGTCAAACTCAGCAAGATCCCTAGAATTCGTTTCATTAGCTAGTGACAAATTCTATTAATGAAAAAATATTCGCAAGAAGCTATCATTAATGTATATTTTTTTTTTATATTCTTTATTAGATGATGATGATGATCATCATCATTATTACACAATTTCATCTCTACTTCTTTTAGTACTCAAAGACATAAAATGCCTGAGAAGCAAATACTTCCAAAGTCACTTTACAAAACTTGCATTAAAAATGTTTGAACTGACTTAAATAACATTATATATATATATATATATATATATATATATATATATATATATATAATATATAAATGTATTACTAACTTGGAAAAAGTTTGTTCTTAAATTTAAAAAAAAGAAGTTTGACAAATAGAAAAAAATTTTTGGCAGAAGCAAAACTTGATTAATGTACATCTGTCAGTTGCATTAAATCAACACGTTACAATCTGTATTTTCTCATTAACTTATATATATATATATATATATATATATATATATATATATATATATATATATATATAAGAAAATAACAGATTAGGAAAAATCCAACAAAATGCGAGGAAACGTATTCCAATATTTTTCCTCATACACTCATATATATATATATATATATATATATATATATATATATATATATATATATATATATACCATATGGAGGTGCATGGTGAAATTATTACTGTCACAGAAAATGGAGATGGTGAGATGAGTTCAAATCCTGGATGCGGCTGTTTGCATTTCACATACCGCTAATATCCTTGTGAAAGGTATGAATCCAACTATTTTCCCTCCAGCTATGGGTAAATAGTAATGCAGACTGGGTTCTTTAACTTTGTTTATACAACCAATGTAGGAGAAGGAAAACTGAATTCAAACTGATTAAGCTCAACTTAAGAAATTCATCTTATGTCATATCCTGCTCATGTGATGGGGTTGGTAAATATATATTACAGGATGTCCCAGAAAATAAGTACGCCCATAACATAGCATATATATGATAAACGCCTTTTAGCATATATATGATAAAAATAGGTTGCCATAAGGGCAATAGGATTGGGACAATCATATAGGTGCTAGGGTGTTCCACTAGAAAAAATAAAATCCCAGCATGTTTGGTTGAGGAAAAAAATATTTTTAAAAAGTTTATCAGGAGTAATTCCACTCTCTCTCTCTCATATATATATATATATATATAATATATATATATATATATATATATATATATATATATATGAGTGTGTGTATATATATATATGTTTACTGTCATTAGTAAATGTATCTTAAAAATCAATTTGCCAGTATATTTACCTAACCCCTTCAGCATAAGCAGGATGTGATGCAGGTCAATTTATTAAATTCGGTTTTCCTTCTCATAGGCTGGTTGCCATATCAAGGCTAAAGAGCCTAACCTGCTCTATTACCCATAGCTGAAGGGAGAATAATAGGATTCATACCTTTCCCAAGGGTATTTGCACTGTGAAATGAAAGTATATTTTATCAAAGAAGATATTAGCATTAGTAAAGCAAATCTTTTATAAGGAGATATATCAAATCACTCAAATAATCATAAGTATTAGCCACTGTAAAAATAGTGGGTATTAGTTTGTAACTAATTATAACAAATTATAATTCCTTATAATGTATTAGTACATCCATAGATACACTAACACTGAACATTTGGTCCAGAAAGACAAACTCACATGAACAATGCACATATGAATGTTTAATAGATACACATCATCATGTCGCACCAGCAGCGTGGATATCCATGTAAATCTCTCGCCAACCGCCCCTATCATTCATTGACCCCGGGAGATCCTCTGCACAGCATGCTGTATCTGCACATAGCTAGTCTATGTAGGTCTTCGCTGGATGGCCAGCACTAGTATGTCCATGTGCCGGTTTCCACAAAAGGACATCACTTATTAGCTCATCCTTACTTCTCCAGCAGTGTCCGGCATGTCTTGTTTGCCTTACTCGGATGGTCTGTGTAACAGGGTGCAGGTGGTCATCTCGCTGCTTTCATGTGGGATGTTGTATCCATGATTTGTTCAAGATCAAATGAAGCATCCTTGTGTTGCTCCCATCCAGTCTATTTTCCAGGTGCTTCGTCAAGGTCCAAGTGGTGCAGCCATACAACAGCACCGACACCACCACGACCTGGAAGAATTGTAATTTTCAAACCCTCCTGAGATACACATACAACAACATTACACATGTTTCCAACAGATTAGTTGTGCATAATGTTTCATGAACAAAGTGTAAGAAAAGGATTATCTGCATTATTCGGACTATTGTCCTCATCTTCATTGTTATCTGTACAACATTTCAGCCGATGTGCCCTCTGGCCTTCTTCAGGTATTTCTTCTCGGACTTGGGAACCTTCTTGGATGGTTCCCGAGTCCAACAAGAAATACCTGAAGAAGGCCGGAGGGCACATCGACCGAAACATTATATAGACAACAATGAAAATGAGGACAATAGTCCGAATAATGCAGATAATGCTAATCATCAAGCCTCATCTAAAACATTAAGAGAAATGTAAGAAAAGGGTCTAAAAAACTGTTAGAAAAGACTTATTTGTCTTCAGTGATTTTTATGGCAAGGTGCAAAAAATGCCATGCCAAAGCTGGAGACAAATTGTCAATAAATTGTTCTATGAACAGAAATGAAAAACATGTCCTTTTCACACCAGGAGCAAGGACTGAAAAGATAGGTCTTATCCATTCCAAGAACGGTGTCAAAAGTGAAAGTTTGGGCGGGTGGTGAATTATCATGTGACCTACAGACATTTTATGTGGGAATCCCTGCCTACAATCCATTGAAAAACATTTATTTTTGTCTCTCTACATCACAAAGCAGTCACTGTAAAAATATCGGAGGTAGGCGTTATTGTCCTTGTTCTATGAGCCTCGCTATCAACAACCAATCACGGGACAGCTTACTTTGGCGGCAAAGCCAAAGAGAAAAATTCTTCCTCTTTCTGATTCAGCAGCACCGGGAGTCGGACGATGAAAAGGGCGTCTCTTATATCCAGCAGTGCGAACAGATAGCCGTAGCAAGTGACTCCGATAATTCACCTACCTCAGGATTTCAGCTAAGTGGACTATTATTTTATATAACATTCCTGCAGACAAACCTTAGTTTGCAACAATTTATGTTATGTATGACTGTAATACATGTCTATTCGAATTCTAAAAAAAATTACAAAAAAAAAAAAAAAGAGATAATACATTAGAAAGAAAGAGAAATCGAAAAAAAGGGATCGAATATACAGAGATTTCTTAAGAAACATTTTTCAAGAGGAAAACTCATTGCTCTATATTGCAAGAAATGTGGTACTTGCCCTCCCATTTCTCCCGACTTATCAGTCTTCTTTTTTAATTTTTTAAATAAAACATAAAAAAACGATGTGCATTGTTTTATTTACCTATGCCTGACATCATGGACATTAAGGCAGTCCTTGGACCACTCAAATGTGTTAGCAGGATACTCATTGTGAACTCCTTGT
This sequence comes from Doryteuthis pealeii, assembly GCA_023376005.1. NCBI lineage: Eukaryota > Metazoa > Mollusca > Cephalopoda > Myopsida > Loliginidae > Doryteuthis > Doryteuthis pealeii. Next base: position 78,200,593 of record CM042148.1, read on the forward strand.
ACAGATATGAAGTACTGCCACTTCAAACTGGGGAAGTACTGGACATTATTTCGCCACACTGAAAAAGAAAAACATAAAAATTGTAATAATTTTAATTATCGAACTCGCTTTTCAGTAGTAATGGATCTGCGAGACTAGCTTGGTAACTGTTGTGATGTTAGTTCAACAGTAAAAAAAGAAGTCAAGTCGAGGTAGGGTAAAAAGAGACAAGTGTATTTACAATAAGGTACAAGAACGGCTAGCTTGCCGCTAAACAGTAACAGTACGGTAACAGTACAACCTTTTCATCGGTGTCTCACTATTTATAGTGAGAACCGGTGTATATTCTCCACTGTAGGAACGGCCGGTACAACAGTAAACATTACACCACTACGTGTTTTTATGTCATTGAATGTTGAAGAAATATTTCTGTAGGCTAGCATAGCTAAAAATTAAGAGGGGTCTTTTCTTGAAGAAATATTTCTGTAGGCTAGCATAGCCAAAAATTAAGAGGGGTCTTTTCTTGAAGAAATATTTCTGTAGACTAGCATAGCTAAAAATTAAGAGGGGTCTTTTCTTGAAGAAATATTTCTGTAGGCTAGCATAGCTAAAAATTAAGAGGGGTCTTTTCTTGAAGAAATATTTCTGTAGGCTAGCATAGCTAAAAATTAAGAGGGGTCTTTTCTTGAAGAAATATTTCTGTAGGCTAGCATAGCCAAAAATTAAGAGGGTCTTTTCTTGAAGAAATATTTCTGTAGGCTAGCATAGCCAAAAAATTAAGAGGGGTCTTTTCTTGAAGAAATATTTCTGTAGGCTAGCATAGCTAAAAATTAAGAGGGGTCTTTTCTTAAGAAATATTTCTGTAGGCTAGCATAGCTAAAAATTAAGAGGGGTCTTTTCTTGAAGAAATATTTCTGTAGGCTAGCATAGCAAAAATTAAGAGGGGTCTTTTCTTGAAGAAATATTTCTGTAGGCTAGCATAGCCAAAAATTAAGAGGGGTCTTTTCTTTTCTTTTATACATAAAATATACGATAAAAAAAAAAATTTTCTTGGTAAAAATTAGGGGTCATTCATTACACAAAGTTATTTGCTACTTGACAATTACTTGACAATGCTACTTGTGTTAGGGGTCATTCATTACAAAAAAGTTTGTGTTTTACTTCTTTAACTCTTGTCTGTTAACACTTGTGAACTGAATCACTACATCACATCTTTCCAAAAGATTTAGAGGTGAAACCATGAAATCAGGTATGTCAGAACATATATATATATATATATATATATATATTATATATATATATATATATATATATATAATATACAGAGAGAAAAGTGCGCACCCTACCTAATAAAGCACGTGACGTATATATGCAAGAGAGATCGATTAATTTCCACTGAAATAACCACAGATACAAGTAAAGACAAAACATCTTTGGATAGAGCAAGTTTTCAGCTAAAAAAACACTACGTTTAAATATAGTGACCATTACTACCTTCTAGCCAGTGATGAACAAAAACCGCATTCGACCACTGTTCCAAAAGTAATGGCTGTTGTTTATTTCTTTAAAAACGGATAGTGGCTGGACAATAGTAATATTGGATAGAACAAGTTTTCAGCTACAGTACACATAGTCACCACTATTCTCTTTTTGTCAATGATGAACAAAAACCGCATTCGACCACTGTTCCAAAAGTAATGGCTGTTGTTTATTTCTTTAAAAACGGATAGTGGCTGGACAATAGTAATATTGGATAGAACAAGTTTTCAGCTACAGTACACATAGTCACCACTATTCTCTTTTTGTCAATGATGAACAAAAACAGCATTCGATCACTGTGCCAAAAGTAATGCATTTTGTTTATTTCTTTAAAAACAGATAGTATCTGCACAATAGTAATATTGGATAGAGTACGTTTTCAGCTACAAAACACTATTTTTCATCACAGTCACCACAATTAGCTATGCATTCTTGCCAGCAATGTACAATAATTCAATTAGAACATTGCTATAAAAGTAACGCATCCTATCTATTTCTCTAATATCTACAACAGCTCTAGAGAGAAATCTTCATAGATTTCATAGTTGCAAAATACAGCTGTAGCGTTAGTTTCGTATTTGCCTGGGAGAGTTGTTTGCCCGGTTTAGTTTGCTGGTGCCCGCTAGGGGCTATAGTATTTAAGCGCCGGGTTCAAACCCTTCTGTCTCTTTTCCTATTCCAGTAACCACGAGACACATGGGGTAGATTTTGGTCTACCTCTTCTCGTTGGGGCTTCGCACCCCCTTACATTACTGTAAGTGAATTATACAGCATGGACTATTCTTAGTCTCATGTCTGTACTTTTTGTATATCTTGTACCATTCATGAATGTGTATTTATCTTTCTACATGTAACTTTGTTTTACCTATGTATTATGTATCTTGTTATATCCATGTGCTGTACCATATTAAATGTTTTGTCTGTCAAACCTTGTCGGAGTCTTGTATTCAAGTATACCACTTTGAATCTTTTCTTACACAGCTATAACAGAATGAAAATGTGTTTAATAATTCTAGCTATGCATTATAAATCTAAAAATTCTTCTAATGTCTTTTATAAATTATAGTTTTCTTTTGATATACAACATCACCCATTGAGTATTAACAAAACACTCTACTTTATTGTTTGTTTACTTTATTTTCATATTTATATTTTTATTTTGTTTATTTACGTTATTAAAGTAAAGGTAAATAGTGATACTCGTGGGAAAAAAAGATTAAAGACAGAATATTTTAATAAAATGATTCAGATATATATTTTAGCAATATACAATATTGCTCATAAATATATACACTTCTACCAATCATTTACTGTACAGCATTGAAAATGAAGGCAGAAATAAAATTGCATAGAGATATACATAAGAAGCATGTGGTGTAATGGTTAGAGTCGTAAGAAATGGAGAGTTCAAATCCTGGACGAGGCTGTTTGCATTTCACATAGCAATAATACCCCTGGGAAAGGGGAGCATCTAACTACTCTCCCTCTAGCTATTGGTAAATAGTAGACTAGTAGACTGGGCTCTTTAACTGTGGCTAGATGACCAGTCTATGAGAAGAAAACTTTCAATTCAAACCTGTTAAACACCGCTTAAGAAATTGACCTTGTGTCACATCTTGCTTGTGCAAATGGGTATAATATATATATATATATAATATATATATATATATATATATATATATATATGAAGTGGACAAACAATGTGTTTGAAATGGCGAAGGCCGACAATTTTTTGGGAGATTATGTGCTTAATTAAAGTCATACCTAATTTGTTAATTAATTGATTATAATTAAATGAATTAGGCGTGCATATCGGTTTAAATGTAAAGCGTAAACAAATCGAGAAAAAGTCAATCTCTGTATGTACATTTCAGCCTATTAGGCCTCATCAGCAGAGCTATAGACAGGGCAGTGCTTTGTGCGTGATTCGAACCTTGACAGGCTGACAGGCGGACACTAACCATTACAACTAAAATAAATGAGAAATTCTGGGGAAGCCAGCTAGTGTAATGGTTAGAGTGTCCGCCTGTCAGCCTAACAGGTAGGGTATATATATATATATATATATATATATATATGCGTAAAATATAAAATAATATATATGTGATGTAAAATATTTTTTGGTTGGATTGTTGAATTTTGTCGCATGTCAACTCTTCAGTTATTTTATGCTGAAGACTTTTTTTGTTTTATTCATTCGTGTTGGATATTCAATTTTTTAAAACGCATTTCTTGTAAAGCTCATTTTTTAGAAATCTATTTAACAAACAGATGGTACCCTAACAGGTACTACCACTCCGGGTCAGAGTGAAACTGAGAGTAATGGCAATGAAGGGGTACTCTATATTTCCCAGATTCCAGAATTGGAACCTCACTACTTTAAGTTTAACATCATACCCAGGACTAAGATCCTCAGCTATCACTTTCTATCACTGTTGGATTATTTTGTGGTATATAAGGTGTACTACAATCCACCAATTAGATTTATAGACTAAGCGAGGTTATGTGGTTTAAACCTCGGCCAATCAACAGCCAATCAACAGCCCAAAGGCATGGCTGGTTGACTACTTAATCACTGATACTGAGAGACGTCCATTTGCAATCATTGACGAAGGACTTGCAATACTGAGGAGTACCAAGGAACAACCAAAGGAATCTTTACCAAAGCACATAGATGTAACAAGCACAAAGATGTTAAAAAGGGTTCGGTGTTGGCCAAAAGAGCAAAAGGGTTGAAACGACCAAATTATCATTATTTTTTTTATGTATGAATAATTGACTAGTTTAAACATAGTCTCTACCTTTCAAATTTTCTGAAAATGATTTGCCCACCTTACAAGGATTTAAAAAAAAATAACCGCCTATGAAAAGGGTTACTGTTTTCATCACGTACTAATCTCTCATGGTTCTGAACATAGAATAGAAAGAAGAGAAAGAAATATAATATCGGGAAATATCTTGTTCATAGTGTTGTTTTTTTTTGTTTTTTTTTTTAAAATTTGGTTAAAGCCAAAGTAATTCCTACAAGAACCAAACTGATAAATTTTCTTATGTCATCAGCACAGGAAATTATCCGATTTCTTATAACTAAAAGCTTTATTTGTTTTGTTATTTGTGGTTTGATTATTAAAAGGCTTACAGCATTATGGTTGCTATTTCTCAATTTCATTTCAGACTAAAGAGTATATTTTTCTTCATCCTATAATCTTAAATCCTCAAGAGTTTCTCAAAATGTAATGCATACTTGTTGATCATCATATTAAATGAACAGAACATCATTTCATCAAAATAAATGTGTATACCAGATATGATCAAAAAGTATAAAAACTAGTGCTTTCGATATTATTTGTCTATATTTTTGAAGTAAGGATTGATGTGAATAATTTTGATATTTTTGTACTGTTGTCCTCATCTTTGTGGTATGTATGAACACAACGTTCAGGCCACTGTATCCTTGGGCCTTGTTTAGGTGTTTTTATTTATTTATTTATCTTAGAATAAAATCATCATCAGACAATAATCTTGAGTGTGGTGATGATGATGATATTCTAAGGTAAATAAGAAACACCTGAACAAGGCCCAAGGATACAGTAGTCTGAATGTTGTGTCTATACACACCAAAATAAAGATGAGAGCAACAGTCTGAAATATAAAAATTAGTGCTTTGGATATCTCAAACTTTTAAATTTTAAATAAAGTTAAATACACAGCTGAGTAAAATATGATAAAATTATGATGTCTAGACAATTCAGTGTCAGATTGAAAAACAAATTATGAAGCATGTGTAAAGTGACTTGGAGGGTAATTTTTCTCTTGATTGTGGACGTGGTGTTGCATACCATACTCATCTTGAGTTGTATTTTATGTATAGTATAGTAGAGTACACCTGCATACTCGTGGTTGTATACAGATATACTTACCTTCTTTATACTTATCTTGTGTATCTTCTTCCATAGTTCTGAGTAGATGGTTTTGTCTATGTTATGTTTTTAAGGGCCATTCCTTGGCCTTATAACAGAAGCGCTTATCTGGTGGAATCCTTGATAAAGAGTCCATCGACAATGTGAATCCTTTGGTTACTAAAGTGTTCTCAGTTAATGGTATAAAGTATAAGTCCTTCGAGAGTATTGGTACAGATCCGGCAATCTTATGTGTGTCCATCCTCAAAAAGTGCAGTTTTAATTATGAACAATGTGGGGGTTTAAGTATTCTATCAGGCCAGTATTATTGCCAGTGATTGGTTACAAGAGTCAATCACGTGACCTTGGATAGTCTATAAATAGAGGTGGGTATTTAGAACACATCCTATATCCAAATAATCCCAACAGTCTATCTGTTTGCTTCTATCTTGCTATCTGGGCTGCTAGATCTTCTGTACTTGATACTAGGATGTTTAGAGCTCTTTATCATTTTATAAGATCCAAATCAAATCGAATACGTGTGTGAGAATTTAGTGCCAACAGACAGATCACAATTGTGACTGTTCTTTTCAGTGCCTAACGAAAATCGGACTTTTCTAAACTCTCTTACATTTATGCTGGTGAACTGGAAAAGGAGGTCAACACAGGGTTAAAACATGTTTCCTGTGTTTTTCCACTAAACCGTTGGTTTTGAATCTAAGCTACACTTAACATGCATAATTAATAGACTAAATCTTAATTATGTATCAGATATCACTTGAGACCTGAGAGCTCTTTATCATCCTTTTTTTAGTTCCCATCATTTAGATCCCATAGTTAAAAGGATAAGATGCAAGATGATAACGGTCATACAATTAAGGAACACGAGTATTAATATATAGATTACTATAGGATTATATATATAATATATAGATTACTATACTATTACAAAAGGATAAGATTTGTATCTCTGTTCATTGAACAGAAGAGGGTTTTTGTCCCCAAACCTGGTGATAGACTTTAGTCTTGCCTAAACATTGAAATGTAAGCAATTAAGCTAATAACACTCAATGAAGACAAGTAAGACTTTCACCATTTTGTACCTCTTTTTATGCACTGCTTGTTTATGGAATAGTGTGCACATTTCATCTGTTTGAGGCACATTTTTGTATTTTATAATATTTCTGTAACTAGCAGAACCTGTGGATATACCACAGTATGATAATTAATTATTACAACGTTTGATATGTTTACTTAGAGCTATGACAAAATAGTTCAATATGTAAAAAGTATAATAATCTTGATTTAACTCTCTCTCACTCTTTTTCCCCCTTTCTTTCCTTCTTTTCATCTTCTAATTATGCTAAATTGAAACATTTATTTGTTATCAATTCCGTATGCTCACCCCTCTCTCTATCTTTCCCGTACTCTCTTTTTCTTTCTTTCTTGTTACATTTTATCTGTGTAGCACGTCCTTTTTCTTCCATTTCTTTCTTTATGATAAAAATGGAATGGTCCATTATTTAGGTGAGGTGACGATACTCATAAAAATCAAGAACTACTCAAGAAATAAGAATTCAGCGGATAAGCAACACCAGATAATTAGGATTTACATTTTTGCATTTCATCTTTGATGATATGGACAGTCTCTATTTTAACAAGAGGGTGTTGCAAGATGATAATGGTCATACAATTAAGGAACATGAGTACTAATATATAGATTATTATTATTATTATTATTATTATTATTATTATTATTATTATTGAATGGGAATAGTCACTTGAAACCACATAATTGATTGAAAAAAAAAGACTTTGGCATGAAATAATCCTGGATGTGTTGACATGCAGTTAAAAACAATCAATCAAAATTCTTGTGCAGCTCCCATCTAGTTTATTCTCTAGTCGCTTCGTTAGGGTCCAGGTTGTGCAGCCATACAGCAGTACTGACATGACAACAGTCTGGAAGAACTGTCTCTTTAACTTGTCTGTGAGATTGGATTTCCATATGACCGATATACTATTATTATTATTAAATGGGAATAGTCACTTGAAACCACATAATTGATTGAAAAAAAGACTTTGGCATGAAATAATCCTGTATGTGTTGACATGCCGTTAAAAACAATCAATCAAAAGTAATATACATGCTCCTATCAGAGCCAAAAATCAAGACATGCTTGACAAGTACGGACAAACTCATAAGTGACATTCTCCTAAGGACACATGCCCACACCAGAGTGGGCTGACCAACAAAGACTGGCATTGATCAGCTCTGTATGGATACTGGATGTCGTGATGAGGACTTGCCAGGAGCAATAACCGATAGAAATTGGTGGCGAGAGAGAGAGGGTCATATGAATCCATGCTGTCAATATGACATGATGATGATATCACAAGGTGATAAAAAACAGTTTTGGCATAAGCCAAATACCTTTTAGCAAAATATCTCTACCTGATCATACGGCTGTATTCACTAAACGTGTTCTTCCCCCATCTTTTATAGTGACTACCTGGTCATTTAAGAAACTTACATTTGCATCAAATCTTCTGTCCCCCTGATTTTGTGTTATGCCAAAGGACAGTGGGATGAACTGTATGTGTAATCAATAGTGAAAAAGTTACCAGAGCCAGAAAAGAAGAAGAAAAAAAAAAGATTCAGGAATTGATAAAACTGGCCTAATGTGAATTCCAAGAAGCTAAGATCATTCAATATCACATCAGAGGAGATCAAAACCTGTGTTCAACTTAAAACGATCACTTTCTCTTTCTCTCTCTTTCTTTTTCTTTCTCTCTCTTTCTTTCTCTCTGGAAGACTACAGTGGCATCTTGAAACTTGGCTATCAAAATTTCTCTTTCACTCACTCTCTCTCTTTCTCTCTCTCTCTCTTTCACTCTCTCTTTCTTTCCCTCTCTCTTTCTTTCTTTCTCTTTTTCTCTCTTTCTCTCTTCTCTCTCTCTCTCTCTCTCTCTCTTTCTCTTTCTCTCTCTGGATGACTGCAGTGGTATCTTGAAACTTGACTTTTGAAATTTCTCTTAAGGAATTTATTGTTTTTCTCATTCTTTTTCATTTGTTTCTTTTCAATATTTTTTTTCTGATCCAGAAAAAAAATCTCATCCTTAAAACTTAAAGAAAGTGAGAGCATAAAATTATGTAAATGCTGAATATTATCAAAATAAGGTTTATTCAATCAAGACAAAATTATATAATTTTCTGAATCTTTCTTTTGCTCTCGCTCTCTCTCATATTATATATATATATATATATATATATATATATATATATATATATATATATATATATATATAATATATATATAAAATATTTTGGTATGTACGTGTCGACCTATAACTCAGAAAAGAGGAGTTACTTAGATTTGAAATCTTGCATATAGATTAATATCCTAACTAAGAAACATGCCAAATTTGGTTATTGATTTTTTACTAATTAAGGGATATAATTAATTAATTAAGCACAAATCACCCAATTTGCGGAACTGTCAGTATACCAGCACCTGCTGATAATAAAATATTGTCCCCTGCCTGACTTTTTGTTACAGCGATTTACGGCGAACCAGCAGTAAAGTTTAATTTTAGGGAATGAATTTCGCAGTCTAAGCCGTTCCGCTAGGAATTCATCGCCTATTTTTGGCCAAATCTTTAAAATATTTATATGGCTGGAAAGAAAAGAAAATAATCTTTCTAAATATGTAATTTGTATGCGTTTTTATTCATTGAATTATTTTTTACAGCTTACAAAATTGGCTTCGGAGAGCTTATAAGTATGATTTTTTTAAGACTAAATTTTAACGAAAAATCAAATTCTTTTTTCTCGACTATTCAACGGTTCAATCTTCTTTAAGATATTTATATGGTTTAAAAGAGAATAAAATAATCTTTCTAAATATGTAATTTGATTGAGTTTTTATTCATTGAATTATTTTTTACAGCGAGTTAGAAAAATAATATTTTGCTTCAGTCAGCCTAGAATTCGTTGTATAATTTTTTCATACTAAATTTTAACATAAAATCACATCTTATTTATCGCATATTTCTGTTCCTATCTTAAAAATATTTATTTGATATAAAATAATCTTTCTAGATATGTAATTATTATGTATTTTCATACATTTAATTATTTTTTACAGCGAATTAAATAACAAATCAAATGAAAACATTTAACGATAACTCAACTTTCTTTTTTATTAATTCCCATCGTTTGTCAATTGTAAACAAAGCCTTTTTTTATTTTTCATAATCGCGTTAATTTATTTATTTTAATATTAGAAATACAAATAAAATCATGATACTAATGCAGAATAGTGCGCAAGAGATAATACTATTAGATTACCTAATACATTTCACGGAAATACCTGAAAACTCAAATTGTTATCAAATTTATAGTATAGTATACTTTACTATAATAATTTGACATTCGATCGGCTACGATTTGAATTAAAAATGTTATTTTTTTAAAGATTATTTATTCGTTTTACATAAATTTGATTACTTTATTTAATTTTTTTTTTCAAATATTGATTTGAAGTTTAGCAAATCACGTCATTTCTATTTTATTTAAAAAATATAGTTAATCATTGAATTAAAATGTCTTACTATATCATTATGTGATGTCATTCTTTCAAATTTGACGAAAAGAAAATTCCCTGACCTCAGGCCGGATTAAATTAAGATCTTTTTATGTGGTGATTTTTATGGTAAAGGAAAAAAGCTTAAAAATCTGCCATATTAGCAGTTATATATCTATTTCTACCCATATACATGTGAGTTTCATTAGACCGCCAATCTTATTGAAATAGTCAATGATTATTTCTCTCTCTCTCTCAGTATATATATATATATATTATATATATATATATATATAATATATAAAAAGAAATTTGAAAAAGCAAGTGTTTTTTTTTATCTCCTGTCATCTATAAACCATCCATCAATTTCTTCACCCCATAATACATCCTGATGAAGGTTTACAGAAACCGAAACGTTTAAGCGTCGATAAATAAATTCATCTTATTTTGGAGCACTTGTTTTTTTCAAATTTCTTAATATTGTCGGATTTATGTTCATATTTACTGCCATATATATATATATATATATATATATATATATATATATATATATATATATATATATATATATATGCCAGAAAGTAGCATTTTATCATAGTAGTAACTTGCATTTTTTTGTTTCTGTTTTTAAAAATTTTACTCTTTGTTGAAGACATACTGACAGCCAATTTTATTGAAATGGTCAATTAGCTCTGTCTGTCTGTCTCTCTTTCATATATATACAGGGGGTGCAAAAGTAGGTATACAACAGTATCACACAGATGAAATTAGTAGCATATTATCTTAAGTGTCCTCATTTTTTAAAAACTTTGGTGTCATTAGCCATATTTAATTGTGACTAATAATTAAAATGTTATTAATAATAATAATTAATGTTATTACACGTATATGTACCACTTGTTTGTTTAATAAATGCAATGAGTATTGTATGTGTTTTTTTTTTATAACTGTATACCTACTTTTGCACCCCCTGTATATATATATATATATAAATATATATATATATATATATATATATATATATTATTATATATATATATGAAAGTGCGTAAATAAACATTGTGTTTATTTGATATGGCTTTTAGCCGACAATTTTTGGAGGATATGTGCTTAATTGAAGTCATACCTAATTTTTGAAAATTATTTAGTTAATAATTAATGAATTTAGGCGGGCATATATGTTCAAATGTAAGGCTAAACAGATCGAGAAAATGTCAATCCCTATAAGTCGAAATGTACATTCAGGGATTGACATTTTCTCGATCAGTTTAGCTTTACATTTAAACATATATGCCCCCTAAATTCATTATTTATTAACTAATTAATTTTCAAAAATTAGGTATGACTTCAATTAAGCACATATCCTCCAATATATATATATATATATATATATATATATATATATATATATATATATATATATATATATACCAGCAAGTACGTTTTTTTTATTACAGTAGTAACCTGCATTTGTTTTATTGGTGGTTTTTCTTTTTCACGGTTTAGCATTTTTTGTATCATACTTACATTTTGCTATTTGTTTAGAATTAGAATTTCTGTTGAGAAATGAGAAGAAATGTACATAACAAAGTATGACGTCACACAGCATTGTGTAGAATATAGAAATCTATTTTGGGACTTAAATGAAATCAAAAGAACAGACGATAACATTACAAAATAAAATAAATGCAGTTTTTTTTTTAAATATAGAAGAATTTCATAATAAAATAGAATGCAATTCCAGGAGGTTTCTTTTTCTTCTTCTTTCAAGGGGAAAGTTGGGCTTAAAATTAAAACTAAATACTGTATACAAAACCATTCTTTAAGTACATATATATTTTTTTTTCAGTAAAAGACAATTCCATAACAAAGAAGATTGAATTTTACGTTTTTCTTATTTTTATTCTTTCTTTTTTAAAGTCAGGATTTGTTGGTCTAGGTCTGTTAACTTAAAACTAGGGCAGTGCTTCATACCATAAACAAGTGTGTGACAGCGTACTTTGCTGAGGTAGTCCCTGTGGCATGGTGGTTAATATGCTGGACTGCGACATCATAGTGAGTTCAATCTCCACTCACACTATTGGGTTCCATTTCAAGCTAATGCCCTTGGGAAAAGTATAAACCTCTTCATCCCCCATCTATGGGTTAGATAGTACCACTAATGTTCTTCTACATAAAAAAAATGAGTTCTAGCCTCATCAGATGGGTTTTACAAAATAGGTATTTTGTAAAAACCGTCTGATGATGCTAGAAATCTTTTTTCTTAGAGTCGGATCTTAGCCCTGAAGTGCATTAAGCGAAACTTTTAGTAGGTTTATCCGACTCATTAGATTTATCTTTATTATTTGCTCTACTTAGGTATTGAGCACTTTTTACTTATTAGCTTTAGTTTCCTAGCGGTTTTGTATGAATATATATATCTTATATATATATATATATATATACATACAAATTGTTTTTTTTCTTTTGGCCAAATATTGTACCAATAGATTATTTTTGGTTGGTACGATTATCTTGGTCTTTTCTTTTTTCCAAAAATGTTTTTCTCCCCGGGTGATGTTTGGTAGTATATTTTTACAATCAAACTATTTGCTGGTTTTTTTCTCACCGCGAGGATTTACCATAGTTTTGGCATTAAATAACTCATTAAGATTAATATGTCATTAAGCAAAAAAACCAAAAGCAAAAAGTACGAAGATTTGATTTATATTCACAAAGATATCTAAAAATTAGAATATATATAATAATAATGGATTTCTGAGACTAACTTGCTAACCATTACATTACGTTTTTTTGTCTCCTCTATACCCAGATGATGCTGGGTAGCCACTTCTAGTTAAACAGATAAAATAAAACCTCATCTGTTCAACATTATATCTCTTGATATCTTATAAGTTCAAGAGTGTGTCCCCATTGCCTAATAGTTAAAGGGCTGAACTGTGACATCATAGTTAGTTTGAACTCCAGTCATGCTATTATGTTTACTTTCATACTAATACTCTTGAGAAAGTAATGAAACCCCTCATATTTCCAGCTATAGGTTAAATAGTATAACTACTGTTCTTCTACAAGAATGGCTTTGGCATTAAATAACCCATGAATGTTTATATGCCATTGAACAAAGAAACCAAACGTTTGCTGTACAATGTTTTTTGTATTCTTGAATGACAACAATTCTCAAAATTACTGAAACAAGGGATAATCCACCTACTGATAATGTTAATTAAGCCCAATAATTATACTTTGGTCTTTCAAAACTCCAGAATATTGATAACTCAATAGACCTAGCAACAAACATACAGTTAAGCACACTATTAATTCTTAGGTGCCTTAACTTTTTGCCAAGTAGTGATGAAATGAATATTTCTTGTAATGTCATAATAGGACTCTGTGCAAATCAATCCTTTAATTCCTCTCACTACATGACTCCAGCTGTGAAAAGGCTTCGCTTAGTCACCAAGAAAGAAATTATCAAGCGGGACATTTGTGAAAAAAAAAAAGTAGCCTCAGATTAAGTCATTCAAGATTTTCTTCACAACCATTGTACAGACATTTTGAATTAGATTATCTGCAAGGAACACTAAGAGTAAAATTTGCTATGCATCTGTGTGCGCCACCAAGGGAATGTTGATGCCATCTATATAGTACGGAAGGATAGTGGACACAATGTCTATACTTACAACACCAACTTCACTATATAATATAAAGACAGAGAAATTGACAACAAAGAGAGGGATAATGACCATGGTGTGATGCAGATGAAACATAACAATAAATATTATAAATAATAATATTGTCGATTTGCCGTATCTTGACAAGAAATAGGCCATTAATCTCCACAAAGTAAGTCAAGAATCAGTGAAGCAAGTATACGATGAGCACGCAAGCATTGTCAACAGAACCCAGCATTAAACATTTTATGTTAAACCCTGTCACACATGCAAATTCCTTCGACACCATACAGCGCCCATCACCAGGTAGAAACTTCACTGATAGGAAAATGAATTATCATGGCGATCCGTCATGTGATAAGGGCATCGAGTACATTCTACCCCAGCTAACATAATAATAATATAATATATATATATATAAATATATAAATTATAATAGTGGAATGTGCTTTCCTTGATCTTTCCATTACAATAGATTTGCAAACACTTTAAAAATATAAAATTTAGGCAACAGGCTAAAATCAAAAAGTAGTGAGAAGAATAACAATCTGAGGTTGACTATTTGATGTTGTTAAACCATTCAACAAGCTTGAACAAATATCATTTTATCGAGTGCAAATGGGGCTTCATTAGAAATTATATTCCCAAGAGAGGCAAATGTGTTTTAAGAATTATAAATTATAAAACACCACAATAAAGACCTCATATAGAATATTGTACTATCCAGCGCACTTGAAAGCAGTTACCCAGTGTAATAGACATAAAGGAAATTGGAAGTAAATGTAATATTAAGCATTACAAGCTCTACAAAGCAAAGAAGTGACAAAGGATAATGAAAGAGCTAAAAGAATTACCAGGAGAGAGGATTCACACACCACAATTAGTATCAACATACTAGACAGGTCAAGAAATGAGAGTCATCTAAATGAAGCTTTCAAAATATAATAAATGGATTACTAATATGATAGACAATACTCCACTTTAAGAACACCATATAAGTTAGATCTTAGCGACGCGGCGGCGAGAAGAGGCACCAACTCACCGAATCGAATCGCGCTCTTGGTCAATGTCAAAAGACCCATAGCACCTATAAGATTGTTCCACCCATTTTGCCCTAAAAAAATATGCAAGGCCCACAATCACTTTTTAAATCAATAGGTACCTAGGAAGGCAGGTCCCAGAGGTACTGAGAATCTACATGTCCTGAGGCCAATCATAACAAACCACTCATAATGAATTGGTGAATATCCAAGTTTCTGCAGTCTCCGGCGCGAGAGTGTAGCCAACACCATTCATCAACCATTGCCTCCAATCCACTTTGGTCCAGAGTCATGGTCCAGTAACTTGTTAGGGAACCTATTCTATGGCCGATTACAATAGAACAAAAGTTAAGTTATAAAAAAATTGTTTTAAAAAAAACTTTCTTCCAACTATCACTTATACAAAACTTGAACTTAACTATCCTATATAAATAATCCCATAAAATGATTCATCCAACTCACCTATCAAAGTAGAACAAACTCAAACAACCTAAATTAAAAAAAAACACTTCGAGAAAAACAGAAACAATAACAATAAATTTTGACAACTTTCACAAACTAACAAACCGCGTCAATGGCATACAAAGAACCCATTCGATGGCTGTTGACATGCCGTTAAAACAATCAGCTCAATCAAGCATAATTTAAGTAGAATATGATTCTTTTGATATTCTCCATTGAACTGAAGATCTCTCTCTTNCACCCTGACCGATTCATCATCAGTCAGCTTACTTAAGTCACACCCACTGCCAGGTGGCCTGTTTTTTTTGCTTTTTTTTATCTATAAATTCAGATCTGTTCATGAGTTTGCATAACGCTTCAGTTCATTCTTTCAGACATTATATCCACCTTCTTCAAATTTTGGTGGGTTTTTATATTTTGAAAGTCCTTAAACTAGCAATGTTTCCTACCAAATGTCTCCCACTAACTCTAACTATTCCCCTAAAAACTAACTCTAATGGTTTCCTCAGCTTGGAATAACATCAATTCAAAAACATACAGTTATGAAAATGAATTATTTGACCCTTCCTATGCATGTTTAATAACATTGCATTATTTTGTAAAAAGATGTTTGTGAAAAGTTTGATGAGTTTTACGATCTTTTAACTTAACAACTCTTTCAATTAAACTTTATCATTTATCAGAATCAAACAAACATTGATATTTATATTTGTTTATATTTCCAATTGAAATGCATTTTTTTATGGTCATATTTATTTTTGCTTATTTTTCAGAACTCAATTCCATGGCAGAAATAACGTGTTTTCCCGAAGTAATGTTAGAAAAGCAACGTATCGAAGTGAGAGGCTTGAAGAGCAATTAAATATCTCACAGCCAATACATCAGCAATTGAGATTACAAACATGAAACAGGATTTGAATTAGGAATTTTATTAAAAAAAATATTTTTTTTTTTTTAATTTTTTTTATTCAAAGATTACTTTTTTCATTCTGTACAATTTACATTGAGCATATTACTAAAAAATTTACTTTAAACCATTTAAACCCAATTAATAAATCAGAGCTAGCTGAAAACCTGTCCCTACAGGTGGCATTCAAGCGAGTTCATACAAGAATCCGCGCTAAATAAATAAGGCCTTCTCATCCCAATTAAGAGATCATGAAAACACTGGGCCAATAACACCAAAACTGCTTCATATTCAAGAGCGTTAATATTTCTCAACTAGCATTCCAGGAAATAAACTGGATACTGCCCGAGAATATACAAGGGATGCATTGTAAAGTAACTCCCTATTTTATAAATAGTTTATAAATTTATTACGATCATTATTTTTTACAAATAATATGAGAAGAGCACCACTTAACATAGTTATATTTTAAAATTCTATATGCGGCATCAGCATTCCACCCTCCAGTCTCTCAACCACAATCAAACTGATCTTCCCAGGAACTCTTGTGGAATGGCAAGGAAATACATTTCGTATTCATCCTTCAAGTTCTTCCAACAAGATCAGTTGATTTCATGAGTAGATTTATTCCCAACCAATCCCAAGGAAAAAACTTTTCAGGGTTAATCAGAGCTTCTGGCTGCCGTTCATGTCTATGCATTCCAATCCCCAGGGGAAAATGGTGCATATCCACCATACACAACAAATAGGCAAGATGTGGAGCGAACACCATCTTGCATATATTAAGGAAACATACATCAAAGAGCAATTGAGAAAAATTTAATGCATATAAGAAAAATATTAATAGCTTTTAAAATAGGGCAGCTTTTCAGTCAACCTGTATTTTGGTAAAATAATTGCGGCAGAGAAGTAGAAACTTTTGCTTATTAATACTTCAAATTTTATTCAACAGCAACACTGTTTGGATTGATCGTCTATTAAATTCAAGAATGGAAAAAGTTAACTGATGAAGAGAAATTACTAGCTGTTGAATTAATTGCGCATAAGAATGCAATGTCTGTAAGATGGTTTTAACTGAAAAAGTAAAAGATAGTGTATTATTGACAAAACCACGCTTGTAGCAATAGGCTTATGAGGAGATACAAAACTAAATCTGCAAAGATATTCTCAACTAATTCTGGAGAAGCTATTCACATATACTTTCATATGACTGCCTTCTAACAGTGGAATATGTCATTAACTGAGAATGTAAAAAGCTTTCATAATTTGCAAGGTGACAATTGAACAAGAAACAATTCACATCCTGCTCCATTGAAATTTTTATAATGGGGAACTTATAGGTTATACAGTTAGAACATAGTAATAAGAGAAAAAAATGAATTAATGTTCTGTTCTGCTTAACAGTGTCGTTTTCATTGGGCATAAGATTCCTAATTTTCAAATTTCACAACAGATGGCAAGTCTGAAGGAATCATTTGCATTATCTAGATGATTTTTTTCTGGGCGGCTTTTAATAAACAATCTATAATTAATACTCGTGCTTACCTTAATGTATTACTGTTTATAATCTTGCAACACCCTCTTGTTAAAAATGAGGACCAGCAAATCATCAAGCATGAAATGCCAAAAATGGAAATCATGATTATCTGGTATTGCTTACTCTGCCTACATTTTTATTATCTTATGAGTACCCGTCACTCAGGCTAAATAATGCAACCATTCCATTTTAATTATAAAGAAAAAAGAAATAGAAAAAAACAAAAAAAATTAGCAAGATAAACGCAATTACCAGGCGATAAATCAATTGAATATACCAGATACATTCTAGCACTTTCTAGGCATATATGGAAATATAAAGCAATTTGTGAAATAACGATTCTCAAAAGATTTAATAACAAAGAAGAGGATAAGCCAACAACCTGTTGCAGATTTAAAACAGTCATACAATTAAGGAACACGGAGTAATAATATAATAGATATGTTACTTAAAAGCCGCCCAAGAAAAAATCATCTAGATAAATGCAAATGATTCCTTCAGACTTGCCATTGTTGTGAAATGAAAAATAGGAATCTATCCAATGAACACACTTTCACAGAACAGAAACATTAATTCATTTTTTTCTCTTATTCACTATGTTCAACTGTATAAACCTATAAGTTCCCATTATAAAATTCAATTGGAGGCAGGATGTGAATTTCTTGTTCAATTTTGTCACCTTGCAAATATGAAACTTTTTACATTCTCAGTATGACATATCCACTGGTTAGAAGCAGTCAATGAAAGTAATATGTGAATTACTTCTCCAGAATAGGTTGGAGAATCTTGCAGATTTTAGTTGTATCCTCCTCATAAGCCTATTGCTACAAGCCTGGCTTTTGTCATAACTACACTATCTTTTACTTTTTCAGAATAAAACCAATCTTACAGACATTGCATTCTTTATCCAATAATTCAACACTAGTATTTCTTCTTCATCAGTTACTTCTTTCCATTCATTGAATTTATAGAGATCAATCCAACAGTGTTGCTGTTGGAATAAAATTTGATATTATAGCAAAGTTTCTACTTCTCTGCCCAATATTTTACCAAAAATACAGGTTGACTGAAAAGCTCCCTATTTTAAACTATTAATAATTTTTCTTATATGCAGTTTATAATTTTTCTCAATTCTTTGATGTATGTTCCTTAATATATGCAAGATGGTGTTCCTCCACATCTTGCTATTGTTGTGTATGGTGAATCACCATTTTCCTGGGGGATTGATGCATAGACATGACCAGCCAGAAGCTCTGATTAACACCCTGAAACTTTTTCTTTGGGATTGGTTGAAGGAATAAATCTACTCCATGAAATCAATGACTTTGGAAGAACTTGAAGGATGAATACGAAAATGGTATTTCTGCCATTCCACAAGAGTTCCTGGGAAGATCAGTTGATGTGGTTTGAGAGACTGGGAGGTGAATGCTGATGCCCATATAGAATTTTAAATATAACTATGTTAAGTGTGCTCTTCTCATATTCATTTTTGTAAAAATAATGAATTCAGTTATATAAATTATAATATTTATAAAATAGGGAGTTACTTTACAATCACCTTGTATATTCTCCAGTATCCAAGTTTATTTCCTGGAAATTGCTGTTGAGAAATATTAACCTCTTGAATATGAACAGTTGTGTTATTCCAGTGTTTCATGATCTCTTATTGGGATGAAAGGCCTTATTATTTAGGCTTCTGTATGAACTCGCTTGAAATGCCACCTGTAGGACAGGTTTTCAGCTAGCTCTGATTATTAATTGGGTATTAAATGTTTAAAGTAAATTTTAGTAATAGCTCAAATGTAAATTTTACAAAAATAATCTTGAATATAAAAAAAATTTAAAAAAAAAAAATTTTTTTTTAATAAAAATTCCTAATTCAAACCTGTTTCATGTTTGTAATCTCATTCTGATGTAATTCTGTGAGATCATTTAATTGCTCTTCAAGCCTCTCACTTCGATAACGTTCTTCTTCTAAACATACTTCGCAACACCGTTTATTTCTCCATGAATGAGTTCTGAAAAATAACAAAAATAAATATACACATAAAAAAATGCAATTCAATTGAAATATAAACAAATAAAAATATATCAATGTTTTGTTTGATTCTGATAAATGATAAAGTTTAATTGAAAGAGTGTTAAGTTATAAAGATCAGTAAAACTCATCAACTTTTCACAAACATCTTTTTACAAAAATAATCAATGTTATCTTAAAACAGCATAGGAAGGTCAAATAATTCATTTTCCATAACTGTATGAGATTTATGAAAGTAATCTCCAAGCTGAAGGAAGCCATTAGAGTTTTAGTTTTATTAGGGGAATAGTTAGAGTTAACATTTTGGTAGGAAATTGTAGTTTAAGGACTTCAAAATATAAAAACCCACCAAAATTTGAAGAAGGTGGATATAATGTCTGAAAGAATGAACTGAAGCGTTATCAAACTCATGACAGATCTGAATTTATAAAAAAAAAACAAAAAAAAACAGGCACTGGCAGTGACTTAAGAAGCCTGACTGATGATGAATCGGTCAGGCCTCCATCCATCATGAAGAGACATGATACGTTGAAACATGGTGTCTGTGGATGACTGTGTATATATATATATATATATATATATATATATATATATATATATATATATATATATATATATTCAAGTTTGATTCTAAATGAAAATAACGAAGACACCTTACAAGATAAACCAATGATATGAATATTAGTTAAAAGTAATATTTACAACATCAATTCTTTGATCAATGTTTGTTATGACATCATTAGAAAAAAATAATACCCTTAACCATTAATGCAAGCTCATCACTTATCATCTGACCAATATTTACACATAGTTATGTCAATTGAATCATATATCCCATATATATATATATATATATATATATATAATATAATATAATATAGCCTCTGGTATTAAATGTTCCTGGTACAAAGAACATAGCTACTGACAACCTATCTAAGACTTTATTACACACTATTCATAGAGCTAAATTCAGTAATGACAAAATTGCCAGGGAACAAGTGAACAACAAGACAATGCATCAATCTCAAAGTCAGAGTTAAGATGACCAAACAGTAATTACAATTTTGTAACAGAATGCCATCTTTATATTAGTATTATTTTTGGCACATATTAATATTTTGAGAATGTATATAATATATTACCCTAAGTAATAGATAAAACTTAATATTTATTTATCAAATAAGCTATAACCACCATTTTCATTTATTAAAGATCAACATGACATCACGTTTTTTACATTAACCTTGTCAGTGAATAATTCATATAAATTTATTACTTGAATATATTGATTTTGACAAATTTAGAAATTAAAATTACAGAATGATTACCAAAAAATCCAACTGCATGTTTTAATTAAAAAAACTGATTTTAAAACAAAAAAGGAAGATTCTTGTAAATATCATTTGATCAAAGAATATAAAGGTGTAAGAATTTACACCTGGAAATATAAATACAAAGTAGAAATATAGAATGAGAATGGCAACATTAAAGAATCTTAAAATTGAATTTTTTTTTTTAGGAAACATATGGAGTACATTTAATTCCAGATGTCTTATATGCTGCCAAAAGTCAAAAATAATAAATTAACACCCAAATCATTTGGGTGATATTTTATTATTGCCTAATAAAAAAAATCATGTCACATGACCAATGAGACTTCTTATAAAAATCACCACAGATCACAAACAGAGAGTTGGTACATTTAAATATTATTAAACCTCTTTTTAAAAGACACTATTTTTTTCTCTTTAAAACAAAATCCAGTTATCTCTTCATATGGCATTAACATCCCCAGTAAATTTTAAAATGTCATGTAAGTCTATATAGATTTTTGGTTTGGAAAATATCTCTCAATCATTTTATTTTTACAGTTGTGGCTGTTAAAAATATTGGTTCTTGCTTTATTCCAAAACAAACATGAACATAGTACTTCAATATATAGGAAAACAAATGCACTAAACTAAAAGTCAAAGAAAATTTCTTCAAACTTAAATGAATAGAATAAATAGGGAACATTTTCTGTTATGAATGTAAGCACTAATAATCTATATGTTAGATTAGAATAGTTTCATATAAGTTATATTCAGAATAATGAGACTTTTTTACTTTTCAGAAAATCTAGTTCTACTAAAAGAAAAAAGATTTACTTACTACAGTATTGGACAAAAAAAAAAGAAAGAAAAAAAAAGTGGGTGGGGTGGGGACTAAACTATTTCTAATTATTTCCACAAGTTTTAATAAAACTTCAATGGCTGAGACACACATAGGAAGTGATTATTTTCCTTGATTATTGTTGTTAAAATTCCCTTAGTTATCATGAAAAATCATTAGCAAAGAACTAATCTCAAATTAGGATATCAAATCAAGGTTTTGTTTTATGGCATATCAACCCTTTTTAGGTAATTTAATGCTGAATCAAGTCATTTTTGATAAATAAAGAACTCCAGTTGCTTACAGTACTTGCTTTTGCTTAAGTGGTCTCCCAATTAAGTGTTGGACAGGCAGATTGTAACTTAACTTTAGTGATCTAGTGGCAACCAGTGCTTTCAGCATAACTTGACCATAATATATCAAATTAAGGAAAAGAAAATTTTAAGAAATTTCTTACTTAATATTTCTGAAAATATTATTTTTTAGAAAATTATGACTTTTCATGACAACTAAAAGAACTTTGGCAACTTTGGAAAATAATCACTTCCAATGTAAAGCCATTAAAGTTTCATTAAAATTTATGACAATTAAAAAATGGTTCAGTTCTCTCTGGGTTTTTTTTTTCTCCCCCATCCTTCAATACTGTATTTATTCAATTTAATGAAATGAAATGAAATAAATTTAGTAATTATTTGAATTTTCAAATCTCCAAACATTTATTTTTTTAATTAAGATTTTTTTCTAAATTAGCACTTAAAATTCTTTGCTGCATTTCACAGAACCATTAAAAAATCCAAAATTAAAGATCAAAGTGCCATTAATTCAAAAGACAATTTAACATAAAATGAGAAGTTCCTGTAAAATAAGTGATCTTGAGAGATGAAGGTTCAATTCACATACCTCAACCTTGTAGACCTCAAATTCATCTGCAAACCGTTGGGATTTTTTCCTGGAGTTTTTCTAATGTGTCTCGCTGTTCAAGAAAACGGTAATCTATATTGTAAGTTGGGTGCTGGGTACCCAGAGTGGGCACCTGCATGCATGCTGAGGGCAGGCCCTGATGCTGCTGCTGCTGCTGCTGAGCCATGTTTTGGGAAGCTGAGTGTGGACTGCTCTGAGCACCAAATCCAGAACCTGATGTTATACTGGAGTTGTCATCTTCAGAACCATATTTAAAGCTGAGGGGAGTAAAAAGAATAAAAGAAACATTATTTTGTGTTTTAATTTACAACTATAATCAAATGCATACTGGTTTTTTTTTTTGGAGGGGGGGGGGGCGGGGTAAAAAGTTTTAGATCAATTTCAACCCATGTCT
This sequence comes from Doryteuthis pealeii, assembly GCA_023376005.1. Classification (NCBI taxonomy): domain Eukaryota; kingdom Metazoa; phylum Mollusca; class Cephalopoda; order Myopsida; family Loliginidae; genus Doryteuthis; species Doryteuthis pealeii. The sequence continues at coordinate 78,223,717 of CM042148.1, forward strand.
GAGAAGTAGTTTTAAAAAATTGAAATGTAAATATCAAATGCTGGTATCAAGGTATTTTTTAAAAATTAGTTAAAAGGAAAGATGTTAAATGTTCTATTGAAAAGTAACAAAACCATACAATTTCAGAAATTGCACTGGAAAGAAAAATTTTCTGATTTAAAAAAAATTTTTTTGTATATCTAATTTTCAATTTCTGTTTAGAATTGTTCTCTATTTTGCATAAATAACAACAGTATAAATGAACAACTTTACCAACGTTAATTTGCTTACAACTAAAATTCTAAATTAAAATTATATATATATATATATATATATATATATATATATATATAATATATACACACACACACACATAAACACACAATGTCTAATTTTAAGCTGAATATATCAGAATTTTTTCTAAATTAATCACAATATTTTCATAAATAATATTTTTTCACAAAAATGTTTCATCAATGTATTATAAAAATGTTTGAATTTTAAGTACAAATGTAATATACAGTATTGTATAATATAAAAATATATAAGACAATTTTCTTTTAGTTCAAAATATTAAAACTGCATCTAAAATGAGGAATATATTGAATTTTGCTGAAAGAGCTGTAAAAAAAAATACTTGTATGTGTTCTAAAGGGGAAAACAATAAAAAAGAAAAAAAAAGCATCCATTTAAAAGGACTAGTAAATAATATTAGAAACAGAAATGAACACTGATATATTAGATGGGTGCTACAGGTTTTACAAATCCGGATTAGTTAATTATCATAAATAGGTAAGTATGAAGCTCCATAGAATAAATAACCTATCTAAATAAATAAACTAAGTAAAAATCAACAATTTAAATTTACTATTGTTCTAACAACTTTCGAAGTATATTCACCACATCAAAAATATATTTTCTTATATTTTTCTTTATAATTGATTGAACTAAGTTATATTATTTTTGCCAGAAGACTTGTATGTTTTCACAAACAACCCCAATTAATACATTTGTCCATTTATAAACTGTCTGAAATAATAATCTTTTTTCAGTTTTGTATCATCCAAGTTCCAGTTATTTATCTATTATCTCATTTCTTTAAAAACGTGGTATGAGTAACCCGAAGCCAAAGTTTCTTTTAGTCTAAGCAAGTTTGGCTTTATGTTGTCCATACCACACTTTTAGCCTGGACTATAATGTGCTTTCTTTATTATACAGTATTTTGAATCTTAGGTTTAATTTGTAAAAACAATAGATAAATATTCAATTTATAACCATGTCCCATTCAATATCCTGTCCAGTAGAATTACTTTTATCTCCTTTTCTACTCCAATTCTTATCCGTATTTTTCAAACATGTCTGTAACAAAATCAATTTCAATTTTGTTCAGGCTGACATTGGAAATGAATCTTTTTTTTTTTTTTTTTTTTTCTTTTCTTTCTTCAAATCTCGTCTATTTGAACAATTTTCAAATCTAGTGTATTTGAACAAACAAGCAGCTTTCCTACTCTTCTATCATTTCTATTCCCTGGGGGCAATTAGTACTTCACTGGTATATCTGAAATTGATCAATCTTTTTTTTTTTTTTTTTTTTACATATCTTCTTTCTTTTCTGTGATTTTTTTTTTTTTTTTTCATACTATACTTTTAACATACAGATTGTACAGACATAGTAGACAGTCAATGCACATCATCTGTTAATGCAAGAAAAGAAAAAAAAGAAAAAAAGTAATTTTCTTTTCTGTGAACATTTTAAATTTTATCTGGAAAAGGCTATTTAAACATCTTCCATAAGCTTTATGTATTCCAATAATGTGTGACAGGCAGACATACAATTATTTGTAGGTGGTGGCCCACTTATTTACTATCTTTCTACAAATTATATATATATATATATATATATATATATATACGCACACACACACACACTTTAGGAGTACCTTGTTGTTACGACTATGGCTACAATTATTTTATTTTGGCATTCTGCTATTCATTTTTTTTTTTAAACTCAAGTATAAAATCATATCTTCCTCTATCTTCTAGTTTCTCAAATCCACTCTAATATTTCATCTCACAATTTATTTGATTGATATTTCATCTATTCCATAACTTTTTGCATTGAACTTATAATACTGATGGCTGTCACTGAAACATCATAATGTAATTGTATTTATATAGTTGTTTACTGAGGTAATTCTGGCTTTGATTAAAACGTTGTGTTAAATGACCCCCCACACACAACACATTCTAGTAAATCTATTAGGATAGATAAACTGGGGTGTTTGAGATATGAAACGGTTTTTCCTCTTGTTAGTATGTGTGACTTAACTCTTTGGAATATATATATATATATTCTTCAGATTATGTTCTTTTATCTTTAAAGATTTATTAGTTTACGGGTTGAATAATCTACCCCCTCACAATTGTATTTTGCTATCTGTGCATGTTTCTCAGTTAACATTGTTAAAGTGTGTAGTCTTTCCATTGTTTTAAATGTGTAATTAATTTACATGGATTAAATTCCATTTATTGTAAATTGAAATAAAGTGATCCATAAGAATCTCTTTAAACTGAGAATGAATTTACTTTGAGGTGATTACTATAACAATAATAAGCTATCAGGAGGGTTTATATATTAAGAATAGTTTTCCATCACAGATATAAAAATAGTCAATTTGTTTTTTTATTTATTTATATGTGAATAATCTTATAAAACAATTCACTTAATCCACATCCACCCCATTTTTCTTTTTCTCAGAATTGACAAAATATGTAAATATATCTTTTTGAAAATATTTCTATTTATCTTTTTCCTCTTATTATTTAAAGACTAAGAATCTTTACTACGTCACCGCCACATCTTGTTTCATGGGCAAAGTTATATCATGAAATAAAAACAACTAAACTAATAATGAGTTTGTTATCCAATTTAACTAATGAATAAAATGAAAATATTTAGTACAAATCTAATACTTTCTTTTTTTTTTCAAAAGGTGTTATTCTTAAAATCCAAATGAAAAGAAAATATCTTACATTTTAATCCAAGTGTGAAGAATATTGTTATCTGTGAGAAATACAAAACAAGAGAGGAAATTTGTATAGAACTATTGTGCCTGGAAGAGAACTACACCTGAACAAGAGAGTGGTAGTAACTGACAGTTATGGTCCATATGCACTGCTATGTGCAGTGCCACATACCTACATTCTTCCATAGAGTAGTATATCTGTTACATATACATCTCTGTAGGGGAGCATTTTTGGCAGCAGTTAGTAGCCACCACACATTACAGTTATAGTGGCCTATATTACAAAAACTAAAACCAGACATAAAAAAATATGAAGAAGAAAGAAGCTACTTGGAAACAACTTTTTTTATACATCAATTTGTCTATCCAATTTAAATTCCTTTTATTGCAATGCTTTTATAATAACACTTGAAAGATGAGAAAAGTTCTTATGAGTTGAAGAAAAGTTTTTATATTTTCTTGACTTTTTTTTCTTTTCTTTTTTACTTTGTCATATCTCTCTTGCCTTCTGTTTCATTGTATATAAAGAAAATAAACCAACAGTAAGTTAAAAATCATACCTTTAAAATACCAAATTTAAAGTAAAACTAAGACAGATTATTTTAAAAGCTTATAAATGAATTATAAGTATTTTTCAAATACTTGCATTTTTTTTTTTTCAAAAGGCAAAATTGTATTTGAAGAAAACTACTAAGATACTATTTTTAAAAGTTTCGGTATCAAATGAAAATAGCTAAAATAAAAAATACATATAAATATATATTTTCAAAAATCTATCCATTATTTACTCTATATATTTTATAAGCTAATCTGATAGTAATTTTATAATAATTAATCAACTGAAGAATGGTTGATGTTATCAGTATAACATAATTATCCTTAGTTAATTTGATCAATTTACCGTAAATTGTATTTTTAGTAACTGAGAAAGAAAGATGATGAGGATTAGCTATGTGAGCTCTAAATGATTTATATTATTTAACATTTTAAAACCTTCAAAGACAATGTCTCCAAAATATTTTTCCAATAACTTAAATACAATTGACAATCAAATAAAAATACAATTTTACATTAGAAGTTAACAGTTAAATTAAAGAGATACTAAAAACAAAAAATGGCGATCAGTTTATTTATCATAATTATTCATATATAAGAAAACATATAACCCTAATTTGGAATTGTGAAATTCTGGAAAAATAAATTCTTGTGTATAATATGCACTGACTTTTTAGAATTTTTAGCAGGTAAATTTAACCTAAATTTAGCATTTGTTTCATTTTTATCAGTTTGTACTAAGAATAAGAATAAAGTTTATATTAAGTGTTAAAACACACAATTGACATAGCAAACGCACGTATAAATAGTTGCAACTTACTTTCAGATATTCTCTCCTGAATATGGTGGGGTATGTGATCATAAAAAAAGTTAATTATATAGTTCTTGTGTATAATACACCCCCCCCTAACTTTTAGGCTGAAAATCTGAAAAAATAGTCTTATATAGAAATAATTATGTTAATTATTTGTGCCTCTAATATTAAGAGTGAAACTAAAAATTTAACTGGAAGAAATATTTACATTTTCTAGAACTTAAATATAAAATATTAAGATTTAATAGTAATATATTTTATCTCCAGTTAAAATGGAGCCAACTGAACTTTCCCCTCAACAATATCCATTTGAATTAATTATTTATATATAAATATCTCAGGAAGTAGAAATAAGTTTTATGCATATAAAATACCTAATAATGATATTAATTCTTTAAGTGTAAGGCATGAACTGGGCTGAGGATAGAGTTTCAATTTTAAAGGCAAGCTTTTTACTTCACATACCACATGATCAGTTATGCATCTGAGAAATCCTTGATACTTAATTGCACAAATATCTAGATAAAATGGTAAACAGTGAATTGAGAAATACCTCAGAAGATTACGCATATGATCAAATCTCTTGGAGAATTTCATGCAAACTGGGTGAAAGAAAATCACGTAGAGTCAAACAAATGTTTTTCTTTTTCTTTTCTTTTAAGAGAAAGAGAGAGCAAAGAAGCTGGCAAGTCTTCAGTACTCAAGGAGCTCAAATGGTGGTAACAGTGAAATGATGTAGAGTTTATGGGTAGGCTGTAAGGATGGAGGACTCACTCAGACTGGACATAAAAGGTGACAATAGAATGATTAAAAAAAACAAAACAAAAACAAAACAAAAATCAATGAGATAATCACAGGCACAAATAGATTATCACTTTTTCTGTCCCCATGTACCACCACCATCAACATCCTCCTCCCCCACTCCCTGGAGTAGGTGTTTGATTTCAAAACATGTAAGCACAAAAGAAAACAAAAGGACTAATAGCTTCAATTCTAGACTTTTTAGATGCTAACACTGCACACATAGCAGCATTGTTTTGCATCTGATAACTTCTTATTGCTGACTTAATTAGACATCCTTATCTTCATGGAGATTTAGACCACATGGTCATTGTAGATTTTGTCAGGTAGATGATTAATTGCTGTAGATGGCCAAAGATAAAAGGTTTGTCATTTTCTTTGATATTTCAGTGAGTTTTCTTTGTATAAATAGGATGAAAAAGGTTCAGTTGTTCAATATCAAACAATAAATTATAGAACTTGTAACTGACTACTCAGTTATCATTATGCAGGAATTACTAATTCAGTTATTTTTATGCTATCATGAAATTGCAAATAATTATCCTATAATGTTACATTATGCCTCATGTTGGATTTAAAACCTTGGATAAAAATTATGTGAATCAAAGTACCTGTTAGATCTTATCGAACCCAACTTCAAATAATTTTAGATAAGTTTAATAGGTAATTTACACTTCAGTTACAGTAAAGCATTTTTTTAAATCTAAGTAAGTTTGGTTTGGACAGTGTAGTTGATTTTTCAAACACTGTGGCTAAAGCTCAGGAATTCTTCCAAGCTGTAGTTGTATAAGGACTACCGTAGGGTTGCACCACTTGGACTCTAATGAAATGTTTAGAGAAATAGATAGATGGGAACTACACAAGAATGTTAAGTGCTGTTTTGGACAAATCCTGGAAGCAGCAACCTACAAAACAGCAGCTGTATGGCTATTTACCTCTCATCTCACAAACCATTCAAGTAAGATGAGGAAGACATGCTGGGAACTACTGGAGAAGTAAAGATGAACTCATAAGCGACATCTTCCAATGGACTCCTACACATGGATACACCAGTGTTGGGCAACCAGCAAAAACTTACATTTATCAGCTCTGTGTGAACACAGGATGCCAAACAGATGGTGTGAGAGAGAAAGAGAGAGAGAGAGAGAGAGAGAGAGAGAGAGAGAGAGAAAGAGAGAGAGTCAGTCAAGGGAATTCATGTTATCAGCATGATTTGATGATTACATAATTGCCTTTTTGCATGTAATAAAATAATCAAAATCCTTGAACATATTCCTGAGATAAGTTTAAAGTAACTGACAAAAGAAATTTACTTTCATTTTGGCAAAACTCTTACTTCAAAATTAGTCTCCCATCCACCAATTTGAAATTACAAGTAATGATCTTTCAATCGATATTTTATACATTGATCCACTCTGAATATTAGATTAAAGAAACCATTGATGAAATTAGTTTCTGGAAATAAATTATAATATCTTATGGTTTAAATGCAGAAAATATTCATTTTCTTCAAGATATAGAATTTTCACACTTCGTCTAAAAAATTTTTTAACTATTTCTTAAAGTTCTCTAATGTAGATATATTAAGATTATGAAAGTAACATGTTTATTTTTGTCAGAAAAGTAAGATAAAAACTGATAATGGTCATTTATGATGTTTTTAATCTAAAAAAAATAAAAATTTAAAAAAAAATAATATATATATATATATATATATATATATATTATATATAATATAATATATCCTGACCAGTAGTAGATAAGATGCTTTTTATTGTGCTGAAAACAAACTAACTATATAATATCAGTTTACCTGGCAGGTAATGTTCCACTACCATGATGAGATGCATCATCAGTGGGGTTTTCTTCCATAGAATCTGAAGCACAAAAAAAAAAATATATATATATATATCTATTAGATTAGAAACAAAATTAAGGCTGCTCCTTGAAGTCCACACAACCAGGGATTTTCTGCAGATCAAAAGAATTTAAAATTATTATTAGTTAACAAGTGTCAGCCACTTAGTAAATACTTTTTAAGAACATAAAAAGTATAAACAAAATATATATAATAAAAAAAAGAAAAGAAAAGAAAAAGGAAAAATATTCATTAAATGCTAAATCATAGAATGTACACACAATAAACATGATTATAATTCCCCAAAAAAGAGATAGGAACAAATATTTCCATTGTTTTTCATAACATATTTTTTGTTGCTGTTAATTAAAAAATCTTTGATGAAGTCCAAAAAATAAAAATGAAGAAAATGATTTTGTTCAAAGCTGATAAATTGAAGAGCAAGCTTTAGCAATGAATTAAATAAATTAAATATATGATTGGTCCAAGTTTAAAAAGATCAAAATAAATGTTTTAATCACAAATGCATATGAAAATAAAAATAGTAATATCCATGGAAACTAAAGATAACAATTTAATTGTAAAGATTTTTTCCTTTAAACGTTTATCAATGAGAGTATTGAATACTCAAAACCAGTATACATTGCATTAAGATGTTGGTTCCAAATTATTTTATGACAAAAATCACTTAAAAGAAAGAGAGAGAAATTACATGCAAAGAATAAAATAAATATTTGCAAGCTTGGACCTTAATGAAAGCTAATCTAATCAAACTGTAATAAAGAAGTGTAATACATCAGTGTTTCAGGCCTATACATATTCTAATGCTATAAAAACAATCTCCAGGAATATTTTAGTAGCAAACATAATTGAAAAGCATCTCTACTGTGTAGTCATAATGCCATTCCATTCATGTAGTTTTTGTACCATTATACCATGGCTACAACAGAATTATTGTTGAAATTTATATTAATTTTTTTTTTAAATTGGCAAGCTTTTGTTAAATCATACACTATATAATAAATAAACAACTCTTAAATGCCACATTATACATTTGGAGTGATATATATATATATATATAATATTCAGAAGAATTAGTATATATAACAATTTCACTGATTAGTTTTCACAAAGTTTCATAAAATATAAAACTCTCCTCAGACTTTCATGTTTTTCAAACACAATAGGACATTTTAAGTCACTTTACATAGCAGTTGTATTAATTGTATTAAAGAAAAAGGAAAAAGTCTATTTTTCAAACAAAAAAAAATGTTAATACTATTACAAAAATGAAGTTAAGACTTTTCAATGAGAGAAATTCCTAGCAGATAATACAAAACATTATAAAGGTGTATGTATATTGACTTAGAATCACTTTTATAAAGAGATAAACAAAGGTTTAAATAAATCTATTGTTTCTGATTGGTTTATTAATGGTTTATAATAATCTGTTTAAATGAATCAAAGATAATGCAATTAACTTTTCGCATTTTTGTAAGGGATGAGAGATGCCATTAAGCTCAACACAAAAACTCCTTCAAATATTTGCTTTAATTTGATATTTAATAAAAATAATTTTCTTTTAATAATTACATAAACCTTTGCACATTGTCAGGGAAAACCATGGTAAAATCAAATTGTTTAAAAGTTAAAATGAATATTAGAGCAAAAATAAGATGTTAATCTTCAATAGAACATCCTTTAAAAAAGTGCTACTCCTATTCCTTTTATCAATTTAATTTAATTACACTATCCTACTAATGAGAAAGGCTAATTATATTATACATTATACTAATATTTCAATGATTGATGGTAATATAGTTATATTAACTTTTTATTTTTTTTTTATTTAAAAAAAAAAAAAAATCTGTTAGGTTTCAGAATGAAAGATTCTGAACAATTTTATCAAAAGAAAGGTAATGAGAATAAATAACATATCAAAGGAATAATGCCACTTCTTGTATTCTTAAGGTAAATGTATTCTCTAATGGTCATAGGTTTTTGGTGTATAAACACAATGTTAAGATATCCAACTCCTCTCTCTCAAATCTTGCTGCAGATTTGATTAGTAATACAAAAATGATGTGGATGAAATAAATAAATCAACAATTTTCTATAAAAAAAAAATTAAAGTCTGTAAAAGTATTTTTCTATTTAGAATCATCAAATAACTGAAAAATATTAATTGTAGAGCACCACACAAGAATATAGGATAGAATTTTATATTGTGATTACAGATATAAACATGACCATAAAATAAAACCTTAATTTTCATATTACAAAAAAATCTTTCATTACACTTAGTTTGAAAAGTTCTTTTTAATCATATCTAATAAAAATTTAAATATGTACATTCTTATTTCATTTATCTTTAAAAAGATCGAATAAAATCTTTTGAAGATTATAATTAGAAATAAGGATTTCAAATGTTTCATAAGATAAAAACAAACAAAAAGTCTGTACTTTAAAAACTTATGTAATAATTATTTTGAGTTAATATGAATTTTAAATATTTAATAAAATATTTGTATACATTAACTCATTTCAGTGATTTTTGGCAATAAAACATAAGTTTAACAAACAACTAATACATTCCTGGTGTTAAAAACCTAGCTTTATGCAATTCACACTTTATAACAATTTATTTTCTACCATAAAATAAAAACATTGAAGATTATTCTGAAATCAAAATTAAAGTTAGATAGTTTTCTTTAAATTAAATAAGAATTTAAAACAAAATTGTTTAACCAAAAATTAGTATTCAATGCTTCTAATGTAACTATTTTCTTTGATTTAACAAGTTAAATTATATAAAAATGATGAAGAAAAAACTCAGCAGTAATATTCTAATTAGGTTTTAACATAAAATATAGAGAGAGTGATTACACACACACACTTTAGAAGTTTGAAGTCTTTAAATGAGAATGTTGATTTTTATAGTTTACAATGGAAAAAAAAACATCATCATTTAATAAATATAAAAGTAAATCTGGCCCTATCCTTTCAGCTTGCAGGTTAATAGTACACAGTGGGGATAAGGGATAGTTATATTGACAAATATTATACAATATATGTTAATCTCAGGTTTAAGAATCAAAGATTCCAAACAATTTTGCCCTAAGAAATGTTCTCAGAATAATAAAAGAAATACATTAAAAAATCCTCTGTATTCATTAAGATATTAACATTTTAATACTAAGAGTGATGAACCCTTTGTATCAAGTTAACATCTAAAAAGGACCTATAACAAACAATATTGAGCATTTTCAAAAGTTCACCTGTCGAAATTTAATAAGCCTGCTTAAATCTGAAAACAATAGAAAATGTTTTTAGATGACATTGCTGAGAAAAAAATTTTTTCTTCAAATTTTGAGTTTTATGACACATTTGTGACTGATGATCTTATCTTTTAAAAATGATAATACCTTTGTCCAATAATCATTTTAACATTTAGTGAATGAAATATATATGTAAATATGACAACTATTATGGGGAAGGGAGTAAGAGAGGCAGTAGAATTTTAACCTTTCTTTAGCTGTGAAGTAGTGACATATTTTTTATATAAATATAACAACTTGACTTTAGTTGTAAAACAATATGAAAAAATGATGACATGGTGATTATGCTAAGATCAATATTTGCATAACTTACCTAACAGTAAAGAAAATTGCTTACATTTTCTCAAAAAATATATCAAGGTGTGAAAATACACAAAGTAGATGGGTTTGAAAGCAGTATACAGTGAAAACACACATTGTTATTAATAGATAAAATGGGTAGTATAAGTAATTCATATACAACTATCATCAACCCATAAATCGATGTATTTGGAGAGTCTAAAAAACACAGTGTTTGGTATATAGTGTATGTGCTCACATTAAAAGCAAATCAAAATCTTGCCAATAAAAGAAATTAAAAGTCTATTTATATGTGCATACAGTTGAAAGATAGCTTACCAAAAATAACAGGAACTGTTCCAAAAGAAACATGTTCCTAATTTTAATGCCCCACCCCCATCCTCTAATCAGGTAAATTCAGAATTAATTTAGAAAATCAATAATTTAATAAGCATGTTCAATAACAGGCTGAGATGTTTAGAAATATATTGTGATTAATTGACAAGATCACAAAAATAAAATCATTGTTTGATATGACAACATTTTCTTTTCTTTTCAAATTTCTTATACATGAATCCTGAGTCAGATAAAGAAAGAGCTTAAAATAAAAACATTACAAATTATCAAAATTGGAAAGATACCAGCAGCTGATGTTGTCCAAAGACTTAAATTAGATTTAGACTATTCAGATTGAGACAGCCTTCTTTTTGCCAAAAGAAGAAAAACAATGTATTAGGATAAACCCCTCTCCCCCAAAAAATTTCAACCAATGATTTTGTATTAATGAATGCCCTTTCAGACATGTATCATTAATGATAAAACTTTAAGATGACAATGATGAGAATGCATTATAAATTAGGATCTTGCAAATTGTCAGCATTCAGTAAATGCAATATTTTTTCAATATTAATTTTACATCATTTTCTTTGGTTCCTTGAGAATTATTCAATGAGAACACTTTTTATTTAAAGATATTTTGTAACAACTGGTTAACAGGTGGATGGTTAAGTAAATGGTTTTATCTACAAGAGTTTGCAAAAAGAGTGATTTGTTTTCAAGCTAATTCTTAAAAATTGGTGCAATGTAGCTTCATTTGATGTGGTTATGTTGATGAGTGATTTATATATCTTTGCTCCTTGACACATTATAAAAATAATGAAGATAAATTTCAATGACTTTATCATAAGTATGAACCAAGCAAAGGAACTATAACAAAGCTATAATGAAAATAGATACAAAAAAGTAAATCAATTGGTACAGAAAGAAGCAAAATGAAAATTTTTTTAAAAATTGGAAACTGGAGAATGATCATTATATTTTAGGTTACACTTCAGTTAGTCCTGATCTAATGACAGATCTTAAATTATTCCAATTATCAAATACAGAATATATCAAGCCATTGGAAAGTGAAATTCATTCAAAGTCTAATTATTCTAAGAAAACAAAACTGAATGAAAAATATTCCTAGGATTAGTATAGATTATTGATAGAAGCAAATAGTTCTATTTCAATTTCAGTCTAAAGAAACAATTGAGGTCATCTCTAAATAAGAAATGAGCTTAATACATCTAAATATTATGGAGATATATAGATGCTAATTTCTATAAAAGAATATAATTAGCTAAATAGCCAATGCTACCATGATGATGCTGCTAACTTAAAACTAATTATGTCTCTGATATAGACATATAATAAAGCACTATAAATACATTATCTATATATAATTTAGTAATTTTCAAATGAAGTAAATGCAAAAAAAAAATTTTTTTTTTTTAAACAAAAACAGACTACATGTATTTTCAATCATACAATTCTAACTGTAAAAAGCATGAACCTATTTGTATAAAGTTTCATAATTTTTGAAAATTAAAAAAAAAAAAAATCTAAAAAACATCTAAAAATTCATTAAAGTCTAACTGCTTTTTATAAAATCTTATAAATTATTTGAATGAGATCTAATAACATTAAAAGTATTAAACTATCTGATAATATTGTAAATCAGAACATATACAATTATATACAACTAAGAAAGAAAACAATATACAATTTTTTTAATAAGTAATTTAAAGACATTATGAAATAATGAAATATAGAATTCCAAGTACTGGACAAATTCTTATCTGCTAAATGTGAATTCCATAGAAAACCAGTAATGACAAACACACGGCAGGTCTTCATCATTCTGGCAAAGTTCTAACCTTTGACATGAATCTATCAGACTAACACCAATCTCCAGCCAAGCATGAAAAACATCAGAGATGAAGGACCAATGGCTGCCAAACTAGATTTGATAAATAACTCTTCTGATTCCTTTCAAGAAACATTACTTTCACTGATTTATAAGGCTATTGGGGCATTTTGTCAGAACTGCTATCATTTTCTATGGAATATTATTGCAAGATTGGCATCAATAAAAGTTAGTGATTTACTGATGATATTTCTCCTTTGCTTTTTATTCGTTGATCCTTGAATAATCGGTTACAGAGAAAGAAACTATGTCAGTCTGGAGAAAAAAAAAGGAAATTTTAATTGACTGAGACTGGCATTTTTAAAACAAATGGAACAGAAAAAAAAGTTTTTCAATTTTCTATTGCCAATTATGTTGTGTTGGTTGGTTGGATTTTATGGTATGTCAACCCTTGTTGGGTTATTTTATGCTGAAGATGTTTGTTTTAATCATTCTGATGGGTACTCAATTTTTCTTTTTAAACTCATTTTTTTTTTTAAGGCCTAACAGTTACTACCACTCCGGGTCAGAAATGGACCTGAGAGTAATGGTGATGAAGGTTGTACTCCACTTCCCCAGAGCTCCAGAATTGGATTCCATCGATGAGTTTCATCATACCAAGATAATGAAAGCCCTCAACCACCGCCCATCTAGGAATGGAGTACACCTTCAATCACCAATTCTCCAGGTCCATTCTGACTGCGGAGTGGTAGTAACTGGTTAGGCTTCTAAAAAAAAAATGAGTTTAAAAAGAAAATTGAGTACCCATCAAAAATGAATAAAAAAAACATCTTCAGCATAAAAATACACCACAAGGGTTGACCATACCATAAAATCCAACCAACCAACACAACATAAATTGGCAATAGAAAATTGAAAACTTTTTTTCTGTTCCATTTGTTTTTAAATGCCAGTCTCAGTCAATTAAAATTTCCTTTTTTTTTTTTCTCCCAGACTGACATAGTTTTCTTTCTTCTGTAACCGAATATTCAAGGATCAACGAAATAAAAGCAAAAGGAGAGAAATATCATCAGTAAATCACTAACTTTTATTGATGCCAATCTTGCATAATATATCCATAGAATTAATGTAGCAGTTCTGAACAAATGCCCCAATAGCCTTATAAATCAGTGAAAGTAATGTTTCTTGAAAGGAAATCCAGAAGATTATTTATCAAATCTAGTTGGCAGCCATTGGTCCTTCATCTCTGATGTTTTTCTGTTGTTGGCTGGGATTGGTTGTTAGTCTGATAGATTCATGTCAAAGGTAGAATGTGCCAGAATGATGAGACTGCCGTGTGTTTGGTCTATACTGGTTTTCTATGGAATTCACATTTATGAACAGATAGAATTTGTCATACTTGGAAGTTCTATATTTCAATTATTCATAATGTCTTTAAATACTTATAAAAAATTGTATATTGTTTTTCTTCTTAGTTGTATATAAAATGTGTATTAGTGTTCTGATTTACAATATATTCAAGATAGTTTTAATATTTTAATGTTAGTTGATCTCAGTTCAAATAATTTATAAAGATTTACTAAAAAGCAGTAGACTTTAATGAATTTTAGATGTTTTTTATGATTTTTTTTTTTTTTTTAAATGTTTCAAAATTATGAAACTTTATATCATAATAGGTTCATGCATTTACGTTAGAAATTTGTTGATTGAAATACATGTAGTTCTGTTTTTGTTTAAAATGAAATAAAATTTTTTTTTTGTTTCATTTACTTCATTGAAAATTACTAATTTATATAGTAGATTAGATGTATTTAATAAGTGCTATTATATGTCTATATCGAACATAAGGTTTAGTTTTAGTAGCAGCTATCATCATGGTAGCATTGCTATTTAGCTAATTGATGATTTCTTTATAGAATAGTATTTCATCTTATTATACTTCATTGAGAGTTGAGCGAGTATCATTCTTATGTTATGAGATGACCTCAATTGGTTTCTTTAGACTGAAAATTTGAAATAGAACTAATTTGCTTCTATCAATAATCTATACTAAATCGCTAGGAATATTTTTCATTCAGTTTTGTTTTCTTAGAATAATAGACTTTGAATGAATTTTCACTTTCCAATGGCTTTGATATATTTGTATTTTGATAATTGGAATAATTAAGATCTGTCATTGATCAGGACTAACTGAAGTGTAACCTAAAATAAGTATGATCATTCTCCAGTTTTTCCAAATTTTTAAAAAAATTTTCATTTTGCTTCTTTCTGTACCATTGATTTACTTTTTTGTATCTTATTTTCATTATAGCTTTTGTTTATAGTTCGCTTTGCTTGGTTCAACTTATGATAAAGTACCATTGAAATGTTATCTTGCATTATTTTTATAATGTGTAGGAGCAAGATATATAAAATCACTCCAACATAACACATCAAGTGAAGCTACATTGCAACAAATTTTTAAGAAATTAGCTTGAAAAAAAATCACCTTTTTGCAAACTCTTGGTAGATAAATACCATTTACTTAACCATCGCACCTGGTTAACCGTTGTTACAAAATATCTTTAAATAAAAAGTGTTCTCATGAAATAATTTCAGGACAGCCAAAGAAAATGATGTAAATTAATATTGAAAAAATATGTCATTTACTGAATGCTGACAATTTTTGCAAGATCCTAATTTATAATGCATTCTCATCATTGTCATCTAAAGTTTTATCTATTATGGATACATGTCTGAAAGGCATTCATTTAATAAAAATCATTGGTTGAACTTTTTTGGGGGAGGGGGGTTTTATCCTAAAATACATTGTTTTTTCTCTTTTGGAAAAAGAAGGCTGTCTCAAATCTGAATAGTCTAAATCTAATTTAAGTCTTTGGACAACATCAGCTGCTGGTATCTTCCAATTTGAATATTTGTATGTTTTATTTTAAGCTCTTTCTTTATCTGACTCATAGGATTCATGTATAAGAAATTGAAAAAGAAAAGAGTAAAGTTGTCATATCAAACAATGATTTTATTTTTTGTGATCTGTCAATTAATCACAATATAATTTCTAAACATCTCAGCCTGTATTGAACATTGCTTATTAAATTATTGATTTTCTAATTAATTCTGATGTTACCTGAATTAGAAAGGATGGGGTGGGGGCATTAAATTAAGGAACATGTTTCTTTTGGAACAGTTCCTGTTATTTTTGGTAAGCTATCTTTCACTGTAGCACAATATAAATAAGACTTTTAATTTCTTTTATTGGCAAGTTTTTGATTTTGCTTTTATGTGAGCACATACACGTATATACCAAACACTGTGTTTTTTTAGAACCTGCCAAATACATGCGATTTATGGGTTGATGATAGTTGTATATGAATTACTATACTACCCATTTTATCTAATTAATAACAATGTGTGTTTTCACTGTAATACTGCTTTCAAACCCATCTCTTTGTGTATTTTCACACCTTGAATATATTTTTTGGAAAATGTAGCAATTTTCTTTATGTTAGGTAAGTTATGCAAATATTGATCTTAGATAATCACCATGTCATCATTTTTTTATATTGTTTTTAACTAAAGTCAAGTTGTTATATTTATATAAAAAATAATGTCATACTTCACAGCTAAAGAAAGGTTAAAATTCTACTGCCTCTCTTACTCCCTTCCCCATAATAGTTGTCATATTTACATATATATTCATTCACTAAATGTTTAAAATGATTATTGACAAAGGTAATTATCATTTTTAAAAGATAAGATCAATCATCACAAAGTGTCATAAAACTCAAAATTTGAGAAAAAATTTCTTTTCTCAGCAATGTCATCTAAAACATTTTCTATTTGTTTTCAGATTTAAGCAGCTTATTAAATTTCGGACAGGTGAACTTTTGAAAATGCTCAATATTGTTTGTTATGGTCCTTTTTAGATGTTAACTTGAATACAAAGGGTTCATCACTCTTAGTATTAAAATGTTAATATCTTATGAATACAGAGGATTTTTTTAATGTATTTCTTTATTATCTGAAGAACATTTTCTTAAGGAGCAAAAATTGTTTGGAAAATCTTTGATTTTACCCTGAGATTAACATATATTGATAATATTTGTCAATATAAACTATCCTTATCCCCACTGTGTACTTTAACCTGCAAGCTGAAAGGGATGGCCAGATTTTACTTTTATATTTATTAAATAATGATGTTTTTTTTTTTCCCATTGTAAAACTATAAAAATCAAACATTCTCATTTAAGAACTTCAAACTATCTAAAGTGGTGTGTGGTTAACACTCTCTCATATTTATGTTAAAACCTATTAGAATATGTCTGGCTGAGTTTTTTCTTCATCATTTTTTTTATATAATTTAACTGTAAATCAAAGAAAAAAAATAAAAAAAAAAAAAAAAGTTATCATTAGAAGCATGAATACTATATTTTTGGGTTAAACAATTTTGTTTTTAAATTCTTATTTAATTTAAAGAAAACTATCTAACTTTAATTTTGATTTCAGAATAATCTCAATGTTTTTATTTTATGGTAGAAAATATTGTTATAAAAAGTGTGAAATTGCATAAGCTTAGGTTTTTAACACCAGGAATGTATTGAGTTGTATTGTTAAACGTTATGTTTTATTGCCAAAAATCACTGAAATGAGTTAATGTATAAATATTTTTATTAAAGTATTTAAAATTCATATTAAACTCAAATAAGTTATTACATAAGTTTTTAAAAAGTACAGACTTTTTGTTTGTTTTTATCTTAGAAAACATTTGAAATCCTTATTTCTAATTATAATCTTCCAAAAGATTTTATTCCGATGCTTTTAAAGTAAATGAAATAAGAATGTACATATTTAAATTTTTATTAGAATATGATTAAGAGAACTTTTCAAACTAAAAGTGTAATGAAAGATTTTTTTGTAATATGAATTAAAGGTTTTATTTTAATGGTCATGTTTATATCTGTAATCACAATATAAAATTCTATCCTATATTCTTGTGTGGTGGGCTTCTAACATTAATATTTTTATCAGTTATTTGATGATTCTAAAATAGAAAAATATTTTTAACAGAACTTTAAATTTTTTTTTTTATAGAAAGTTGTTGATTTATTTATTTCATCCACATCATTTTTGTATTACTAATCCAGAATCTGCAGGCAAGATTTGAGAGAGAGGAGGTTGGATATCTTAACATTGTGTTATACCAAACTATGCCATTAGAGAATACATTTACCTTAAGAATACAAGAAAGTGGCATTATTCCTTTGATATGTTATTTTTCTCAATTACCTTTCTTTTGATAAAATTGTTCATGAATCTTCATTCTGAAACCTAACAGATTTTTTTTTTGTTTTTTAAAATAAAAAAAAAAATAAAAAGTTAATTATAACTATATTACCATCTTCATTGGAATATTAGTATAATGTATTAATATAATTAGCCTTCTCTCAATTAGTAAGGATAGTGTAATTAAATTAAATTGATAAAAGGAATGAGGAGTAGCACTTTTTAAGGATGTTCTATTGAAGATTAACATCTTATTTTTGCTCTAATATTCATTTTAACTTTAAACAATTTGATTTACCATGGTTTTCCCTGACATGTGCAAGGTTTATGTATTAAATTAAAAGAAAATTATTTTTATTAAGATATCAAATAAAGCAAATATTTGAAAGGAGTTTTTTGTGTTGAGGCTTTATGGGCATCTCTCATACCTTACAAAATGCGAAAAGTTAATTGCTTATCTTTGATCATTAAACAGATTTTATTATAACCAATTAATAATCAAACAGATTTAACCTTGTTATTATTTATATTTAATTCTTACTACCCTTTTATTTGTTTTAGCTAGGAATTCTCTCATTGGAAAAAGTCCTTAACTTCATTTTTGTAATAGTATTAACATTTTTTTTTTGTTTGAAAAAATAGACTTCCCCTTTTTCTTAATTTACAATTATGACACTGTATGTAAGTGGATCTTAAAATGTCTCTAGTTGTGTTTTGAAAAACAGTCTGGAATAGTCTGAGGAGAAGTTTTTATATTTATGAAACTTGTGAAAACTAATCAGTGAAATTGTATATATACTAATTCTCTGAATATATATATATATAAATATTATCATCTCAAATGTATAATGTGGCATTTAAGAGCTTGTTGTTATTTATACTATAGTGTATTGATTTAACAAAAGCTTGCCAAAATTAAAAAATTAATACTAAATTTCAAACAATAATTATGTTGTAGCCATGGATAATGGACAAAACTACATGAATGGAATGGCATTGACTACACAGAGAGATGCTTTTCATTATGTTGCTACTAAATATTCTGGAATTGTTTTTAATAGCATTAGAATGATTATATGCCTAAACACTGATGTAATTTTTATTTTACAGTTTGTAGGATTATTGCCAAGATTAGATTTTTATTATCTTTGATGTAATTTCTCTCTTTCTTTAAGTGATTTTGTCATAGAATAATTTTGGACCCCAACATCTTAAGCAATGTAACTGGTTTGAGTATTCAATACTGCTCATTGATAAACGTTTAAAAATGGATAAAAATCTTTACCAATTGATAATTTGTTATTCTTAAGTTTCCATGGATATTACTATTTTTATTTTCATATGCATTTGTGATTAAAACATTTATTTTGATCTTTTTAAACTGGACCAATTCATATATTTATTATTTATTTAATTCATTTGCTAAAGCTTGCTCTCATTTATCAGCTTTGAACAAAATCATTTTCTTCATTTTTATTTTTTGGACTTCATCAGATTTTTTAATTACAGCAAGCAAAAAATATGTTATGAAGAAACAATGGAAATATTTGTTTCCTATCTCTTTTTTGGGGAATATATCAATGTTTATTGTGTGTACTCTATGATTTAGCATTTAATGAATATTTCCTTTTCTTTCTTTTCTTTTTTTATTATATATTAGTTTTTTTATCTTTTTATTGTTCTTAAAAAGTTATTTTACTAGTGGCTGACACTTGTTAACTATATATAATTTAAATTCTTTGTCTGTCAGAAATCCCTGGTTGTGTGGACTTGCAAGGAGCAGCCTTATTTGTTCGTAATCTAATGATATGATTTATAATATATATTTTTTTTTGTGCTTCAAGATTTATGTAAGACCCCACTGATGATGCATTCTCATCATGGATAGTCGGAATACATACCTGCCAAGGTAAACTGTATTATATAGTAGTTTGTTTTCAGTCACAAATAAAAAGCATCTTATCTCTACTACTGGCAGTGATATATATATATATATATATATATACATTATTATATTTTTTTTTATATATATATTATATTTTTTAAAATTTTTTAATTTTTTAGATTAAAACATCAAATGACCGATTATCAGTTTTATCTTCTTTTCTGGATACGTGCTAATAACATGTTATTCATAATCTAATATATCTACATTAGAGAACTTGAAGAAATGTTAAAATTTTTAGACGAAGTGTGAATTCTATATCTTGAAGAAAATGAATATTTTCTGCATTTAAACCAGTAAGATATTATATTATTCTCCAGAACTATTCATCATGGTTTTTAATCTAATATTCAGAGTGGATCATGTATAAAATATCTTGAAAGATCATTACTTTGTAATTTCAAATTGTGGATGGGAGACTAAATTTTGAAGTAAAGAGTTTTGCAAAATGAAAGTAATCTTTTGGTCAGTTACTTTACTAATATCTCAGATATGTTCAAGGATTTTGGAGTTATTATTAACATCAAAAGGCAATTATGTAATCATCATCATGCTGATGAACATGAATTCCTTGCTGACTCTCTCTCTTCTCTCTCTCCTCTCTCTCTCGCTCTCTCTTCTCGTCTCTTTCTCTCTCACACCATCTGTTTGCATCTGTGTTCAACAGAGCTATAAGTAGTTTTTTGCGGGTTGCCCAACACTGGTGTACTCCATGTTGTAGGAGTCCATTGGAAGATGTCGCTTATGAGTTCATCTTTACTTCTCCAGTTAGTGTCCCAGCATGTCTTCCTCATCTACTTGAAACTGGTTTGTGGATTGAGAAGGTAATAGCCATACAGGCTGCTGTTTTGTAGGTTGCCTGCTTCCAGATTTGTCCAAAACAGCACTTAAACATTCTTGTGTAGTTCCATCTATCTATTTTTAAACATTTCATTAGAGTCCAAAGTGGTGCCCCTATCGGGTAGTACATCTCGCTTTGATACGCAACTTAACAGCTTGGAAGAATTCCTGTAGCTTGAGCCACAGTGGTTTGATCACTACAGCTGTCACCAACTTTACTTAGATTTAAAAATGCTTTAACTGAACTGAAGTGTAAATTACCTATTTAACTTATCTAATAATTATTTGAAGTTGGGTTCGATAGATCTAAACAGGTACTTTGATCACATAATTTTTATCCAAGGTTTAATCCAACATGAGGCATAATTGTAACATTAATAGGATAATTTTGCAAATTTCATATAGCATAAAATACTGAATTAGTAATTCGCATAATGATAATGAGTAGCAGTTACAGTCTATAAGTTTATTGTTTGATATTGAAACTGAACCTTTTTCATCCTAGTTTTTATACAAAGAAATCACTGAAATATCAGAAATGAAAACTTTTATTTTGGCCATCTACAGCAATTAATCATCCTACCTGACAAAATCTATCAAATGACATGTGGTTCTATCTCCAATGGATAAGGATGTCTATTAAGTCAGCAATAGAAGTTATCAGATGCAAAACATGCTGCTATGTGTGCAGTGTTAGCATCTAGTCTAGAATTGAAGCTATTAGTCCTTTGTTTTCTTTTGTGCTTACATGTTTTTGAAATCAAACACTACTCCAGGGGAGTGGGGGAGGAGGATGTTGAGTGGGGTACATGGGGACAGAAAAAGTGAATAATCTAGTTTGTGCCTGTGATTATCTCATTGATTTTCTGTTTTGTTTTTGGTTTATTGGTTTTTTTTATCATTCTATGATCACCTTTTTATGGTTCCTGTCTGAGTGAGTCCTCCATCCTTACAGCTACCATAACTCTACATCATTTCACTGTTACCGACGATTTGAGCTCCTTGAGTACTGAAGACTTGCCAGCTTCTTGCTCTCCTCTTTCTCTTAAGAAAGAAAGAAAAACATTGTTTGACTCTACGTGATTGCTTTCACCAGTTTGCATGAAATTCTCCAGAGAGATTTGATCATATGCGTAATCTTCTGAGGTATTTACTCAATTCACTGTTTACCTTTTTAACTCTAGATATTGTGCAATTAAGTTCAAGGATTCTCAGATGCATACTGATCATGTGGTATGTGAAGGTAAAAAGCTTGCCTTTATAACTCTACCTCAGCCAGTTCATGCCCTTACTTAAAGATTATTCATTATTTAGGTATTTTATATGCATAAACTTATTTCTTCCTGAGATATTTATATGGTAAATAAATTAATTCAAATGGATAGTTGTTGAGGGGAAAGTTCAGTTGGCTCCATTTTAACTGAGTAAAATAGTATTACTATTAAATCTTTAAAATTTTAATATTAAGTTCTAGAAAATGTATATTTCTTCCGTTAAATTTTAGTTTCACTCTTAATTAGAGGCACAAATATTAACTATAAATATTCTATTAAGACTTTTTTTCAGATTTTCGCCTAAATTAGGGGGGGGGTGTATTATACACAAAGACTATATAATTAACTTTTTTATATCACATACCACATATTCCAGGAGAAGAAATCTGAAAGTAAGTGCACTATTTTATACGTGCGTTGACTATTCTTTGTGTGTTTTAAGCACTTAAATATAAACTTTAATTACTTATCTTAGTAAATGATAATAAATGAAAAAAATGCTGAATTAGTTATTTACCCTGCTAAAAATCAACAAAGTCAGTGCCATATTTACACAAGGAATTTATTTCCAGAATTTCACAATTCCAAGATTAGGGTATAGTTTTCTTATATATGATAATTATGATAATAACTGATCGCTCATTTTGTTTTTAAGTATCTCTTTAATTTATGTTAACTTTATGCTAAATTGTATTTTTATTTGATTGTCAATTGTATTTAAGTATTGGAAAATATTTTGGAGACATTGTCTTTGAAGGTTTTAAATGTTAAATAAGTATAATCATTGAGTGCACATAGCTAATCCTCATGCATCTTTCTTTCTCAGTTACTAAAAATACAATTTACGGTAATTGATAAATTATACTAAGGATATTTATGTTATATCTGATAACATCACCATCTTCAGTTGATTAATTATTATAAATTACTTCAGATTAGTTATAATATATAAGTAATAATGGATAGATTTTTTGAAAATATATATTTTATGTTATTTTTATTTAGCTATTTTCATTTGATACCGAACTTTTAAAAAATAGTAATCTTGTGTTTTCTTCAATACAATTTGCTTTTGAAAAAAAAATGCGTATTTGAAAATAACTTATAATTCATATTATAAGCTTTTATAATCTGTCCTTAGTTTTACTTTAAATTTGGTATTTTACGGTAGAGTTTTTAACTTACTGTTTGGTTTATTTTCTTTATATACATGACAGAAGGCAAGAGATATGACAAAGTAAAGAAAGAACAAAAGTCAGAAATATAAAAATTTCTCAACTCATAAGACTTTTCTCATTCTTTCAGAGTGTTATTTATAAACATTGCAAATAAAAGGAATTTAAATTGGATAGACAAATTGATGTATAAAAAAGTTGTCTTCAGTAGCTTCTCTTCCTTCAATTTTTTGTTATGTCTGGTTTTAGTTTTGTGAATATAGGCCACTATAACTGTAATGTTTGTGAGTGGGCTACTAACTGCTGCCAAAATGATCCCCTACCAAGATGTATATGTAACAGATATACTGACTCTATGGAAGAATGTAGGTATGTGGCAACTGCACTAGCAGTGCATATGGACCATAACGTGTCAGTTACTACACTCTCTTGTTCAGGTGTAGTCTCTTCCAGGCACATAGTTTCTATCAAATTTCCTCTCTTGTTTGTATTTCTCACAGATAACATATTCTTCACATTGGATTAACAGATGTAAGATATTTCTTTTCCATTTGGATTTTAGATACACTTTGAAAAAAAAGAAAGTATAGAATTTGTACTATATTTTCATATTTATTCATTAGTTAAATTGATACAAACTCATTTAGTTAGTTGTTTTTATTTCATGATATACGACTTTGCCCATGAAACAAGATGTGGCGGTGACGTAGTAAGATTCTAGTCTTTAAATAATAAGAGGAAGTAAATAGATATTTCAAAAAGTATATATTTACATATTTTGTCATTCTGAGAAAGAAAAAATGGGGGTGGATGTGATTAAGTGAATTGTTTTATAAGATTATTCACAATATAATAAATAAAACAATTGACTATTTTTATACTGATGGAAAACTATTCTTATATATACGCCTCTGATAGCACTTATTATTGTTATAGTAATCACCTCAGGTAATTCATTCTCAGTTAAGAGATTCTCTATGGATCAACTTTATTTCAAATTTCAATAAATGGAATTTAATCCATGTAAATTAATTACACATTAAAAACAATGGAAGAGTACACACTGGTTAACAATGTTAACTGAGAAACATGCACAGATAGGCAAATACAATTGTGGGGGAGATTTCAACCGTTAACTATATCTTTAAGGATACAAGAACTATAATCTGAAGAGATCATAATATA
>CM042148.1:78248353-78280853 GCA_023376005.1 Doryteuthis pealeii
AAAGAGAGAGATCGAAGGTTAATGAGGTGACAGTTTTTTATGAAGGTTAATGAGGTGACAGTTTTTTTAAGAAGGCTAAATGAGATGACAGTTTTTTTATGAAGGTTAATGAGATGACAGTTTTTTATTAAGGTTAATGAGGTGACAGTTTTTTTATGAAGGTTAATGAGGTGACAGTTTTTATGAAGGTTAATGAGATGACAGTTTTTTTTATGAAGGTTAATAGGGTGACAGTTTTTATATGAAGGTTAATGAGGTGACAGTTTTTTATGAAGGTTAATGAGGTGACAGTTTTTTTATGATGGCTAAGGAAGCTATAGTTTTTTTTATGATGGCTAAGGAGGCTGCAGTTTTTTATGATGGGTAAAGTGGCTGCAATTATTTCTTTTAGGTTTTTATAGATGGGTAGTGAAATTGTGACTATTAGAATCTAGTATAGAGAAATAAGTTAATAGGTGAAATGTAGGGTTACACCTGGTCATTTGGGTGTCCAAAGCATAATTTCTTCATGGTGCCCCTGATTTTCAAATAACATATATATATATATATATATATATATATATATATATATATATATATACACACACAACAGCTATAGGCATTTGGGAGTTCGAGGCATAATTACTTTGTGATGCCCCCCACTTTCAGGAAAGACACAAATGTAATTTTTAAATCGAATAAATAGATTGTAAAAACTTTCCACAGACAATAAAATAATGAAATAAACCAAAGAAAAATATATTATTAAAGATAAATATAAAATATAAAATTTGACAGACTGTGGGCAAAGCTGAGGGGATTGGTGTAGACAATGAGAAGAACAGGGATAACAAAATTAATTTTGCAATTTTGTCAAAATTATATATATCATGCTTATAACTGTTTGTATGCATATGTATGTGTGTGTGTGTGTGTGTATATATATATATAGTGTATATATATAGTGCGTGTATATATATATATAGTGTGTGAGTATATATATATATATATATATATATGTATTTGAATATGTATTGTATGTGTATATATATATATATATATATATGTATTGTATGTGTGTATATATATATGTATTGTGTGTGTATATATATATATATATATATGTGTGTGTATTGTATGTGTACATATATATATATGTATTGTGTGTGTGTATATATATGTATTGCGTGTGTATATATATATATATATATATATAGTGTGTGTATATATATGTGTATATATAGTGTGTATGTATATATTGTGTATGTGTGTATATATATATATAGTGTGTGTGTGTGTGTGCATATATATATATATATAATGTGTTTATTGTGTGTGCACGTATATATATATATATTGTGTTTGTGTATATATATATATATATATATATATATATATATATTATATATATATATATATAGTGTGTGTGTATTTATATATTGTGTTTGTATATATATATGTATATAGTGTGTGTATATATTATATTGTGTTTGTATATATTATATATATATATATATATATATATATATATATATATAGTGTGTGTGTATATATATTGTGTTTGTGTGTATATTATATATAGTGTTTTGTATATATATATATATGTATATAGTGTGTATATGTATTGTGTTTGTGTGTGTATATATATATATATTTGTGTATATATATATATTGTGTTTGTATATATATATATATATATATATATATATATATATATATATATATATATATATATATAAATGTGATTGTATGTGTGTGTCTGTGTATGTATAAATACAATCAACTTAAGACTATTACCATAGTAACAGACATCTCATGCATTTTCCTCTCTCAGACTCTGAGACTTTGTCTTCTGTATCTGCCAATTTTACACCTGCATTCATTAAAATTCTCTGGAATATTTTTGGCCTTGTCAGTTTTAATAATAAAAATGAAGAAAGACTGTATGTCAAGGTCGTTTGATTTACAATTGCCACTTTCTTTTCAGGTGTTGGTGCTGTCCTAAAAATCACACTTCCTTAAATGGACAAGAAGTGTGAAGAATTGCCTTCTAATCTATATTCATGCATTTACTTGAAGCCTTGAAATTTGAACATTTTGACACCCTTTGAAAATTTGCATCAGGGTGTGTGTCATATATAAATAAAGACACTTTGTATGGTATAATGGTTAGATAAGCTAAGTTTAGTAAATAACTATATATTTGCTAATTTAAACTTAGTAAATAACTATATATTTACTAAGCTAAGCTTAATAAATAATTATATAAATATATTAAGATATTTTTGAAGGCAAAATAATGCAAATTTATGTTGAAAAACATATTTATTTAAATTTCTTTGTTTTCTTTTTTTTTCTCTTAATATTTTCGGAGTTAAAATCCATCTTCAGAGAGTTCTTATACAGTTGAAAAGTTTCCATCTGTGTTTGTTAAATCAACTGTGTTCTAATTCCGTTGAATTTGATGGAGATTTAAAAATTCAGCAGAGATCGTAAAGTTCCGTTAAGTCCCATGAGTTGTTGTATTTGTGGGAAGTTTGAAATCATTTAAGATATATTTTTTTTCCTTTTAAATTTATATAAATTTTATTTATTTTAAAATTTTATATAAATATTATTTGTGCACATCATGTGGTGTAATGGTTAGCAAGCTAGAATCACAGACCATTGTTAGTGAGTTTGATTCTCATTGGGCAACCCATACTTCAGGCCTTAGGCTACATCTAAGTTAAATTTAGTAAATAACTATACACTAATTTATTGGGCACCACACATGGTGTAATGGTTAGCAAGCTAGATTCACTTACCCTCGTTAGGGTGTTTGATTCTCATTGGGTGCCCCATACTTCTGGCCTTGTACCACATTTAAGTTAAGCTTAGTAAATAACTATATAAAAATGTATTAGGCACTTCAAGTGGTGTAATGGTTAGCAAGCTAGTATTGCAGACCATTGTTAGGATGTTCAATTCTCATTGAGCATCCCATACTTCTGGCCTCGTGACACATCTCAGCTTAGATTAGTAAATAACTATATAAATAAAGTTTTTGTTGCAGAAGTAAAGTGAAATGCAAACAGCATAATCCAGAATTTGAACTCTGGTTCACCTGATCCATTTCCTACAATGATAACCATTACGCTAAGCATGCACTGCATTGACAATTTATTTTAGTAAACAGCAAGAAATATTCGAAAATAACCAAAAAAAAATAACGGTGGCTGAGGGTCTTCATATCCTGGGAATGTTAAAGTTTATCTGATGGTGAGGTTCCAGTTCTGGAGGTCTGGGGAATGTGTAGCACTCCTTCATCACCATTGATCCCTGATCTACTCTGACCCAGAGTGGTAGTACCAGTTAGAGTACACTCTATAGGTTAAAGAGTAAAATGTGTTTATAAAAAAAAGTTGAGTATCCATTAAGAATGAATTTATTTCAAAACTTTGTCGACATTAAATGACCCACTGAGGTTGATATGCTATAAAACCAAACCAAAACAAAAAAATAGCTGAAATTAATCATGAAATTAATCATGAAAATCCAAGTTCAAATTCTGGTCTAGGCTGCGTTTCATTTTGTGCTAATGCCCTAAAGGAAAATCATAAACCCTATCATTTCTTCCTCTCGATGGTTGTGTTTATATTAAAGCAAAAGCCAGCATTTCTATTACTGATGTAGGGATATATTGAACAATTATTTACCTTAGAAAATTGACATGGCCATTAGATCACTAAAGTGGGTCTCATGACATTCCCAGAAACCTATTCTTGACCTCTTTTCATCATTGTCTCTGACCCTGCCAGGGAATGGTAAAATTACATGGCTATGTTACCTACACTCATCAAACCTTTTTCCATTTTGTACTTGTTCTGCACATAGGGCCGGTTTAATTCAGCAGATAGAGCAATCACTATATATTTTTTTTTGCTTTGAAGGCAATCACAATGCATATAACGTATAAAATTCAATAATTATTGGAAATAATCATGACAAGCGAACACATGAGACTTAATGAAGTTGAAACAGCTGTATGATGTTCTATGTAGGGCGCGATATTTGCCGAGTTTGCTTGTCATGATTATTTCCAATAATTATCAAATTTTATATGATATATGCAATGTAATTGCCTTCAAAGCAAAAAAAAAAATAAAATATATATATATAAATAATAATAATATATATATATATATATATATATATATGAGAGAAAGAGAGAGAGAGAGAGAGAGAGAGAGAGAGAGAGAGAGAGAGAGAGAGAGAGAGAGAGAATGAGTAAAACCAGGAAAAATTAACAGAACAAAGAGATTAAACTTAGAAGATAAAACAGAAGAAATACAAGGTGTATCAAAGAAGTATCAATATTTCTTTGTACTTTTTGACACACCTTGTATTCTGAAAAAAAAAATGAACATTCCATTCATTGTTCATTTCTATCTTGGTAAATACAGCTTCAATCTCGAGACTTTTATGACACACCTTTTATTCTGAAGAAAGAAAGAATGAAAGAAAGAAACAGATAGAAAAAGAAAAAAAAATGAAGGATGAGGAAATAAAAAGAAATGAGGGAAAAAGAAAGAAAGAAAGAAAGAAAGAAAGAGAAATAGAAAAAGAGAGAAGAGATAATTTTATTGTGAGACTTGCTTGCTAACCAATGCTCTATGGCAAGTGCGCACACAAAAATTGTTATTTTCTCTACTTTGCTTACATAGTCTGATAGAGAGCTTCAACATTAGAACATTCTGTTTGGATTGAAAACTCTTATCCAGAAATAGTTTCTGAGATGTTCTTGCAAACAATGGCAGGCAACCATTTATCATATCTTCATGGATATGGTGTTATCAAAATATGTTGGAGGCGTGTGATGTAATGGTTACCGTCATAGGGAAATGGGCACAATGAGATGAGTTCAAATCCTGGATGAGGCTGATTGCATTCCATATAGTGCCAGTTGTTGGGAATTTATTAACTTTTATCCCACAGAAAAAGAGACAAATCCGAATTCCATCAGCATTGTGTCAATATACCGAATTTGATCTCATCCAATTATAAGGCAGCCTCATACATACTGTTGCATAGGGACAAACTCTAGTTGTAGTATATTCACAAAGGGGTTGTTTATTCCTTCCTAGGCTCATGGGTTCTTTTTTCAGAGAGAGAGAGAGAGAGTTCAGAGAGAGAGAGAGAGAGAGAGAGAGAGAGAGAGTTCAAATCCTGGATGAGGCTGATTGCATTTCATATAGCGCCAGTTGTTGGGAATTTATTCTCATTGAATACTCATTGAAACATATTCCACATGAGACACCTTCCAATGGATTAACGAGGCAACACATTAGGACTGCTTTTCATAACACGAGTTGAGTAATTTATTTTATAACAATAACTGAAAACAAAGGTCAAAGGGCAAGTAACTCACTCAT
Organism: Doryteuthis pealeii; assembly: GCA_023376005.1. Classification (NCBI taxonomy): domain Eukaryota; kingdom Metazoa; phylum Mollusca; class Cephalopoda; order Myopsida; family Loliginidae; genus Doryteuthis; species Doryteuthis pealeii. The sequence goes on from CM042148.1 coordinate 78,253,747, forward strand.
AGAAAAAATGGATTCGGGCAGATAACTTCTAACCCCACTATTATTAGAGTCTGTTAGTATTAATTAGTACTGACTAAAGTGAATTTCAACACCAGTACCCTTGAGAAAGGTATAAATCTGAGAAATATAAGTTCCTCCCTTCATCACCTTGTGGGTATTGTTGGGAGAGGAAAAGGCTAAGGGAGAAAACTCAGTTACGATTTATGTGGCCATCCTTTAGGCTTCAAGCAAGAGTGCTCTCCAGCGGAGAGCCTTTGTGTTAATCAGGGCGCGATCCTTAGTGAAGAATCCTTTGGTTGTTCCTTGGTGCTCTTCAGTCTTGCAGATCCTTCGTCAATGATTGTAAATGGATGTCTGTCAGTATCAGCGATTAAGCAGTTAACCAACCACGTATTCGGGCTGAGGGTTAAACCATGTGACATGACTTAGTCTATAAATTTAAATGGTAGATTGCAGCACGGCTTATATACCAAAAATAATCCAACAAACACTGACAGAAAACATGGCTTGGACTCCGTTAGGCAGTTCAGTGTATAAAGTACTGTCTGGCAACTCCTGCAACCAAATTGGCACTGAATGTATTGGTTCACCAGGTCAGATCATGTGGCATAGAGAGGGGGGGGGCTGTCACTTGGGCAACACAGGGTGTCTATACATCTTGCTCCGGCTTTCTGCATTCTGGAGAGGAATCTCCAAATAAAAAAAAGATTCCAGAGCACTGGAAATCTATATTTCTAAGATATATATACTGAGATATATATATAATATATACTATATTTTATATAGTATATACTTTTATATATTATATATATACTATATATACTATATAGATAGTAATACTATACTTTATATACTATATATACTGATATATATATATAATATATACTATATTTTATATAGTATATACTTTTATATACTATTATATACTATATATACTATATAGATAGTAATACTATACTTTCTATACTATATATATCGAGATATATATATATATATATAATATACTATATTTTATATAGTATATAATTTTATATACTCTATATATACTATATAGATAGTAATACTATACTTTATATACTATATATACTGAGATATATATATGATATATACTATATTTTATATAGTATATACTTTTATATACTATATATATACTATATAGATAGTAATACTATACTTTCTATACTATATATCATCATCATCATGTCGTGCAGGCAGCACAGATATCCAAGACAATCTCTTGCCAACCTTCCCTATCATTCATCGCCACAGGGAGTTCTTCTTCGCTGCAGCCAGCATCTTTACATAGCTGGTCGATATAGGTCCTTGCTGGGCGGCCCACACTGGCATGTCCATGTGTTGGCTTCCACAGGAGAACATCACTTATGAGTTCATCCTTGCTTCTCCAGCAGTGCCCTGCATGCCTAGTCCGTCTCACTTGGATAGTCTGTGAGATAGGGGGCAGGTGACCATACAGCTGCTCCCTTGTGGGATGCTGTTTCCACGACTTGTTCAGAACTGCTCGCAGCATTCTTGTGCAGCTCCCATCTAGCTTATTCTCGAGGCGCCTCGTTAGGGTCCAGGTAGTGCAGCCATACAGCAGTACTGATATGACTACAGCCTGGAAGAGATGTCGCTTTAGCTTGTCAGTGAGATCAGACTTCCATATGACAGACAATTTGTTTGTGGCCATCCATGCCTTTCCTATTCGTGTGTTAATATCGTTATCTGTGGATGAGATATTACTACCCAGGTACGTGAATTGTTCTACTGGCTTAAGGGGCTTACCGTCTAACGTGGAGATGTCTCCTTTCTTTCTGAAACTCATGAACTCTGTTTTGGCAGAGTTCACATGCAGGCCGATGCTTTTTGCTGCCTCCTCCAGGCTATGCAGTAGTGTCTCGGCCTGTGCCGGTGTATCTGCAAGAAGTGCGAGGTCATCAGCATAGTCTGCATCTGTGACTGTTTGTGCAGGATATCTCCTGCTTCTTGCCTTTCTTAGTGTAAAGCCTTTTTCTTTTATGGTATCTAAAGATGTTCGGAGTACATAGTCTAGGCATATTATAAATATATATGGTGCCAATGTATCACCTTGTAGGACTCCGGTGACGATGTCAAAGAAATCCGTATCACCATCAGGTGAGCGTACCATTGCTTTAGTATCTTTGTAGAGCATCATTATAGCGTCAGTAGTTTCTTTGGGGAGACCATATGCCAGTAGTATTTGTTCCATTTTCCGTCTATGTATAGAATCAAATGCTTTGGAGAAATCTATGAATAGTAATGTTGCCTCCAAATTCTTTGCTTGAACCCCTTCTATGATGCGTCGTACAGTCAGGATTTGAGAGGTTGTGGACCTATTTCTGCGGAAACCATTTTGGTTTTTCCTGAGGACTTTCTCTATCTCGGGTCGGATTCGATTAAGAAGAAGGGCATTATATATCTTAGCTGCAATGGCAGTAAGGGTTATACTGAGAGATATATATTAATATATACTATATTTTATATAGTATATACTTTTATATACTATATATATACTATATATACTATATAGATAGTAATACTATACTTTATATACTATATATACTGAGATATATATATATATAATGTATACTATATTTTATATAGTATATACTTTTATATACCATATATATACTATATATACTATATAGATAGTAATACTATACTTTCTATACTATATATACTGAGATATATATATATATAATATACTATATTTTATATAGTATATACTTTTATATACTATATATACTATATAGATAGTAATACTATACTTTATATACTATATATGCTGATATATATATATGATATATACTATATTTTATATAGTATATACTTTTATATACTATATATATACTATATAAATAGTAATACTATACTTTATATACTATATATACTGATATATATATATATATACATAATATATACTATATTTTATATAGTATATACTTTTCTTTATTATATATATACTATATATATTATATAGATAGTAATACTATACTTTATATACTATATATACTAAGATATATATATAATATATACTATATTTCTGAGATATATATACTGAGATATATATATTGATATATAGGCTTTTTGCATTCTGGAGAAGAATCTCCAAATAAAAAAAAAAGATTCCAGAGCACAGGAAATCTATAGACTTCTGAGATAGCAATGATCATATAAAAAAATATCAAGGCTGAATCATTAATTTGTAAAAGTATCTTAAATGAAGATTTGAGCACAGCTGAGCAACTTGCATGATAAAGAGATGCTGTTGAGACGAGTCCGTAATTCATACTTAAAAAAAAATGTTTTTGGCAAAATGCACACCAGATCTAGCTCTCTCTTTTTCTTGTTTCTTAAACTTAAAAAAAATTAATCTCCAGAGGCTTACGGTCAAGTCACGTTGAAAGTACCTGTTTTTACTGGATGACCAAAGTTAAGCAGCAATGAGTTTGTTCAATACTTAATTTCCAGCCAAACTAAAAGCGGGGTAATTCCATGTCAAATCATCCAGGCCATGGCACCGACCCCCTACAATTTTTCTGAAATTTTGTACAGGTGTACATATCCAACCACCAACATAATTCTGATCATTTTGATTGGACTCTGACAGTTATTTTGCTCCATATAATCCTTATTTAATGGCTAAACGGAAACACTCAAAACATAAAAGTGCAAAATTTTAACTGATGTTGTAACTTCACTTGTGAGCAAAAACTAAATTCTATTTTTGGTACAAATAATGTTCAATATATGTAAAATAATAATTCATTTTTTTTTTAATATGCAGTGCCACATTGTGATTTTTCCACTTATTTATCTTGCAATGAAAAAATCAGAAATCATTAAAAACTTAAAAATGGTTAATTTTATGCCAATTTTGATAACATTTTTGGATTTCCCAGGCCCAAAAGCTTCTATAAACCAATTATTAGGAGTAGGGAAGCTCTAGGACTCATTTTATAGACAAAAATAGATTACAAAATGTTGCCTTTGTTTTTGCCCCCCTAAAATTTTTTTAGTTTAAAATTGACATAACTCGACCAATTTTGGGAATTGAAAGCTCAAATTTGGAGGATTGTCTAACTTTAACACCACCTTCAATTTTTCTGAAATTTTATACGTGTAGGGACATGTACAAAATTTCAGAAAAATTGAAGGTGGTGGGTGACAATATTACTTTTTTTCTGGATGCTTTGACATGGAATTACTCAGCAATAAACATTTACTATAATAATAAACTGCTCAACTGTTGTTTTAATGAAAGTAAAGAATTGCTTTAGATTTTCTCATTCATGATGTTCATGTTGTAGGCAAGTTACTACGGAGTTGAGGTATGAAGTCTACCACTCTAGGTGAGAGTGGACCTGGGAGTAATTAAAAACAGAGTTTCAAGAGATGTTTAAACCAATGGAAAACTCACTGGAATGTGTTAAATGCCAAGAGGAGTATTTTGAAGAAAATTAACAATTAATTCATTGTTTATTTTTGTCTTGCTAATTCAGTCTCAATACTCCAAAAATATTCACACTATATCTTTATGAATGCCGCTTTAGTCTCAATATTTTTGAATATATTTTGTGTGTGTTCCATCTTTCAAAAAATATATATAGAGCTTTAAAAAGAATTTGTCGCAACTCTTTACCTACGAGGTGTACAGGTGTGAAATGCATCGCCATAGCCAGATTGAAAACCATTCTCTGCATCCTTTACATGCCGGAATATTAGAAAGAATATGACACTTGAAATTATGAATAATACAATGCTAGTTTCACTAAAGTCAGGAAAAGCAGACAGGTGTGTTTGTCACAGAATTTCCACCAATGCATAAAAACAAATATACTCAGAATCAGTAGGTATGAAGTTAAAGTCAGTATATATATATATATATATATATATATATATATATATATATATAATTTAATATACCAAGCGTGTTGGTAGATCCTTGCGGAGAGAAAAAACCCAGCAGAAAGTTTGATTGTAAAAATATACTACCAAACATCAACCAGGAAGAAAAAAATTTTTGAAAAAAAGAAAGGACCAAAATATTCGTACCAACAAAAATTAATCTATTGGTACAGTATTTGGCCAAAAGAAAAAACAATTTATATGTATATATATGTATATAAGATATATATATATTCATATAACCGCTAGGAGAAAGCTAATAAGTAAAAAGTGCTCGATACCTAAGTAGAGCCAATAATAAAGATAATCTAATGAGTCAGACGAACCTACTATTAGTTTTGCATAAAGCTCTTCAGGGCTAAAATCTGACTCGGATTTTAGCCCTGAAGAGCTTTATGCAAAACTAATAGTAGGTACTGGTGAATTAGGAGGTCGTGAATCGGGGATGGGTGGTCAATTGTTGGTGTTAGCAGGAGTTGGTAGTTGGTTGTAGAACTCCCACTACCAACTCCTGCTAACACCAACAATTGACCACCTTCTCCACATATTGTCAGATTAATTTCCTCTTATTTCTCCCATATATATATATATATATATATATTGAGGGCCGGGCTAGCTCAGTCGGTAGAGCATTCGGCAAGAAACCGCATGGTTCCTAGTTTGATTCTGGTCCTCGCCAACTCAGCGTATGAGTAGCACAGAGATCTGTGCGGTAAAGTAAGGAGCTGATGGTAGGTGTGGCACTCCACCTCAGATACCAAAACAACCTCCTTGGTCTAGCGCTAGTGAAAGGGGATATACATATATATATGTATTATTTTCAGTAAAAGAAAATAAACATTTTTATTATCTGCCAAGAAGACCTAAAAGAATCTTTTTAAAAAGATTTTAAATGATAAAGTACTCCAACTCCAGGTTATGGTGCTGAGAGTTATAGCAATGAAAAGATGACTCCACACTCCTCAAAGTTCTAGACCTAGAGCCTCCGGAGTTCCTTTGGGGTATATTAGCTAATGTGCTCGACTGTTAATAGCATAGTAAGTGAGTTTGAACTCCAGTCATTCTATTGCATTCGCTTTCATATCAATACCCTTGGGAAAGGTATGGGTTAAATACTACCACTACTGTTCTTTTACAAGGAAGGTTTTGGCATTAAATAACCCATGAAGGTTGATGTGCCATAAAACAAAGAAACAAATCTAAAGTAAACCTGGATTCTTCCAATTTTTGTCTCACCTTTTATGGAGGGGGGCTTACCCCTTTGCAGAAAATACAGTCAGTGTATTCTAGGCCCTGCTAACTGGATGGGAATGTCTTGTATTGATGTTTACTAGCAGGATCTGTATGATAATTTAATTATTACAATGTATGATATGTTTACTTAAGAGCTATTGCAAAATAGTTCAATATGTAAAAAGTATAATAATCTTGATTTAACTCTCTCACTTTTTTTTCTCCTGCTTTTCATCTTTTCACTATGTTCGATTGAAACAGATTAGTGTTATTCCTTCAGCACACTCACCCTCTCTCTCTATCTTCCCCTTTCATTCTTATATTATTTCTGTTTAGCATGTCCTTTTTCTTCCCTTTCTTTCTTTATAATGAAAATGGAATGGTCTATTATTTAGCAGAGGTGACAACACTCATAAGAAATAAGAATTTGTTGGATAAGCAACACCAGATAATCAGGATTTACATTTTTGCATTTCATCTTGGAGGATTTGGATGGTATAATTTTTAACCAGAGGGTATTACAAGATTATAACAGTCATACAATTAATGAAAATGAGTATTAATATATAGACTATAACCTGGTAAATCATAAAGGTACCATACAGAGTAATTCTCCTTCATGGCCTTTCTTGGAAATAACTTGCTGGTGTCCATTTTGTTTGCAAGTAACATGTGACAGATTGTATTGAGTTATATAGTATTAACAGTAATAGATAAACCTTGACTTGATACATTCATCAAACACTTTAAGATGGATTGCCTTTTACAAGGCCTAAAAGGCTGTGACTACTTTGCTATTTACTCAAAACCGAGGAACGAAATGGATTCCTTTCCAAAAGGCATTAGTGCCTAAGTAAATGCAAACTGTATATTCTCAGTACCACTAATCGCTAGGCCACCCACATCCCCTCGAGTGATTGAAAAATATGTTAATTAGGATATTGGATCAAGAATATGTGAAGAACCTCCTTGACAAAGGCTCACATACAAATGAACCACCACATGGGAGCGTTTGCTTAGAATTGAAAAGGCATTTGGGTCTAGATTTCAAAATTTCACCACTTGATTGATAGTCTTGTACAGGGCTTCTCAGTGGTCCACATGGACCCCTGGGCATATCATAGTGGTTCACAGGGTGGGGATTTATTAACTTGCATTTATAAATTCCTTTATATATCCATGCTAAACTTAGTTTATACAAGTCTACTTTGATACAACTTTCAGGATTTTACAAATTTATCTGCATTGTGATAGCCTTCTAAATCAACCTCCTAACCAATATATATATATATATATATATATATATATATATAGGTATATATATAATGTTTGTGTGGAGAAAGGTAGACAACCATGAGATGTTTTACAAGATGGATGTTTATTGTCGGTAGTGATGTTGATGTTATAACATTTCGGTCTGTTAGACCTTCTTCAGGACTATGGATTGAGTTCTTGCTTCAACGGATGTCATTCTCATACTGGTGAGTTAGGAGGTTGGGAATAGGGGAGGGGTGGTCAATTGCTGGTGCTACTAGTCTAAGTTGTTAGAGGGAGTTCCATTTTTTCTTCTGATGGGGGTGGGGTGGAGCTATATATATATATATATATATATATATTTACATATTTACCAACCCCTTCCTACGAGTAGGTGACACATGGTCAATTTCTTAAGTAGAGTTTAACAGGGATGAATTCAGTTTTTCTTCTCTTAAAATGGTTGTCATACCAATGTGAAAGAGCCCAGTCTGTCCTACTATTTACCGATAGCTGTGGGGGAGGAGAGAGAATAGTTGGATTCATACCTTTCCCAAGGGTATTAACTCTATGTGAAATGCAAACAGCCTCACCAAGGATTTATCCTCTATAGAGAAATCAGAGGAAAGTATTTTGGATAATAACATGTCTATTTTGTATTCATTTTGTTTCAATTAATTTGCACAAGGGTGTATCTCTGTTCATGGAGCAGACTTAGTCTCCCCTCAACATGGAGACATGTGGTCCACATGGCTTTGTACACCTAAGAAGACAAGTGAGATTTCTTACTGTTTTTGTACCCCTTTCATATACAGCTTGTTCATAGAACGTTGTAGAGATTTGTAGAGTGATTAGCATCCAGCTGTTGCAAGCTGAGTATGTTGAAGTGAGTTAGTATGCTGTTGGTTTGAACAACAACATCTAAACACTACTGAACTGGTGTTCAAAACAGCTGGTATTTATGGAACTCAGGAATACCCCATTCATGCATTTGGGTGATTCCATTTCTTCAGTTCTGATTGGCTGCTTGGTTCTGTGGTGTTATGATGCTTGATGAATAATCTGGTATTCTGCAGTAGGCTTGCAACAAGGTAAGATCAGTATTGGGTTATGGCTTCCTTGTTGCCTTGTATTACCAATTCGACTGTAATTAGAATTCTTCTACCAGTATGATGTTTATTCTACAAATATTTGCACATTTTATCTGTGGATCACATTTGTGTATTCATGTAATACTTCTTTTATGTTTATCATGTATATATTAAATGTTGCTATGGCGACATCTCCACACTGGCTAGTAAGCCACTGAAATAGGTAGACTAGTTTACATACCTAGGTAGCAATATCTCATCAACAGACAACTGTCAGTATACACATGGAAAAGGCATGGACTGCTATAGACAGATTATCTATATACAGGGAATCTATACTATCAGCAAGATCTGATAATGGTATGTGAAAATGAGCTTGTCTTTCCTTCTGTTTATTCAGTGTTAGTGTATCAATTTATACATTAATGCTAATATTAGACCATGGTGAATGGACACATTCATCAACATTACTCCCAGGTCCACTCTGACCCAGAGTGGAAGTACTTGTTAGAGTCCCATCTATGGGTTAAATAGAAAAATGAGTTTAAAAAATTTGTTTTAAAAGAATTGAGTACCATCAAGAATAAACAAAACAAAATGTCTTTGGCATAAAATAACCCAACAAGTGTTGACATGCCGTAAAATCCAACCAGCTTGGTAAGTGGGGGACAGGATTAAATATCCTCCCTATGTTGGATTATTTTATGGTATATAAACCGTGCTACAATACACCACTTAAGTTTATAGACTAAGCGAGGTCACATGGTTTAAACCTCAGCCAATCAACAGCCTGAATGTGTGGCTGGTTGACTACTTAATCACTGATACTGAGAGACATCCATTTGCAATCATTGACGAAGGACTTGCAATACTGAGGAGCACCAAGGAACAGTAAAAGGATTCTTTACCAACGATTTCAACTGGACAAGCACTCTTGCTTGAAGCCTAAAGGATGGCCCATAAAATCGTAACACCCTAGCACCAACCAACCTCAGTAACAATTGTTCTAAACCGTATTAGGATGCAAGCGTATGGTGATGAGGAAAAGAACAAAACACAGATTTTAAGTTTAAAATTGTATAAAAAAAACAACATGAGAACGGTGAAAGGATAGAAATGAGAATTACAGGATAAATTTGGTTATAGTTATGGGTGGATATTAAGTCCGTAAAATGTCCAGCGTGATTGTGGTAGCAGGGTGGTGATGTAGGCCGAATATTGTGTTTTAGTAGTAGAATTTTTTGTATCGTCGAGTGATATAGAAATGTTCGGTAGTTGACTTGTTGATTTGACTGCCTGGTGAGGTCAGGTTTGGGTAAGTTGGGGGTGTGATCCGCCGCCTTTGATGTGTCCTTCTGTGAGGTAGATGCTCGTCGGGCCTGCGTTCGTGTTGGTGTCTGAAGCTCTAACTCTCGGTGCCTTTCAAAGCTGTTCGTTTTATAGAGATTGGCGGTCCCAAGTTGGATCAATTGGAGTTGTTTTCACTTCACCCGGGAATCGCTTTCATTGGATGATATTCGAATTTTATTTACCAATTTTTTATTTTTATTTAATGTCAGGAATTGACTTATCAAAGCAGAACTCCCGATCGGAGCCCATGCGCAGATATATGTTAAAATGGTCATTCCGTTTTAGGTAACGATAGAGGACACTTCCGACTTTGTCCATCCCGTTGGCGAGTGTATGTACCTTTTAATTAGTGAATCGGGGAGATTTCGACTTTTGCTTATACAACACAATATTTAATTCTTCATCATAGAAAATTCAAGTGGGTTTGATTTCTGTATCCGTCTTGAAGAATCACCGGAATTGCAGTTGTTTTAATGAAGACCATCAACCATTCTGAATTAGAGTCGTCGTAAATTACTTAAAGGCATAAAATTTGCAAGGTGTGAATTAGCAACCTCATTTGTTGATAAACAAAAGTCAGAATCACATGAGAAAACGTTGCATTTACACACTAAACAAAACTGTAATATTGCTGAAATGTCTGTCTACAACCATCATTAATAGCCATGGTTTTACTAATTAAGAGTTCAGATGAACAAAAAAAAAAAAAAAAAAGATTAGAAACAAAAAAGGTAAAAGACTAATGAAAACAACACAAACTAAAGACAAATATCTGTCTTGATTGATTGATGTGACTAACACAATTTGGTACAATTTCTTAATGACTTTTCTATTTTTTTTTTTTTACTTTCTTTGCTTTTTTTTTTATTCTTTTCATTTTGTTTTCATATTTATTTTCTTTTTTTGTTATTTCTTTCTTGTGCTTTTTCTTACTTATAAATGTTTCCTTTCTTTTTTCTCTCTTTTCTTTTCTAAACTCTTATTGGCTTCTTAATGACTTCCCCCCACTCTTCCCACCTCTCTCTCTCTCTCTTTCTCTCTCTTTCTCTTTCTCTCTCGCTTTCATATTCATTTTCTTTTTTTGTTATTTCTTTCTTGTACGTTTTCTTACTTATAAATGTTTCCCTTCTTTTTTCTCTCTTTTCTTTTCTAAACTCTTATTGGCTTCTTAATGACCTCCACCCTCCTCTCTCTCTCTCTCTTGCTTTCATATTCATTTTCTCTTTTGCTATTTCTTTTTTATACTTTTTCCTACTTATAAATCCTTTCTGTCTTTTTTCTTCTCTCTTTTCATTGCTAAACATTTGGCTTCTTATTATCTTTTTTCTGCTTACTTTTTCTATACATTTTGGTTCTAATGCAGAATAGATAATATCCTTAGATTACACATAAAAAGAACTACAAAGGGCCAGTTTAGCTCAGTCAGTAGAGCATTTGACTAGGAACCACAAGTTTCCAGGTTTGATACTGGCCCTCGCCAACTCAGCATATGAGTAGCGAAGGGACCTGTATGGTAAAGTAAGCACCTGATGATAGGTGTGGCACCTCCTCCTAAGACGCTAGAATAATCTCCTTGGTCTAACGCTAGTGAAAAGGGGATAGACTTCCTTGCTGTCTTGCTGATACCGACTCTAGGCCACTCCGACGACTTTACTCACTTACATTTCACGGGAAATACACAAAAACATTGAGATGTTAGGGTTAGGGCTAGGGTTAGGCTACTTCGGGAGTTTCCAACATCTAATGCTATTTATATATAAAATGTGATTCCAATGTTATTATATCTCTTTCCAGATTCTGAAAAGAAATACCTGAAGAAGGCTGGAGGGCACATCGGCTGAAACGTTGTACAGATTATAATGAAGATGAGGACGATAGTCCAAATAATACAAATAATACTAATTATCAAGCCTCATCTAAAAAATTCAGACAAATAATATTACCTCTTGGGCATTTGTACCTTTTTTCTAATCTATTCTTCTTTTCTTTTATCTTTTTTAATTCCTTTTTAATTAGTTCTTAATCCTCTCTTTTCATTATTTCTTTTTATTTCTTTTTATTTCTTGTATTTTTTCTTTCAAACTTTCTTAATTTCAGAATTGCCGAGGCATGGAATAAGCTGCCCACGTCTGTTGTGGGCTGCCGAAACACTGAATCTTTCAAAGCCTCCATGCTTCCTGTAGTCTGCCGACACTATACCTGATGCCCATCTCCACACACATATGCACACATGTGCATATTACTACTGTAAACTGTTCATGTTCCTGACACTAATACATTATTCTGTGTACTTGACATAAGACTTTGATGAGTTGTGGTGCACCTGAGCACTGTACACAATAAATTTCATTATTATTATTTATTTAACTCTATTTACTTGTTTTTCTTTCTTTAATTTATTCCTCCTTTCTTTCTTCTATATTTTTCTCTTTTGTCTTTGTTTTAATCTCCTTTTTGTGTTTTATTTTTCTTTTCATTTTGTTTTCATATTCATTTTCTCTTTTGCTATCTCTTTCTTGTGCTTTTTCTTACTTATAAATGTTTCCTTCTTTTTTTATTCCCTTTTATATTAATCCTTAATTCCCTCTTTTCACGTACATTTCTTTCTTTCTTAACTCTATTAACTTCTTTTGCTTTCTTCTTTTATAAATTACTCCTCCTCATTGTTTCTTTTTTGCTTTTTGTATTTTTCTCTCTTGCTTTTGTTTCGCTTTTTCTTTTTTTTCTTTCCTTTTTTTCACTTTTATTCTCTTAGTTTTCTTTTCTTTTCTTTCTTCCTCAATTCTATCAGCTTGTTATTCTTTCCTCCTTTCTGTCTTCCTCTCCTCTTTCTTCTTTACAGTCTCTTTTCTTATTACTTTCTTTCTTTTCTTACTTCGTTCTTACTTAATTTCCTTTCTTTCTATCTTCCTTCCTTTATTTTTTATTCCCTTTTACACTAATCTGTAATCTCCTATTTCTTTTCTTATTTCTTTTCTTTCTTTCTTTCTTTCTTTCTTAACTCTATCAATTTGTTTTGCTATCTTTTCTTTTGTTACCACCCCCTCCTTTGTTTCTTTTTTCTGTATTTTATCTCTCATTTTTGTTTCACTCACTTTTTTCTTTCTTTCCTTTTTGTCTTTTCCCATTTATTCTCTTTGCAATTAGTTTTAACCATCAATCTCAAATTACATTTCTTTTAAGACAGCTTCTTTTTTTCACTCTTTGTTTGTTTCGTTCCTTCACTCCTTTGTTTCCTTCACTCTTTCTTTCTTTCACTCCTTCACTTTTTCTTTCTTTCACTCCTTTACTTTTCTTTCTTTCACTCCTTCACTCTTTATTTCTTTCTTTCCTTCACTCTTTGCTTCTTTCTTTCACTCCTTCACTCTTTCTTTCTTTCACATCTTCACTCTTTCTTTCTTTCACTCCTTCACTCTTTCTTTCTTGCTTTCCTTCACTCCTTCTTTCTTTCACTCATTCACTCTTTCTTTCTTTCACTCCTTCACTCTTTCTTTCCTTTACTCATTCTTCTTTCCTTCACTCTCTTTCTTTCTTTCCTTCACTCCTTCACTCTCTCTCACTCTTCCTTTCATTCACTCTCTTTCACTCTTCATTTCCTTCACTCTCTTTCATTCTTTCTTTCCTTCACTTTCTTTCTTTCTTTCACTCCTTCTTTCTTTCCTTCACTCCTTCACTCTCTCTTTCTTTCTGTTTTTCTTTCTTTCTATCTTTCTTTCACTCTTTCTTTCTTTCACTCCTTCACCCTTTCTTTCCTTCACTTCTTCACTCTTTCTTTCTTTCCTTCACTTCTTCACTCTTTCTTTCTTTCTTTCCTTCACTACTTCACTCTTTCTTTCTTTCACTCCTTCACTCTTTCTTTCTTTCTTTCACTACTTCACTATTTTTCTTTCTTTCACTCCCTCACTCTTTCTTTCCTACACTCTTTCTTTATTTCTTCCCTCCTCTTTTTCCCTTTTATTCTCTTTGCTCTTAGTCTTAACCATTAATCTCCTATTACGTTTGTTTCAAGACATTTTCTTCCCTTTTTTTCTTCTTAATGTTCCATCAAAATTCTTATTTTGTCTTTTCATCTTAACAAACAGTTGAAAAGAGTAATGGAGTGAGAATCTATTCAGGGAATTTGTAAAGAAAGGTTTTACAACTAAAGCCAGATTACCATCAATTCAAATGGATAAAACACCGAGACTCTATTTTGTTTCATCGTTTTATGCAGACATAAAACTGACAGCAAAAAATCTGCGACCACTGTTGGAATATTTCCTACCTAACAAGTTGCTGAAGCAGTTAGAATTTATGGCAGCGAAACATCCATTTTCAGCCCTGGACCAACGTTCCTTAAATTGATGCTAATCTTCTTATTTTCCAACTCGAAATAGATATTCTCAACTCTTTGGAGTTTATAGAGTGGTACTCTTCACTTGAATTGTTTGAAAAAGGAGAGAAAGTCAGACCAACCAAGGACAGCTGCCATTTTTAGTAAAATTTTATCTGTGAATATCTTCTTTGTATCATCTAGTTAAATCAGCACAGACTTGTCATAAACAGATTCTCTGGGACAGAAGTCAGTTATTACCTTATTTAGCAATTTGGGGACACGTGGTGTAATGGTTAGTCGTAGGAAATACATGCATCCAACTACTTTCCCTCTAGCTATAGGTAAATAGTAGGCCAGACTGGGCTTTTTAGCCCTGGTTAGGCAACCTGTTTAGGAGAAATCAGCACAGACTTGTCATAAACAGATTCTATAGGACAGAAGTTAGTTATTGTCTTATATAGCAATTTGAAGGTATGTGGTATAATAATCATAGGAAATGGACTAGTTGGCTTGAGTTCAAATACTGGATGAGGCTGTTTGCATTTCACAGTGCTAATACCCATGGGAAAGGCATGCATCCAACTACCCTCCCTCCAGCTATGGGTAAATAGTAGGGCAGACTAGGCTCTTTAGCCCTAGTTAGGTAACCTGAGTTGAAATCATGGATGAGGCTGTTTGCATTATGGAAGAATCCATAATGATAATAATAAAAAAACAAACAAACTGGGGTTGAGAGGTTAAATAGATGCTGTTTAGTTTACCCAGGACACCCCCTTTTTTGGAGGAGGGGAGGTATTACCTCTTTGCAGGGGATTCAGCTAGCATATTCTAAGCCTCGCCAACAGGGTGGTTTATTCTCTGAAAGACTCATCACACATAAATTCAAATGTATTAACTTTTTTGTAGGTAGTAAGTAGTATAAGTAAAGTCGGTGGAGTGTTCTGTTGAGTTGTCGAGGGCCGGTATCGAACCTGGAACCTTGTCGTTCTTAGGCAGATGCTCTACCAAGTGAGCTAACCAGAAAAGGGGATAGACTTCCTCGCTGATACCTACTATAGGCCACTCTGCCACTGACTTTTTGCAGGTAATAACTAGTATTTATATAAGTTTTTTGATTTCCCACTTGTTAAAAATTAATAAAAGCATATAAATTCATAGTTGAAGGCCAAACCAGGCAAATATTTCCAGTGGATCAAATGAATCAAACAGTTTTAGGATATTCAAAATGCGCTCATCTATTGGAAATTGGGTTATCTGCCCTCACCCGGAAGTCCGGAGAATAGGGCAGAGACACTGAACCCTGATTCAGCAGAACAGATACGACAGGCACTAGGGGAAGACCAGAGTCGGCACCCGTGAGAAACACGTCAACCCCGACAAGCAGACTACAGAACCACAGCGACCTCACCGGACAACAGAACCACAGCGACCTCACCGGACAACAGAACCACAGCGACCTCACCGACAACAGAACCACAGCGACCTCACCGGACAACAGAACCACAGCGACCTTACCGGACAATAGAACCACAGCGACCTCACCGGACAACTTCGAGTATTGCTGAGACAACAAGATAAGTGTACTTGAAACTCTTTGTATTATCTTTATATATATCCCGCCAGGAGAAATCCTCTGGCAAACTCTTAAAGACATTTACATAATTGTATACACACATATTAATACCTAACCCCAATAAACTGTTAACCCAAATTATAAACTCTATATTTGCCTTGTACCTTTCCTTCATAACAACAGTCTTAATAGTTTCAATTGTTTAGCTATTATTTCTGTTACATCTGCCGTAATGTATTTCAAAAGTTATTTATTTGAAACTTTCCCTGTAAAACTCTAACCTTAAAACCTAACCCTAACCCAATGTGTGTTAATCGACGGTTACAGTTGTTCGTTCCCCTTTATTTGGCCTCTTTCTTTCTTTCTTTCTTTCTCTTCCTTTCTTCTTTTTTCTTTCTTTCTTTCTTTCTTCTTTCTTTCTTTCTTTCTTTTTCTCATTTTATTTCCCTTTTCTTGCTTCTCTATTTCATTCTAATTTCTTCTCTTTCTTTTATACTCATTCTTCTTTCACTCTTTTTGTTTTCCTTTCTCTTTATTTCACCCTCTTCTCTCAACTCTTCCTCTCCTTTTTCCTTTCCTTTCTTTTCTGCTGTGTACTTCTACTAGTATTTGTAAAGGATTTAGTATGCATGAATACGAAATTTGTGTTTGTGTATGTGGTTACTCCCCCATTGTTCATTTGAACCTTGTGGTTCTTTGGCAGATGCTGTTACAAGTGAGCTAAACTGGAAAAGGGGATAGACTTCCTCGCTGTTCGGCTGATACCTATAATAGGCCATTACGTTGCTGACTTTTTATAGGTAACAACTAGTATTTATATAAGTTTTGTTTTGAAATCCGTGTTTGCGTATGCGGTTACTTCCACACTGTTGCTTTTAACTAGTATTTATAAAAGTTTTTTTTTTGCTTTCCCACATTTTTTATTATTAATAAAAGCCCTGGCTATGCTGAATACTTCTACTAGTATACATAAAGGATTTAGTATGCATGACTGCGAAATCCGTGTTTGTATATGCGATTACTTCCCCACTGCTCCCTTTAACTAGTATTTATAACAGTTTTTTGCTTTCCCACTTTTTTATTATTAATAAAATCCCTGGCTATGCTGAGTACTTCTACTAGTATACATAAAGGATTTAGTATGCATGACTGCGAAATCCGTGTTTGTATATGCGATTACTTCCCCACTGTTCCCTTTAACTAGTATTTATAACAGTTTTTTGCTTTCCCACTTTTTTATTATTAATAAAAGCCCTGGCTATGCTGAATACTTCTACTAGTATACATAAAGGATTTAGTATGCATGACTGCGAAATCCGTGTTTGTATATGCGGTTACTTCCCCACTGTTCCCTTTAACTAGTATTTATAACAGTTTTTTGTTTTCCCACTTTTTTATTATTAATAAAAGCCCTGGCTATGCTGAGTACTTCTACTAGTATACATAAAGGATTTAGTATGCATGACTGCGAAATCCGTGTTTGCATATGCGATTACTTCCCCACTGTTCCCTTTAACTAGTATTTATAACAGTTTTTTTGCTTTCCCACTTTTTTTATTATTAATAAAAGCCCTGGCTATGCTGAGTACTTCTACTAGTATACATAAAGGATTTAGTATGCATGACTGCGAAATCCGTGTTTGTATATGCGATTACTTCCCACTGTTCCCTTTAACTAGTATTTATAAAAGTTTTTTGTTTCCCACTTTTTTATTATTAATAAAAGCCCTGGCTATGCTGAGTACTTCTACTAGTATACATAAAGGATTTAGTATGCATGACTGCGAAATCCGTGTTTGTATATGCGATTACTTCCCCACTGTTCCCTTTAACTAGTATTTATAACAGTTTTTTGTTTTCCCACTTTTTTATTATTAATAAAAGCCCCGGTTATGCTGAGTACTTCTACTAGTATACATAAAGGATTTAGTATGCATGACTGCGAAATCCGTGTTTGTATATGCGGTTACTTCCCCACTGTTCCCTTTAACTAGTATTTATAACAGTTTTTTGTTTTCCCACTTTTTATTATTAATAAAAGCCCTGGCTATGCTGAGTACTTCTACTAGTATACATAAAGGATTTAGTATGCATGACTGCGAAATCCGTGTTTGTATATGCGGTTACTTCCCCACTGTTCCCTTTAACTAGTATTTATAACAGTTTTTTGCTTTCCCACTTTTTTATTATTAATAAAAGCCCTGGCTATGCTGAGTACTTCTACTAGTATACATAAAGGATTTAGTATGCATGACTGCGAAATCCGTGTTTGTATATGCGGTTACTTCCCCACTGTTCCCTTTAACTAGTATTTATAACAGTTTTTTTGCTTTCCCACTTTTTTATTATTAATAAAAGCCCTGGCTATGCTGAGTACTTCTACTAGTATACATAAAGGATTTAGTATGCATGACTGCGAAATCCGTGTTTGTATATGCGGTTACTTCCCCACTGTTCCCTTTAACTAGTATTTATAACAGTTTTTTGTTTTCCCACTTTTTTATTATTAATAAAAGCCCTGGCTATGCTGAATACTTCTACTAGTATACATAAAGGATTTAGTATGCATGACTGTGAAGTCCGTGTTTATATATGCGATTACTTCCCCACTGTTCCCTTTAACTAGTATTTATAACAGTTTTTTGCTTTCCCACTTTTTTATTATTAATAAAAGCCCTGGCTATGCTGAATACTTCTACTAGTATACATAAAGGATTTAGTATGCATGACTGCGAAATCCGTGTTTGTATATGCGATTACTTCCCCACTGTTCCCTTTAACTAGTATTTATAACAGTTTTTTGCTTTCCCACTTTTTTATTATTAATAAAAGCCCTGGCTATGCTGAGTACTTCTACTAGTATACATAAAGGATTTAGTATGCATGACTGCGAAATCCGTGTTTGTATATGCGGTTACTTCCCCACTGTTCCCTTTAACTAGTATTTATAACAGTTTTTTGTTTTCCCACTTTTTTATTATTAATAAAAGCCCTGGCTATGCTGAGTACTTCTACTAGTATACATAAAGGATTTAGTATGCATGACTGCGAAATCCGTGTTTGTATATGCGGTTTCTTCCCCACTGTCCATTTGTTATAAAATAAACGAGATTCCTACCTGACGAAGATCATCACATAGCGATCATTACATAGAGAACAAATCCATTTCAAATAACAGATAATACATGTTAATCTCGGAGCGTTTCATTCTGACACAGATAAATGGACATTGTCTTGTATGACTACCAATTCTAAACATAGTGGTGGGTCACCTGCAGTGGCTCTTGACCAATTCAATTGAATGAAAGCGAACGGGGCATGTGTTTCTCTTTGTCAGTAGCAAGAAACTTTTCAAAATGTCATGTTGGTGGATATTGCTGCGCGTGTCAGACAGATACAATTCATCAATTGTGGCAAAGTCATGGTTTCTCTCTCACTCAAACCCACTGCTTATTGTAACTGACAAATACTGATTTACTATAAACCCATAATTACTTCTAACTTCATAAATATTTAGAGTCTAAATTTTCAACATCTTTTGTGTGGAATAATCTTTTAATCTTGGAGAGTGGAGTGTTCAAAACGAAGAAAAAATATGCACAGTGAACCACTGCTTCCATCTGGATAATTCCCCAATGTTATCAGCCTATTATCATACTATTGAGAATTCTGGGGTATGGGGGTTATCGTCCTTGTCTACGAGCCTCTGTTTCGAACCAACCAATCACGAGCCAGCATACTTTGGCGGTAAAGCCGAATAAGCAAACTCGCCCTCTTCTGATCCAGCTTCCAAAGGGAACAGACCTAAAACAGGGTCTCTCCACCTCTTCCTCAACAACCAGAATCGGAGTCGGGCATCAAACAGAACGTCTATCATATCCGAACTATCAGAAGGCCGTAGCAAGGGCTCCGATAATACCCTATCTCAGGACTCAGATAAGTGACAAATTATAAAAATTTGTGCAGACGAACTAAAGTTTGCAATCCTTATTGTTATATGTAATACAAGTCTTTTATTCCTATTTCAAATTGTTTGGTTATTTCTTTAACCTGTCTGACACACTCGTGGTTAACTCCATACTTCAAACCTTGGAGTACTGTCGTTTCGTGTCTAGTTTCTTTATACTACATCCAGCAAGTAATGAGCATGTTTGGCACTAAATATTTTTGTGAACAGTTGTCCTTCAAAATGAAACATGCTAAGAGTGCTACATTTCGAAACTGTCAAATCATTACTTGTCTGGTGTGCCCCTTCTGTCAACCTCTTCATTTAATCCTAATATTATATCTTTTTGTGATTGCAAACGTCACTTATGGGTTTGTTCTTACTTCTCCAGCAGTTTCCCGCGTATCTTGTTCCTCTTGTTGGGAATTTAATAACTTAATCCCACAGAAAAAAGGAGACATACCTTTTTGTCTTTAGCAAGCGCAGTTATTTATTGAGACATATTCCAATTGAGATACATTCCATTGTATTAACGAGGCAACACATTACGACTGCTTTTCATAACACAAGGTGTTTTATTTATTTAAAAAACAATGACTGAAATTAATAGGTCAAAGGGCAAGTAACTCACCCGTACAATCAATGGATTAGGGCAGATAACTTCTGACCCTTATTATTATTAGAGTCTGTTAGTGTTAATTTGTACTGACTAAAGTGAATTTCAACACCTCTTACATCTTTTTGTGATTGCAAACGTCACTTATGGGTTTGTTCTTAGTTTTCCAGTAATGCCCCGCGTATTTTGTTCATTTTAGATCTTTTTGCGATTGCAAACGTCACTTATGGGTTCGTTCTTACTTCTCCAGCAGTCCCCCGCGTATCTTGTTCCTCTTACATCTTTTTATGATTGCAAACGTCAGATGTCTCGTTACCTCCTAAGTTAAGCTCTGTATTCACGAGGCTGAAAAAGTTTGGGACTCCTGGTTTATTTGTTTAACGGCATATCAACTCCTTATGGGTTAATACTAAAATTTGATTGTAATCATAACTATATTTCCACTGTTCCATTGCATTTTTAATCGAGTTGCTAGTCATACTGTTGGAGAACTGTGTTTTGACTATTATTTATATTCCTGTACAAAAGTAATAAACATTTTCTCAATTTTCAAGGTTGTTAATTGATTAATACAGCCACAGTATTATCATATTTGTTCTTATATATATATATTGGCAGCAAGTTATTTTGTAGGCAGGTGTTATTAGACAACACAGAACATTACTTTTTCATGATCTTGATTTGTATCTTTTCCAGTCTTCTGGCTATCTTTCTAATGGTAGGATCTGGTTGAAATAGGATTCTATCCATACTTTCAACCCGAGCGCTTTCGACTGCTTCTTCAGTCGTCATCAGGGGGTATATGATTTGGTGTTAGTTCTTTTTTTCCTTTCTCTTGTACTTTTATCTATTTTGTTTTTAAATTAGAAGAATCCATTATTTTTAGAGGGTTGCATGATAAGTGTATTAGTTATTAAAGATAGCTAATATATCATGATCGATGTTGAATGCTATTTTATTAATGTTATTTTAAATTTTTTTATGCATATTGCCTGAAGAATTTGTAGGCATTTCTTATTGTTATTTTTATAGATGATTTTTGTATTTTCAGTGAGAATTTTTTAATGTCGGAGGAGGTGAATTTATCTAGATGTTTTGTAATTAAGTGTTGTTTTATGGCACTAGTATTGGACAGATGGCATGTAAGGCGATGGGATAGTGTTGTAGTGGTATGTCCAATGTAGCTATTAATATTATATTTGTTTTCAGAGAGACACTCTCGAAACGGGCAAGTGAATTTATAGACTGCATTGGTTTGATTCAGGAGTTTGTTTAGGGCTGAAAGTATGGGAAGAATCCTATTTCAACTGGATCCTAACATTAGAAAGATAAACAAAAGACTGGAAAAGATACAAATCAAGATCATGAAAAAGAAATGTTCCGGGTTAGCTCAGTCGGCAGAGCGTTCGGCTAGAACACAAGGTTCCTAGTTCGATACCTGCCCTCGCCAACTCACCGTATGAGTAGCACAGGGAACTGTGCGGTAAAGTAAGGAGCTGATGGTAGGTGTGGCGCTCCACCTCAGACGCTAAAATAATCTCCTTGGTCTAGCACTCGTGAAAAGGGGATAAACTCCCTCGCTGCATGGCTGATACCGACAATAGGCCGCCCCGACGACGATATATATATATATATATATATATATATATATATATATATATATATATATCCTTTTATTACATTTATTCTTTTATATACTCAGTTGTTTAAACAACTTGCATGTTTTAAAAAGAACCAAGAATCAACATATTATATCTACCCATGAAGATGGCACTAGGAGTGCCTAAAGTACTTGGGATGAAAGCTTTTGTAGACTTTTCAACCGACTCCACCTCGATGTTAAAAACTGGCCAGAAAACTGCAAAAGATCGAGATGAAACTCGTCAAATATGAGATGTACGTCATGTTTAACGTAACATGCATAAAGGAAAAAAATGGTGCACAAGTACACACACACACACACACACACACACACACACACACACACACATATATATATATATATATATTAAATTGTGAAATTTCCATGGGTTCAGTTAGGGGTCTGATACATTTTATCGTGGAACTGTTTCGTTACTCAACTGTTTTTGGCGCCTTTAACATATCTTGAATAGACCGCTCGTCTAGCCCAAGATAGGACCAAAGTGGAGTATTGCAAGTCATAAACTGCTCATCCACCTGGGCTATATCCTTAAGCATCACAGGTCGCCACCCACGGCCAACAGGTGGCCCCATTGGGGGAGTCTTACCCCTCTGCAGAGGTGCAGTCGGTGCATTCTAACGCCCCAGCCGCCAGGGCGGGCAATCAACTGTTTTGGCGCTTTAAGCATATTGTTTCTACATTAACTAGATTGATAAGATGGTAAGAAATGGCCAAATATTGATAATTAAAAAAAGAATCGGATTTATTTTCTTACAATAATATTAAAATCAAATAAGTAGAATGAATATTAAAGGTTTAATGCATTTCATAGTTGAAGGCCAAACCAGACAAATATTTCCAGTGGATCAAATGAATCAAACTGTTTTACGATATTCAAAATGCGCTCATCGGCCCTAATGTATTTGAAAAGTTATTGATTTGAAACCTTCCCTGTAAAACTCTAACCTTAAAACCTAACCCTAACCCAATGTGTGTTAATCGACGGTTACAGTTGTTCGTTTCCCATTATTTGGCCCGTTTCTTTCTTTCTTTCTTTCTTTCTTTCTATCTTTCTTTCTTTTTCTTCCTTTCTTTCTTTTTCTCTCTTTTATTCCTTTTTCTTGCTTCTCTATTTCATTCTAATTTCTTCTCTTTCTTTTATACTCATTCTTCTTTCACTCTTTTTGTTTTCCTTTCTCTTTATTTCATCCTCTTCTCTCAACTCTTCCTCTCCTTTTTCCTTTTCTTTCTTTTCTTCCCTATCTCTATAACATTTCTTTCTCTTTCTTTTTATTTTGCTGTTGTTCATTTCTTGTTTTAATACAAATATTATTGCCATTCTGTATTGGCCCCCCAAAAGATCAGTGCCAAACAGTCGAATTCTGTTCAACTAATAATAATTAATGTAGGACAGTATTTGTAAAATTTTTATAAAAGTGAATGAGTTAGAGTTATGTCCCTTCGAAAAATACTGGACCTGTGTGGTTGCTGATAGCAAAAGTAGTACTGGGAAAGAGCTACTGATAACAAAGTGGTAGTAGGAACAGGGATATTTAACCCCTTGCTGTCCAACACCTAGCCTCTTTTTGGTTTGGTGAGCGTAAGAATTGAACGCGTCCGTTGAGCTCTGTAGGTCCTATGTTTAGACAACTTTTAGGATATACAGTTGGCGGTGAAGAATGGGAATTTTCAGACAATTTGATAGTTTCTGGAGAGAAGAACATTCTTAGAGCTAAGAAATAAGCAAGTGTAGTTTATTTCAGGTTATTTTGTTCTAGTTTATAAGAAGCAGAAGCAACTTAGACGAGTTAGATCATTTGAAAAGAAATTTAGGAATTGTTCCTACAGAATCAGAAAAGCAACTAGACAAGTCAGTTTACCTTGAAGAATTTTAGGAATCGTTCCTAATGAAGAAAAAAAAAAAGAAAGAAAAATTCTCCTCTGAAAATAATTTATCGGAAAGGAAAGATTGTTTTGGACAGCAGAATAAGAACATTCTAAGAAAACCCTTTCATTCGAAAATTTTGCAGAGAGCACAGAAATTCAAGAGATTTTCATCCTAGAGACACGTGAGAGAAATTCCTCAAAGAAATTCTAAATCCTTCCCTTCTCTTTTCACACAGACACGCATGCAACAAGTGACTTTGGTTCTACTGCCTTCCCCTTCCTCAAAGAACTGCTATATTTCGAAGCTTCCCCGAGGGAGCATGTAATTTTCATAGACCAAGTTTATAGTGGTAGGTCTAAGAAAGGAACAAGTGAATTTTTATTATTTTCATTTTTTTTATTGTTGCTGTGCAAATATTTTTGTTTCTTTTTAATGTATTTTATTTCATAAACAGGGACATTCAAATTCCCTAGCAAGGAGACTATCTTGCAAAAATTACACAATTTCCTGTAATAAATAAAAGGTTAGGCTTACATCAGTGTATTTTTGTTATTTCTCTGTGTAATCTTTTTCATTTTACTTACATCGGACTCTAGCAAATATGCCGGTAGTTAATTTTATTCTAAAGTACTGATCTAAAGGATAAAATTCCGACATAATTCCAAAAACAGGATTCCATGAAAAAATTCTGAGGTTCCTTTTCAATATATATATATATATATATATATATATATATATATAATTATAATAAGTCATCCACAGTCACGTGTTTCGACATTTTACGCCTCCTCAGTGTGGCCACACACAACAACTATCCCTGGCTAAAAGCGAACTCTGACTGACTACTTGCCAACCGGATTTCTCAACCACTCGGCCACTTTGACAGCTGCAGTAACCGGGCTGGTGTTTAAACTATTAAATACATAGGTTTGTCTACATATTTTACGATCACAGAGAGATCTAGTCTGCGAGCAAACGATCATCGCTTATATATGCTAGATAGTGAAAGTTAATTTAAATCACCCCTCAGAGAGCTCTACTGAATTTACAGGAGCATATATTAATAAATCATCCACAGACACGTGTTTCGGCGTATATATATATATATATATATATATATATATATATATATATATATATATATATAATGATTTAATTTAATTAATTCTATGCAGAAAAGCCATTATTTCTAACGACAGTTAAAATTTCAACTCTCACTTTTTTGCCTTTTCTGTTAAGTCACCCAGTTTTCATATATATATATATATATATATATATATATAGTCATCCACAGGCACTCCTGTTTCGATGTATCATGTATTTTCAGTGTGGTTAGACTTAGCAGGCTACCCCCACCAGAATCGAAACCCGATTATATATATATATATATATATATATATATATATATATATATATATGAGAGAGAGAGAGAGAGAGCAAGACTAAAGCAACTGCTACTGTGCCCACACAGGCAATATGACTAGCCTTTGAATTAGCTCATTAAATTGTACTAAAACAACGACATTTCATACTACTAAGAGAGCTTTAATGAGCTAATTTACATGATAGTCATATGCCCGCATGGGCACAATCTACCACTTCTTTTTCTCTTCTATAAGGGAATTACCAGAAGGGGGACAATCCCAGTTTTCCAGAAGGGAAGTAATTATGGGAAGTATATTCATTAATATTACAGTTAGGGACATAGGAAAACTGCTTGTGCGGCTATTGGTAACACTGTTGTATTTGTATTGCCTGCGCCTACCTCCCTACCACGTTCAGTTTTCGCTTGGCAATCGGTTCTGATGTAGTTTCCGATTGATGCTTCAGCCAAGTGTGAATTTTACGCTGTTATTCAGTTCTTGAATTCAAAAAGCATTAAACCGATTGAAATTCATCGCCAATTAATGGAAGTGCATTTCGATTTGTGCATTGGATGTCAAAAAACATCCGCAAATGGTGTTGGGAGTTTGTAATGATGATGAGGTTCAAGGCCTTTTCAACAACATGGCCGCAAGCTCGTATGAGATGGGCATACAAAAACTGCTACAGTGCCTACAAAAATGCAATGACCGAAATGATGATTATGTAGAAAAATAGATATATGTTGAAACTTTAAAATGATGTAAACATTGTTGACAATAAACAATAAACGTTTCTGTGATTTCTAAATATTTTGGAGAACTTATCTTTGGGATTACCCTTGTATCTAAATAGTTATAAGAGTTATTGTCAGTTTTTTTTGTCAGCTTTTTGATAGAACCAGAAAACATACAAATTAATCTGTTCTTTACAAGAACGAGAACAAGAACAATAAACAGAAGCAGCAGCAGTATCACCAAATAACACAAAGAAAAAAAATCCATTTTAAAATGAAAATCATTTTTTTTTAAAAAGATAAGTAAAATTAAATTAGAGTCCATAAGATCTACTATCCCAATAGCATTAATCTATCTCTGATAGAGTATGAGTGAAGACCAGGATGAGGCTGTTTGCATTTCACATAGCACTAATACTAGCAGGACCTGTGGATATACCACAGTATGATAATTTAATTATTACATTTGATATGTTTACTTAAGAGCTATTGCGAAATAGTTCAATATGTAAATGTATAATAATCTTCATTTAAATCTCTCTCTCTCTCTCTCTCTCTTTCTTTCTCTCTCTCTCTCTTTTCTTTCTTTTCATTATGTTCAATTGAAACAGATTAGCGTTATCCCACCTGTGCACTCACCCCATCTCTTTATCTGGTTAAAAATTACACTGTCCAAATAGGAGAAAGATAGAGGGGGTGAGTGCATGGAAGCAATAACACTAATCTGTTTCAATCAGACATAATGAAAAGATGAAAACAAGGAAAGAAAGAAAAAAAAAGAGTGAGAGAGAGTTGAATCAAGATTATTGTACTTTTTACATATTGAAGTATTTGGCAATAGCTGTTAAGTAAACATATCAAACGTAAATATATTAAATTATCATACTGTGGTATATCTACATTATCATTGGCATTTCAGTCTCGGAAGACTATAATATAGCTTTTGTGCCCCTGAAGTTACAGCACCTTCTGTGATTGTGAAGTCCAATGTTCAAAAAACATTCTTGAACACAGGTCCTGCTAGTACTCATATCAAAGTAATGAATCTTTGTTAGATTTCATTATTAACTTCATGTGTATCAACAATAATAGATTGGTAGAAATAATTTTCATTAACTTCGTGTTTTGATGAATACTGGTTGTTGACCCCCAGCCACCTCCTTCTAACACCT